>OY744476.1:212607356-213067178 GCA_963556175.1 Tipula confusa | reverse complement strand
ATAATTGAAATAATTTGATTTATAATAAAATTATTCTAAAGTCATAAGCTTTTGATTAAGGTATCACTCATCACAATTGGATTACTATTACGTGAGTTTTTGGCAATTCATTCAAATTTGCCAATTATCAAAGGCTTACTCCTTTCCGTATTTTAATGATCAAAAATGATTTTATTTATGCTAATATTTTTAATTCATTTGTTATCTTAAGGATTATCTTTATTTGTTATCTCATTGTCAACTGACCAGTTTACCATAAAATAGAAAATGTATTTTTGTATTTTTGAGGTTATACGCAGCTCGAGGCAAGATAAATTTTGCATACTATTTTGACGTAACATTTAGCTAGCTACGAGCGCGATAAAAAATTTCTGGCACACAATTTCGATTACCGGTACTCAGCTTGACGTGAAAAAATAATAGAAAATATTGTTTGTCGGATTGTATAATAGATGGCACTACTTTAAAGTCTCCAATCTTTTAGCGTCAATTTATCTGCAAGGTACATTGGATGAATTCGAAATTCGCTAAACTAAATTTTAACGCGGTTCCCACAAATCTACAGATAAATATGAGCTAAAAAAAATATGTGTAGAGATAAATTTTGACATGTCTAATTTGACGTGTCTTTTTGTTTTAATGGTATTGTGTCAACAATTTAAATTTTTTAGATTTTGGTGCTTTTCAAGATTTTTGGCCTTCGTTGTTCATTATCTTCTTCACTTTCATGTCGAAAATCATCAATTTCGACGCACTCGCTTTTAACTCAACAAATTTACCTATTTAAAAGAATATAGCAAACAAAAAATTTTGGAGACTTCATAGTAGTGCCATCTATTATACAATCCAACAAAGTATTTTTTCCATTATTTTTTCATGTCAAATTTTATGTCAAATTAGTATGGAAATTTTATCTTATGTCGATTTCGATTGAAGAATAAAACTTGCACTGAGTGCAAAAAGGGTACTCGATTTACCCTGATTATGTTCGATTGATGAAAAAAAAAACTGCTCTGACATCTAATTTGACAGCTCTAGTGCAAGTTTTGCTACTCGAGGTTTTATGGTCGAGTAACCCCTACTTTACAAACACCAACAAATATTCTGTTTATTTGTCAACAACTAATTTGTCAATGACGGTTAAATTGTTTAGCGGAAAATTTGAAACATAATTTAATTTGAAATAAAAAAATCATAAATTTGAAATGTAATTTTGCATTATGGTTTGTGTGTAATTTTTATTCAATTGTGTTTAAAGTTTCTGTTAATTTCCTGTAAATTATTGTTAATTTTTTATTAGAATTTTTGGTAGTCAATAGATTTTGGCAAAATACATATTCTGACAGAACACATAAACACATGCATAAAGCTTTCAGAGTAATTTTCATGTTCGTTTGATTGAAAAAATCAGTGTACTCGACCAGAGTGGGGTAAAAAATCAATCGAAATCGACATAAGCTGCGTATCGACCTGAAATTTTGACATTGCATTAGGTTTTTATTTTACGCGTTCATGGTTTGCTATATTTTTTTTAAATACGATAATATATTTGAGTTAAAATGGAGTATGTCGAAATTTCGATAATCTACATTATTTCGGCTTCCAACATAAAAGTGAAGAAGAAAATGACCAACCGAGGCCAAAAATCTAAAAAGTTTGAAACCACATCAAATTAGGCATGTCAAAATATAAATCTATACATTTTTGTTAGCTCGATATTTATCTGTAGATTTGTGGAGACCTTGGTTAAAATTTAGCTTAGCTCCATGCCTAACTTTATAGTAAAATCTAAAATCGTACGCGACATTTGGTATTCTCGTTTGCCTGTATCATGTAAGCGGATTTTAAACGATGGCTGAATTTGAATGGTCCATCATAAGGAAGTTCAAGTCCAAAGCGTGAGTATAGACAGTTCGGATGAAAACATATTCGCAATTACGAAGAGGATCCGGTATAAGTAAATAAACGAATCTTTAGGAACTCTAGGTGGTGTTGGCTTCTAAACTCGAATTTGTTCTCATGGAAAATTGTAGAACTATCTGAAATAGACTTATTAAAATTACTTACAAAAATGTCACCTAGAATTCTAATAGTTTGTTCATAAACGCTTTTCTCATATACCTCGCAAAACGAAAAGGAATTCGTCTGACCATTCTTTCAAATTACCCCTAATTGTAAGCAAATTCTTGAGACTACTAAATGTTAGAAATGTTTGACTGATTGGTAAATTCCAAGCAAATCAAAATGAGTAATGTGTCTCGGCGGGTTGTAAATTTTTAGAATAAAATGCCAATGGCTTCCAGCAAGAAAGTTCGTGGTCATATTGCTGAAGTACGGAACCAATAGTAATGTTGGGACTATCAAGTTTTGAAGCGCCAAAAATACATTTCCTCCGACAGGGGAGTGATTCTCTTCAATATTATATAAGACAGTAATTTGCATTCTGTGCAGAGAAGAGCTATGCTGCGATAGTTTTGGCGTTTTGAGCTATCTTTTTTTTTTAAAGATAATACACAACGCGGCCATATATCTTCGCTTTGCCATTCTAATCGAATACGGTCGAAATTATAGTTCCACAAAGTATGCTTTCCGAATATCAAGAGCTCGGAACTAATACAATCGCACCGGAACGGTTTCGTTGTAGTATCTGCATAGCCAGTGTAAATTCATCGTAGGGTGTGACCTCTAAGCACATCTCCGCAGTTTATATCTGACAACTTTCAAATACAGCATTTAACACTTGTTGAACATTAAGTAAATCAGAAAAATGCTACTTCCAAGTGTCGTGCACTGCATCGAGGTTAACACGATGTTTCCATCCTAGTCCCGAATAACGATAGACCTAGGTCTGAATAAATTATTCAGTCCAGTGCCTTTCACCATTTCTGTCTACAAATTTACAAATTTGTAAAACGTATTCGTTTTTTCGTTTTTTCGCTTCTTTATAAGCTATATTCTATTGCTGGACAGCAAGAACACACTCCTGTGTGAGTTGTTTACCCAAAAACCCGAATTTTTCAAAACCTCCCATAGAGTGTTCCAATCATCAGAACGGTGGTTGGTTTTCCAAATGCTAGTGCTAACGAGATTCTGATATTATGCTTTCTCATCTTCGTTTATCAAACCTTCACAGTCAGTCATCTGACTGCCAAAGCCACCTTAGCGTTACATTGATCGATTGATGATCACTGTCTACAAATTTGGCAGCCAACCGAAAAAATCTAAAATCTTGAATAACATACTATGTATGCACTATATATGTAGCTTTCGAACCTTAATCGCATGCGACATACTTCGGCAGTTGCATTGAAAATTCTGTAACCTAATTGCTAATAATGAGTTACTACTAGAAAATATCAAGAAGAAGCAGCCTGTGAAGCGAGGTTTTCAAAGCTTCAAAAATAAAGTAATGACTTTATTATAAGCAGACACTATTCAACCACAAGATTAAAATGCTCACAAGATAAACTTCTGTTAATCAGTAAAACATTTAACTTTGAAGAATTGCATGATATAGAAGAATGATTTCAAAATCGAAGAGTGAAACCCATTACAACTACATAACTTAACTGCATCTGACAAACATCACAATGATGTTGACGCTTTTAAAGACATCAAAGCCCTTTTTGTAGATTTTTGAGCAAATAAAACCTAATTGTTTCTGCCTAGATACCACTTTATAGGACTGTCAAAAAATATCAATCCACAGCAATTCAAATTCACAATGCTATAAATAGAGGTGAATATTTCTCGGAAATCTACTATACCGAGCCAGTTTTAACATTTTCCTTGATAATATACCAATTTTGTGTCTAGTAAAGAAAAATTCTGTTTAGAAAAAGGTCAACAATTTGTCAACAGTCTACTTATTAAATTAAGTAGAATCAAACCGAAGAAATTTTAAGTCTTCTATACGAAAAACGATGTGATTTTGAATGGTTTCGTTCTAGATCTTCCACAAAATTTTTATCTATATAGAGTGATGTGTAAATAATCGAGATAAATCATGTAATACAATTACTGGGAACTCACCTTGTCTAGACAAATTATTTAATATTTAAGTACAAGAAAACACCGCAGATAACAAGTATCTTACAAAATTTCAAGAAATAATACCAAATTCAGGGAATACTGTTGCATCAAACCTTACGAGATTTTAAAGTAATTCTACTTGGTAGTTAGATCTTTTAGACACCCAGTTTTAAAAATATATCCGCAAGGTACGAGTTTAACGGGTTTCCTTATGTTGTTTCTCGATGTACTCTGAAATTAAGCAAAAGTTTCTGATAGTTCAGAACCTAGTTCTGAACTATCAGAACCAAATAGTTCAGAACCAAAAGCTTCTGAACTTAATTAAAAATTGTAAGGGATCAGAAGCCGAGGAAGTTATGAAAAAACAAAATATACAAATTAAAAAGATGGTGAAATTGAAAAAACTCATCAGCAGTTTCCAATGGACTATCCAGGAGATACAAGTAATTTTTAAAGCACAATAGGACCAGCTTAATAATATCATACAACAATTAGCTTGGGATAGTACGCCTAATAGTCAAACATAAACTCGAACACATATCAACTTCTCTTTGGAAGTTCGAGAATTGGTTGGAGAAAAACGTAAGGCACGAAAAACATGGCAGAAAAATCGGGATCAGAAAAAATAAGAATGAATCGATTCATGATTACATTACTGGACTTACTGGTCAAAAAGATACCGATTATACCCTCTGGAAAGCAACAAAAAGTCTAAAACACAAGTACCTGCATTTAAATGTGATGATGGACCTTGGGCTAGAAACGCAAAGGAAAAACCTGATTTGTTTGCATCATATCTTGGAGATACATTCAGACCTCCCCCAAGACAAAATTCAGATGAAAATATAACACAAGTTAACAAAATTAACAGCCAAAGCATAAAACCTTTATATTTATAAGAGTTAAAAGTTGGAATCACCAATGTAGCGACGAAAGCTACTTCAAATAATTAATGCAGCATTCCGACTTAACTATGTGCCACACCAATGGAAAGTGGATAATGATTCCAAAACCAAGCAAACCACCTAACGACCAAAAATCGTACAGGTCGATTTCTTTGCTTCCCGCTATTTCTAAATTATTTGAAAAATTTCTGCTTAAGAGACTCAAATTAATCATTCAACGAAGAGATCTTATTCCTCCCCACCATTTCGGTTTCAGAGAAAAATATTCGAATTGAAAATGCGCTGGAAAGGAAAAAAATATATGTTCAAGTATTTTCTTGGATATAGCACAAGCCCTCGATGAAGTATGGCACAGAGGACTAGAATTTAAACTCCATCGAGATCTACCAAAGAAGTTTTAGCAGATGGTACCACAAAGTAGTGTGTTAAGTCCAATTCTGTATAACCTATACACAAGAAATTTGTTAAATACAGATGAAACTGACAAAGCAATATTTGCTGATGACCTGCCATCCTAGCAATTGGTAACAATATAGAAGAAGCAACAAGAAAAGAGCAAAGAGCCACTAACACATTGAGTAACTGGACAAAGAGATGGTGAATCTAGTAAGATGAAACCAAATCAATTCATGTTAACTTCACCAACAAAAAAGTTAACCGGATACCAGTGAAAATCAACTAACAGCAAGTTTCACATGCAAATACAGCAAAATATCTAGGCATGACACTCGACGCTCTGCTTAAGTGGAAAGAGCATGCTATATAGGCAAATTCTAAAACCAATATGGACCTACGGTATTCAGCTTTTGAATACACCAAGACAAAATGTGAAAATAATACAAACATTTCAAAACAAAGTGTTACGTGGTACATCAGAAATGATTATCTCCATACGGACTTAAAGATGGAATACGTCAACGAAGAAATCAGGAAACACGCGAGGAAACACACACATACTTCGTCTTTATCAACATGAAAATATCGAGATTCGTCATATGATGGATAAAACCAACTTAGTTAGATGACTCCTAAGAACGGGATCTCTAAAACTAGGGCAACAAGAATAAAATAAACTAATTCGGGACTAACCGGTGGGTTATATCCCCACAAAAATTGAACACCAGATATTAAAGACAAATTACTAGATGAATTGAAATAAAACCATAGACAACTATAGTTGTCTATGATAAAACTATAAATAAAAAATAAAAATATATAATGCCCAAAAATCTAATTTATCTAAACTTTAATTGACTCGAAACTTTAAAATTAATATAAATTAGATTATTAAAAAAATTGATTTAACATTACAAATCAATTGAATTAACCGTTTTATGGCAAATACAACATTACAACGGCAGTAAGATCACTAAACTTGTTGCGATGTGGTTTTTTGGAATATTCAAGAAGTGACTATAAATCAACACAAGGACATCGGTTGCACATACAAACCGAACGATACTACCTAACATCGACCACCCTTATATATTAGCCAGTTCGATGTTGTCCAACAATTTACTAACGCTTGCCGTTTATTTTAACAGATGTGTTACTCTTTTGTTTTATGTATGCCAGTTTCATATCGTTATTGCGTATGAGTTCCTTTCAATACAGTTACACTTTACCACAGAACATGTGGTAATAAATATCAAATGTTATTGACTTGTTGTTCTTGTTGTTCAAAAGTTTTCTCAACTAATGCAAATCTTTTCTATATTCCCCATCTGTGTATTATTTTTATGCAGTTCTCAGTTAAATTTATAATATTTAGTCTTTCGAGAAGTGTTTGTTTGTTGCATTCATTATGTTTTATATGTGAATGATCTCATCTCAACAACAGAAGAGTTAACATTTAAATTAAATTTAAGAAAATTTTTTTTTTTTAAAGTTTTTGTGAAAAATTAGTTTCCCAATTAATTTTCATTTATTATATTTTCAAAAGTTCCTAGTTTGCAAACCATGGTAACATACATACATATAAATGTATATATATATATATATATATATATATATATATATATATATATATATATATATATATATATATATATATATATATATATATATATATATATATATATATATATATATATATATATATATATATATATATGATACAGTAAAACCTTGATATAATGAACCTTGGATCTAAAAGGCTAAATTTTAAGCCTCTCTTCAATTAATATTGCTAACAAGACAGGTTAGATCAGGCGTTTGTTAAGCAGAAAAATGCTTTATGAGCTGAATCTTCAAGCCAGAAATAACAATTAGTATACAACGAATATTGATTGTATATAGGTTAATTGTTACTATAATTGACAGATTACATCAACGTAGGCTGATTGAATATGATAAAAAATCCACTTCTAAAAAGACTCAGGACGGTACCTTGGGAAACCCTACTGATATTTCTTTTAGTTCGGAAACGTCTTCTTTATATTTAATGCGAAAATGTCAGTTAGCAATATCTGATTTTAGAATTTAAAGGTCTTCTTTTGGTAAGTCTGAGTGCTATTGATTCTCTAAAAAGTGATTAAGTCTAGGACTGTATTCTCAAGTCTTAGAGTTTAAGATGATGCTGGACTAAAATCAGTTTAATTTTGTTGATAAAACATGTAAGCTAGGCATTTACATAGCCGAAGTTTAACTTTAATCAATACACCGACATTTTTAGGGGACTTAACAGAGAGGCAGTTACTTTCAGACTTATTAAACACGATAACAAAATGTTTATGATAGTCCGACTCCAAAAAATGTCTTCCATTATAATTATGGGCCAACTTTCTAGAATCAGTAAAAATAAATCCAGTATGCCAAGCAAGCAAACGATAAGTTGACCAATCTGATCACCAAAACTACCTTCAACCGTCTGTGGCAAATTCCAGCACTCAAGAAACTTATGATTTCTTATTTGAAGCTGATCATTCCTTTCAAGTAATTGTAGCACGCCAGTAGCACGTATATCATGATTTTTGGTACATGTTGATAGTGATACCGTAGATTAACGGACTATCAAAACTAGAAGGTCTCTTTCCAAGAGATAAGTGGTCTTGTCTTTTCACACAAGGCAACAAAACGGAACTGTTTTATGGATACAAAAGGAGGCAAAAATATATACAGAAGACGTCGATAGCGTTAGCAATGATGTTTTGCTTCTTTTAACTCGAATGCCATCATTGAGAGAAGCAGTGGAGTGAGAAAAAACATCGTAACTAGTATCAACAGTAAAGGAGGATATAGTACTCCAACTGAGTAGATTAAACAATAAATACCGAAGTACAGGAGAAGTAACACCTGCCACGCGTTTTAGTTTGATAAACTAAACGTCAAAACGACAGAAGCAAGAACTAGAAAAATCCTTCACAAGAAATGAGCTAAAGTTGGAAACAGCTGGCGTTACCAACCTGAAGGGTAAAAGCCCAGTTTTTAAACAAACCAGCGGAGCTGATGTAACGCGAAAGATCCAAAAGTTTAAAGACAAAATGAATTAATTTGGACTTGTTCAGAACAAGTCTTCCAAGCACAACCAAGAAAAGCTGTGCCCAACCAAGCTATGTAAAATTACTAAAAACAAATTAGGTACCGGAGGATATATAGGAATCCTAAAACTCCCATCATTTAAAAGAAAAATTCCAAAAGAGACCTTTAAAGAGACCTTTAAAGTAGTTTCCAACCGCAATGCAGCATAATGAATAAACTGCTCAGGAAGAAATGCCATAATTCTAGGTCTGCTCGATTAAAATGTTTTAAATGTAACCTGGTCATTTTATCAGCGATTTTAAAGAACCAGGAAATAACTTACAATGAAGTAGCCTGACAATCGAGAAAATAACCGGAGAAATTGCGGTAAATTAGCACTGTACTAATTCCCCAACTCGGCAAGGAATGCAACTGGTTGTTAACGGCACATTAAAGTCGGCACATCTGATTCCAAATTAGATAAAGGTCTGAAATAGTATCTCAAGAGTAAATGGAAAATGGTTTCCCGTACAAGCTAAGGACGGATACTGGTTACTAAGCAATAGTAAAAGAAGAGTGTTCCCTGGCAATCACAATCGGAAAAATGTTTAAGCATTGATATTAGTAAAATTCGATCAATTTATCCTGGGCTCAGATTTTACCAAAAAGCACAAGATGTTTCTTGATTTGAAGAACGATGTACAAATGATTGATATTGTACATATTGGTTTACGAGTCATTACTAAAGGAAAGATAGAAATACCAGCAACTGAGTGAGAATGTTCCAGAATAAACGATGATCTGTGGAAAGCAAAATAGGAATAGTGGAACGTACTAATATGATGAGAAACAGCTTACTATGTGGAAGACGGCTCCAAAAAAGGAACTAAGGAACGGTTAGTGATTTGGAAACCTTAGGAAGTCAACTACATTCCAACTGAAAGCCTTTTGGGCAAAATGGTAGGTCACCACATCATGAAAATAAACGAATTATTTTTTTATGATGATTGTATAATCTTTTAACAGTAACGAAAACAATGGGAGTGAGGTTATTAAATTAATTTAAACAAGTTTAGATGACAACGGTATCGTAAATGCTTATTAACTTCTTACGACTTACAGTTGTAATATCTGACAACAAATCTGAGTTGTCCAAGCACTTTTTTTGTCATTGATTTGGTTTTTTTAGACCACTAGCATACTTTAATGAATTTATCCCGGTCTAACATCATCTATGAATTCAATATAATCCTGGTTAAAGTAAGCATTTTTGTTAAGCCGAGCTTCTAACCTAAAAAAAGTTACGGAAATAAATCTTCTAAATCTCAAACAACCGTATTGCAACATTTATACATGCCAAGTTTTAGTATTGTCGTATGAGCCTTTACAACATTTTAGTACAATTTAAATAAATTTGTTAGTGCTCATTTAATGTGTTGGCGTCAATACTGCATAATTTTGCCAGACTCAACCAAAACCCTCTGAAATAAAAATCAAATTCATCGCTTAGCACACGTCGACATATAAAAAATATAAATCAAATTCTCGATCTGCTGTGGTGTTAGTAACATTCAAAAACAAATGAAAAAAAAATCGGTGCTCACTACCATAATTACAGATATTTATCAATAAAGACCGCACACTACAATATGTCTTTAAAAATTTGAGCGTAATATGCTCAAATTTTTCAAAAATAAGCACACTACTTTTAATATGTGAGCATATTATTCTCTATCTATTTTAAAAAAGAGACATATTATCGATCTGTCATTCCAAATAGGCCATTCATACTTCAAAAAGTGTTTTACAAAAAGTTTGGATTCCAATTAATGTCAGCTTAATCGAAGAAAAACTATGCGAAGAAAATTATGGTCGAAATGTGAAACACCTTCCTAGAAGTCGATCAAGCGTAGCATTATCATACTAAAGAAGTAGCAGTTTGAAATCAGAACTCTTCAAAGAGTATGTTGAGTTTTAAAATAAGCACAGTTAATCCTAAATCTGGCTAAAACATCATTTGCCACAAACTTAGTAATTTCCAAGTAGCGTCGAAAGTTCTAGAACTAAATATGTATATTGCTGACTTATTATCAGGTGCAAATTTAAAGATGTAATGCACCTAAAACAACAGTTGACACAATTATTTTCAAAAGGCAATTACTTTTAAGCCCGGGGATTCTTATTTCAATATTTGGTCTTTAACGGATTTCTGACTTAAATTTCTTAAATTTCCAATAATCCTTCGTATTAAAAGAAAGTATTAATTTGTTATGAAATGATGACGCTCCATTAACAAGATTGGGTATCAAAAATTGTTTCAGTCTCCAATAAATTTCAATCCTCGTGAACTTATACCTCATATAAAATAATATGAGACTCGATTTTAGAGTTGCATCCGAAATTCAAATTTCAATTGTATCGAAGTCTTACCGTTTGTAATATATAAATATATAATATATATATATATATATATATATATATATATATATATATATATATATATATATATATATATATATATATAAATATTCTAATGAACAAGACTCAGGCGCAAACCTGAGTCCTGACAATTACATAGATTGTCTAATGCACTCTCCACCGCAGCTATATATATATATATATATATATATATATATATATATATATATATATATATACCGCTAGCTCAGTGCGAGGATATGGTCGTGGGTGTTGGTGGAGTCGCTTTTGGACCTTGATAAGCAATTAGATTTGATGAATCAATAGATCCAAAAAAAGATAAAAAGGGGAATAAGAAAATTCGGACCACCAATCCGATAGAAGAAAAATGTGAGCCTCTGTAACGGCTCACATCTTGGTGGAGAGAAAACAAAAAAACTCAATAAAAAAAAATAAAAATTATAATAATATTAAAATTTATTAAAATAAAAAAACTTAAAATTAAAAAAAAAATTACAACAAAAAAAATCTTACACGAACTTCCTCAGCAGTCGTCCGATGACCTCCCCGTCCGAACGTCACCACCAGAAGACCGAGTTTTTTTTTTCGAAAACTCAAAAAGCGTCCCACCAAAAAGAAATGAATTAAAACAAAAATCAAAAATGTATGGTGGGGACGGTCATTATACTCTAACCCAATAAAAATTATTGAGTTAGGTCAGTTAAAGAGGGAAAAAAAACATCTTTGTGAATACAAGTGCCAATGTGTATGAGTAACAAACTTAATTTGTTATGAGTTCTTTAAAACATCCTGCAGAAGGTAATATACCATTACCTAAATTATGCTAATCCTTCTATTCCGAGCTCGATATAAAAAATTATATTCATCACCGGGCACACTATATGCTGAGAGAAAATGATAAGCAGAATAGACGAACGTAATTTGTTGTGTTTTCCGTATTATTTTCACCGACAAATATTCAGGGAATTGAATGTTATGATTATAAGATATGACATATCTCGTATTTATATACACCACACCAACCAACGTTGTTTTTCCGCACAGTTCAATATTGTGAGGGGGTGGCTAAAGCTATTTATGTACTGTACCATGTCTATATATACGTATATACGGTGTTGGTGGATCAAATTGTAATTTCATTTTCGTTTTTTGTCTTTTGTTTAGTTTTTCCATATTTTCTTACTTGTGTACATAAAAAAATTAAATATTTTCGTTCATGATTAGATTTCATATCACGAATATAGGTCATGTACGAGTATATATGTATGTAAATATTGGGTTGACTGGAATGTTATGTGCAGTGGATTGGTACATGTATAAGTTATTTGTCGGTGTGTATGTAGGGGAGCAAAGGTTATGTGAATTGTATGGGAATGGTTTTTAATCGTTTTGTATTCATACTCCGATTCATGGTACTTATCTTTTGGGAATTTTATTTTTTAGATATATTTTAAGAACTGTCAAATGTTTTGATAGATGCGTGACTAATGCGAATATAAGTGAAACAAATTAATGGGATTTAGATATTAATTGAAATTGTTTAACTTGTTGAATAATTTATAGGAGTATTTATTGTGATGTCAAAAGCTTTAACTTGAGGTTTAAAATATCACGATCGGCCCAGTATGGCGTGTTTTGTCGAAAGGTTAATGATGATTTTAATGTTTAGTGATTTTAGGAATTCAGAGGTGGGAATTGTTATCCCTATACACGTGGCGTTTTGCTTAAAGGAATCTGAGAACGAACCTGAGAACAACCATCCCTTTAAGCAAAACGCCACGTGTAGGGATAATAATTCTCTAAATTAGTATATATTTGCATGTTGATGCCAAAGAGAATTGTATTTCCAGATTCGGGGTACCGGCCAACATAACGACTGATCACTTCCCTAAAAAACCGATGTAGAACTGGGCATTGGGGCTCCAACTACCAAATATCCAAGTTACAATAAAAGATAAAAAAACTGAGGTTGTCTACGGACAAATAAAGAAGCTGTGAGGTGAAATTTTTGTTGTTTATCTGGTTTTACTACAAACAACAACGCAGACACAATGATCAAATAGCCATAATAAAGTGTGAGGAACTAGACTACTAGTGTGCTTGGGTTTGTGAGTATGGATAAGGTGCGCACTGGTTTGACATTTTATGATGCTCGAGTTACCTGAACTTGTCTCGGATTGTTCGAGAAGCAAAAAAACTTCCAAAAATCTGTAATATGACTTCAAAATTGCCATGCAACAGTCTGTTATGTAAGATCTATATTTAGTTGTTATTATATGTGATATTAACACACCAAAAAATCTAACATCTTTCAAAACTTTAGTCATTATTTCGTCATGGACCAAAAAGTAAAATATTCTCTGTAATATTTTAAAATTTTTAAAAAAGAAGACATTTAAAAGTTCAAAATATTTTATGTGAACTTCATTCTCAGAATGAAATAGAACAGTCAAATTTGAGAAAGATGTGTATATTAGAACATTAATTTAGTACTCATGATTTATTTCAGTCAATCCTTTCGCTTCCAAAAAAATGTTTAATCATTTCCAAATTCTTCAATATACATACTATAAACATATATAATAAAAGCATAACCATATATTTCGTTAACTTTGCATCTTAACTTTAAAAACAACTTCGTTAGGTTTTTGTTATATATTGTAATATATTATAATGTAACCAAATCGAATAGATTTTTTATTATATTTGGAAAAATTGAATTCAACCATGAAATTAAATTTAATAAAAATTTGTTACCATAATTCATTTTCTAGTACCGAGCATTTTGTTTTTTTTACCACTACACCATAGACAAAGAATATAAGAATGATAAATTTCGTATGTTAATATGGTATATAAAATAAAAAAATATATATAATGTGTACTGGTTATTGCATGCTAGTACAAATCGAAACAACAACATATTTTGAAATATGTATCTGTCCTTGTTGCACATTAGTTTGATTTAGTGATTATTGGAATTTTATTTTCAGTTTTGTTTTTTTTTTGTCATTACTATTGTAGAGGTAGGACGAATGCGGATATACGCAAGAAAATTATTATAGTAAAAAAAAATTTGTTTTTGCTAATTTTGTGTTGGTTATGAACTATGCAATGCAACTATGATTTAATTATTTTATTTTGTGTTTAAGAAATATAAACAAAAAAAATTCTATCGGATTTACACACTTTTTTTCGGCCAAATTTTGACATTTTTGTTTTTTTAATTTCTAATTCGTACGTACACATTTTGCTTTATATTTCGAACCCCAAATGTTTTGTACAAATTCATATAAAGGCGATGATTTATGTACAAAATTTGTCTGATAGACATTAATTATAAAAGCTTTGATTAGTTAATATTCATTTTTGATTGGTTAATACAAAATTTGTTATTCTTATGTTCTTTACGCGTACTCCTGATTGCTTCTTAATTACGTTTCACATTAAATGGATAGGCTGACGTGTTCATTTCAACGTAATCACAGTAGTCATTGGTTTGACGAAAATCGTCCAAGACGTACTTGGTGTTTTGGTCCAAGTTATAGAATACTTTTATTTGGGGAGATGAGCAATGAGTTAAAACAGAGCAAGGGTTACTTCAGATTTTGTAGAATCTGGATAAAATTCATAGTTCAATTAGAATTGAAAAAATCTTTTTTGCCGAATAACGTAATTGTTCGTATTCTGAAGGTTTCTGTTCAGCTTAATCTGGAATAAAGCTATATGTTAATATTTTATCATATTTTCTCAAATTTCAGAGTTTGCCTAAAAGAAATTGGTTAAAAAAAATTGTGGATAGCTTCTTTGATGATTTTGTGAAAAATATAATCTGGTGGACATTTACAAAATCCAATTTACAGGTGGTTATAATTTACAGACGGTAAGCGGTACTTAAGTTGAGTCTGGTCCAATTTATGTTATGTTTTGATGGAAAAGTTTACTCAGATCACCATAATGGATAACCTTAAATGTTTTTGCAGTTATTGGAAGGAATATCGATTGCTATTGGATTCTGGTCACAACTAATAATTCGAGTCGAAGAGTCATAAGTTGGAAAGTGGGCTGGCAGCAGTTTGCATAATATTAAGTTGGATAGTGGCTGGAAGACTAGCAAAAGATAATCAACTTGTAAAGACAACTCGAAATATTTAACGTCCTGTTATATATTGACAATTCATTGCGAAGACTTTGGAAAAAAGAAGAACTTCCAAAAGTTATCAAAGGAACAGAAGATGAAAAGAAATGCGGCAAGTTATTTCTAACAACGCAACTATAGGAGAAGAGGTGAGATATAAAGTTAATTGTTAAGCTGCCTTTTAAGCAGTCTCGTTATATGCTTGAAAAACCTATGACGCGGCGTTAAATTGGATAAACAAAATATACATGCCGCTTTTATGTCTGAGTACGAGGAGCTTGAACACATAGCGCAGATTCATGAGTATAATAAGGCACACATTTAAGGCACCTAAAGTTTGAGGGATGTTGGCATTAAGTTCCGGTCTAGTCAGCCTAGAGGTATTTCGAGTCCCATATTTGCAGATTTGAGTGTTAACGACATTATAACTGGATCAAATACTAAAATGCAGGTTAAAACTGAATGCAACAATCATTGACGCATCATGAATTCAAGATTCGTAAGTTTTTGGATAACAAACACAGTTTTACTACCAGATCGCACAGAGAACACCAAGCGAAAGCTATTATCAGATGCCAGCCAAAACTTCAACCCATACTTGGTTAATTATTAACGATTATTGTCCGTAGGTGAAAAAATGACTCCTAAACCTCTGGATGCAATAATTAAGCTGAGTTGAAGAACTTCCTTTAAACGTTATAAAGTAATAAAGAACCATCATAAACGACATAGTTGAAGCTAACAGCCTACGAATTCAAAAGACGAGTTTTGTGATACGAATGAACAAGCATCATACGCTGTTGTATATGAGTAAGTGAATACAGGCATAGAGGTTTAGTGACAAATAATCAGTTTACCAAGGCTAGAGCCACTAGGGCTGAGGCGTTGGACTGCATTCGTTGTCCTTGCAAGCACAAGGAGTAGGACAGAAAGGAATTAGATGCTGCACAAATGACGATTGGAGTTCCTTACAGGAATCGATGTATTGCAAAATAAAGGTATATTACCACAAAATAGCAAATTGCTTAGTTTGAATCATTTCATAGATGAATCTGGTGTCAAATCATGGCAAATCTGCCAGCGAAAAGACTGCAATACGTCCACCTATGTTATAAAGTTGGTGTAGATTATTATTGTGGAATGTTTAAGGTATAAACTATAAGAAGGAGAGGAAATCAAATGGCAGTGAAGGCGTTCATACGGGCATTTAGAGTATATAGTGCATACAGAGATGATAAGCAATCTCGTTACAGAAAGCTTTTTAGTAGCTATCATCAGATTCATATCGCAAAGAGGGAATTGCCACATGATATGCAGTGACAATAGCACACATTTTAAAGAACACATTTTAAATAGCACACATGGAAGGATTATGGAAAGCCACCATGAAGCAACCGAAGTCATAAACGGAAAAAGTGGTTCTATGAATCCCAACTACATATATAGGATACCTTTTAAAAGAAGTACAATTAGTTTATACTTTGAAAACTTATCCCTTATGGTCTACTCTTTACGAACATCAATAAAAAAAATACCACAAAATTGTAGTAGAATATAGTACCTATATATAAATAGACATCTTAAACCATATTTCAATCAAATAACTTAACTCTTCTATATTCCTTATATATAGTCGTACAGTATATTTAAAACCAAGATCAAATAAAAACTGATTATTCCCAAATGACTTAATCTCGATATTCTTTACCTAAAAAAGTTTTTCAGTTTTTCATAAAAATTTTCTTCTTCTTACCGTTTGTGTTGTTTTTTTTCACCGTAAGCTTTCACATTGTATTTACCTTCATTTATAATCCAAATACAAAACATCATTTACGTTTAATGAAATATTTTGTTAGTGTGCTAAAAACTAATCCATTCGTGATGCCTATATCTTCATCTATATCGAACGTAATATCAAAATCTTTAAGATAACTCGCTGTACAGCATACCCCTTTTTTAACAATATTTTTGTCTTCATCATCACTGATGTCTTCTTACATGATGGTAGATATTTTATATATTTCCTTTAAATTTTTTTATGTAAATTTTGGAACCGTCAAGAGGAAAGAGTCTTTATATGTAACAAGCACCTATATTGAAACGATAAATCCGAACGTAAAAATTAAAAAAATTGAAAATACGCGCGATGAAAGGATTTGGAATGTGTGCTTACATGCGAGTCAAATCTGGTGAATTGTGGCGAATGATACACGCGAAAGGAAGTAACTTAAATGAAAATATAAATGTAAATCTACACATAATTTTCATTGTTTTCTTCAGGATTTTGGTGTATATACGTGTGTGTGTCATAGCTTTAAATTTATGCCTGTTATCACATTACTGAAATTGTTTATAAGGTTATATACTCCTTGTGCAACTACGTATTTATAAAGAGATATTAAAATATAAGGATGACAAGGATATCAAAATTGGGATATCTTGGAATATCATATTTAATAAATTGCCGATCATCTCACAGTCCGGATATATCACACTTTCCAAATCATTCAGTTCACCTTAAATACTGCAATAAAATAGTAAAGCATAATATTATAATAATATAATAATATAATAATATAATAATATAATAATATAATAATATAATAATATAATAATATAATAATATAATAATATAATAATATAATAATATAATAATATAATAATATAATAATATAATAATATAATAATATAATAATATAATAATATAATAATATAATAATATAATAATATAATAATATAATAATATAATAATATAATAATATAATAATATAATAATATAATAATATAATAATATAATAATATAATAATATAATAATATAATAATATAATAATATAATAATATAATAATATAATAATATAATAATATAATAATATAATAATATAATAATATAATAATATAATAATATAATAATATAATAATATAATAATATAATAATATAATAATATAATAATATAATAATATAATAATATAATAATATAATAATATAATAATATAATAATATAATAATATAATAATATAATAATATAATAATATAATAATATAATAATATAATAATATAATAATATAATAATATAATAATATAATAATATAATAATATAATAATATAATAATATAATAATATAATAATATAATAATATAATAATATAATAATATAATAATATAATAATATAATAATATAATAATATAATAATATAATAATATAATAATATAATAATATAATAATATAATAATATAATAATATAATAATATAATAATATAATAATATAATAATATAATAATATAATAATATAATAATATAATAATATAATAATATAATAATATAATAATATAATAATATAATAATATAATAATATAATAATATAATAATATAATAATATAATATACGAGATATATTGGCTCATCGAGACTGCTTTCACAGAGATAGTTTTTTAGGGAAGATTGGTGAGAGGTTCTGGATCACACAGGTTGTAGGTTATAGAAACAAGATATAAAGAGAATAAAATGGGATAAGGTATTATTGGAAAGACTCTAGTACAATCAGATAGCGACTTTAGTGACGTATGAAAAATCGTTTCCGAATAAACAAGCCGTGGAGCAACCGAAGCAAAAAGCTGTAGAAGATCTTACACACAAATGGAACAGAATCACTCACAGCGAAAAATTACTGGAAAAATACATGTTCATTTCTCTAGTGCACCGTAAAATGATGGAAGAATAAACATGAGTTAACTTGGGATACCGGATCTGATCGATACAGGAACAAAAAGATGCATCAGACGCCGAGAAGATTACCGTGAGCAAAACAGATGGAAGTGGGTAAATTTATGGTTATCATTTTAGGGGTTATCAGGAGTTATTAAGCAATCGGACAGGACTTTGAGCTCGCCAATTACACTTGTGGGAAACCAAGGGTAATACCTAAGAATCAGCATCGATTTAACAAATCTCAACACTATAACAAAGAAGGGTAGTTTTCCCTTACCAAAGGTCGACGACACATTATACACACAAGAAGAGCACGACTATTCTCAACAATCGATTTGCAAAGCGGATATCGGCAAGTGAAGGTCGCTAATGAGGATAAATAAAAGAGAGCAGTCAGTGCAGGTAATGGCTTTTGCCAGTTAAATGAACCCAAAGGCTTATGTCGTGCTCTGATTTTCGAACGTTTAATGCTACGTGCAATTAGTTGCACTGGAATTCCTGTCTAGTGTATCAAAACGGCTTCGATTAGCAGATGGTGAATTTGGCGGAAGTAATCGAGAGGATCAAATCAGCAGGGTTAAAGTTTAGTCCGTAAAAGCTAAATTCGAATTACATTTTTCCTGGACGAGGTCAAATATAACAAGGATGAGGAAAAGATTTCAGTGGTAAAGGACTTTAGTAGATTATATACTCATTATTAGCGATTCGATATTGGCATATCTGGTGCCGAACAAGGCCATTATTGGGGACTCCGATGCAAATAATAATGAAATAAGAGGTGTTTTGTCACAGGATATAGCATACTAATCCATATTACTTTCAAAATCCGACCAGAATTATTGGTCACTCAAAAAAGACTGTTGGCCATAGTGGAATGCGTTTTAAATTTCCATTAATAACTCTAAGTGGTTAATTATTACATTTAAGGACAGGCCATGGTACCTTGAGCTGATTACTGCAGTTTAAAAAACCAAAGCGACAAGTAGCGCGTTGTGTCAATTTACCAGTAATAATGAAGTACAAGAATAAAGTGCGTCGATCAGTATGGATGAAGGTAGGACAGATTGCAGTCAATGCAATCGTTAATAGTGTGGTACCTAAAGTTTAGATCACCGAGATATTAAAGAAGTTCCACCCCGGACTAGTAGCGTCCATGTTGGAATCAACAAAAGTTTGTCGATAATATAAAAAAGGTTTTACCGACAAGGTTGGGATGTCGGCAGTCAGTAATAAAATAGTGTCAAAAAAAGACTCAAAAAATTCGTGGTACAATGTGGCAGTACTTCATCAAGTGGCTGGGCGTATGGTCAATATCAAATCTATGAGACAACGACTATCACAAATTCTATGTTGAACAATTGGATTAATCTATATGGACTCTCGATGGAGATTCATTCTAATCAGTACTATTAACCAACTGGATGAATATGCATGTGGTGATCAACAAGCAAACAATCATGGCAATGTCTAAGAAGATGTCCGACAGAGATTAAACAAAGCGTTCTTGAAACTAAATTTCATTACGATAATTATAAGTTTTCTTTATTTTTCTTTATATAATATTCTTTATTTAAGTTTATAATCAAATATATTTTTTTTAGATGTTTGAAGATATAAACAATTATATTATTTACAACAACTTCATAATCAATGAATCTCACTTTTTAGATATGGATAAATATAATCAAGCAACTGATAAATCTAGTATCAATATAATAAATTTCAATATAAATAGACTGAAACATAAAATCGAACGTTTGGAACAATTTTTATATAATTTAAAACAGCAAATAGATGTTATTGTGATGGTTGAAACATTTTTAGAAGACGGTGAGCTAAAATATATCAATATTTGTAATTACACACCATTTCATCATACTCGTCCGCGCTTAGGCGGCGGTATTTCTATATATGCTAAAGAATCGTTGCAATTTCGAGAAGTGAGTAAGGAATCTATTTCAGAAATCGACGTATTAATAATCAAATCTGACATTTCCAATCTTACTATTATGGGTATGTATCGTCCACCACGTGACATTAATATAAGTATATTTTTAGACGTACTACAAAACAAGATGGACATGTTTAATAATATGTTAATTATTGGTGATATGAATTTAAATTTATTCGATAGAAAAGATCGAAATGTAATTAATTACGATTGCGTTGTTAGTTCCACAAGTTATAGATTAATGAACTTGATTCATCCAGATTTTTATACGATACCGTCTTCGACAAATAGTTTGTTGGATCACTTTCTAACGTCTTACAAACATGATTTTCGAATGTTATTAGGGGACGTTACATTTATTGACCATAGGTTTATTTTGATCAACTTATCTGTTAAAATGCAAAAAACTACTCCCATTAAGATCTCACTTTCTATAAATTACAAAAGAGTACTGGAACCAAATATAACTTCTACAATCTGTATCATCTTTTGTGTTCTGACATTACGCAGAATCCTGTTTATAAAAAGTCTAGCCCTACGTCTTCCAACTTTACAAAAAAACCATGGTTTGACAATAAAACAAATAAACTTTATAAAATAAAAAACCATTTCTATAAGTTACAAAAAAAAATTCCCCGACAATTTATTCTTTAAAAACCATTTTAAAATTTACAGATCACAATTTCGAAGGGTATTACAAGAGAATAAAGTAGCCTATTATTCAAGAAAAGTTAATAACTGTCTAAATAATAGTGAACAACTTTGGGCTACGATCAATGAGATTATTTATAACAGAAAACCCCAACAAATCAGTAAACATATCAAGTTAATAGAAAACGGCATCCCAGTAACAGATGAATTAGAAATCTCAAACATCTTAAACCAGTATTATAATCAAGTTGGTCAAAATTTAAATTATCCCAATATAATTATCCCTGGTACATTATTGAACCCTACTCTGTATAACAATCCACTATTTAACTTTTTACCGGTTAGTGAAAACTTAGTTACCCAACTAATTATAAATCTAAAAAATAACACTTCTAATGGTTATGATAATGTACCAGTAATTTTGTTAAAAAGCATTGCATCAATTCTTACTCCATCATTGACAGCGGAACTTAGCTCGTGTCTTACCAATGGTTCGTTTCCTGACTATCTGAAAACTGCAAAAATCATTCCCATACCAAAGCTACCATTTAATAATTAAAAATCAAATACAAGACCAATATCAATACTACGTAGTATATCCAAAATTTTTGAAAGGGCAATCTATAATCAACTGATCGACTATATAACTAATAATAACTTAATCAATACTATCAATATGGTTTTCAAAAACAATGTGGTACCATATAAGCAATTCTGAATTTTACAGAATACATATATCATAGCTTAAATACTAAGAAAAAGACCGCAGCTCTTTTTTTAGATTTCAGAAAAGCATTCGACTGCGTCAACCATTCGATGTTAATCTTGAAACTATCAAACATTGGGATTAAATCGAATGCTCTTAGATTATTCCAGGATTATTTGTCGAATCGAAAGCATTTTGTTCAAATAGGTATAAACAAGTCTGATGAAATCACTATGAAAAGGGGGGTTCCACAAGGTTCCATTTTGGGTCCAATTCTTTTCCTCATTTACGTGAATGATATTTTTCTCTAAAGCTGAAAGGTAAGCTTCAATTATTCGCAGATGATAGCCTCATCGCATACTCAGCTGAGTCCCTACTTGAAATAAAGCAACAAATGCAATATGACTTGGGCTTAATATATAAGTGGCTAACACAAAATTGTTTAAGCTTAAACGAAACCAAATCAACATTCCTAATCTTTCATGTTAAAAAATCTTCTTTAGAAAATATATTTAATGATTACAGCTAACATCCAAGTTCGATTGGTCCTCTCATGCTAATATTGTTAAGAAAACAATATCTCCAATGATCGGAGTCTTAAAACGAACTGCAAATTTCTTCGATACAGGAACTTTGATAAATATTTATGATGCGCATATACTCTCTCATATATTGTATCTCTTACCAGTTTGGGGCAACTTGACAGAAACTAAAATAAACGAAATACAAATATTGCAAAATAAAGCCTTAAAAATTATTAAAAAACTACCTCGTCTAACTCCAACAAAGCTACTCTATGACCACAAAATTTTACCCTTCTCCAAATTAATTTGTTACGAATATTTGTTCATTATATACAAAATAGAAAATAATTTGGTAAGAACTAACAATTTTCTAATTACTAACTATTCCGTGAATAACCGTCCAAGTAGGTCTTCGGAACTGTATCTAGTTTGCAGTATAGTATATAAGTCTTAAGTTGATTATGTTGTTGTTGATAAGTATATCTGTTGTTGTTGTTCTTTCTTTTTTTTTGTTTTTGTAATATTAAAATAAGGAAAGAAGAAGATATGTTTATAGTAATTTATTAATATGTAACAATGTAGTACAAATTTTTGTTTTCTATTTAACTTTATTGTTTTGGAAAATACATTAAAAAAACAAAAAAATCAAGGAAGTAATTTCTATAATACCTATTTAACTACAATCATATGCATAGTGAAGCGATTTAATATCACATTGGAAATGTAAATCGTGAAGACGATGGCGAAAAATCACCGCAGTGAATTTGGTTCGGGACGAACAAGCTTTGGTTGTGGCTATAAAGAGTTCAGAGTTATATCTAGAAAAATATGTTTTAGCATAAACAAAATATTGAGAAAATTCGTTGTATAGAAAAACAAAAGAATAGCTTAGTGGAATCTCGAAGAGTAGAATAAAAGAATAGAAAATTAGAATATCCAAGATATTCGTATATGTAACTTTGGTATATAAACTGCGTATTGTTCTGAGTGGAGATGAGTTCTACTTTAAAAGCGAAAAAGTAAAGTAAAATTAGTGTCATAGCTCCACCCGTGGCAAGCGGTTAATTTAGTGAAACTAACAAGCATCTAGAAACACCATATACACAAACACGACTTTTTCAAATTAAATTACAGGCAGCTTGTCGTAATTTTTCAAGTTTTCTTGCACCCTGCATGGAAATGCTCTCTTTTTTTCTAATAAATTTTAAAATTTGATGGACTCGATGCGAAATTTGTTCTTACATTACTGATCTAAATATTTTGAAAGTTTGCTGTAATTTTTGATATGAAAAACGACTGAAGTTGAAAAATTAATATAAAAAACTAACCACGTAATCCAGAGACAGACAAAACAATGCAATTATTAATTTTCCAAAAACAAAACTTGAATAAAAAAAAAACGTGAGCGACGGTATTTAATCAACATCATAAGTAGATATATCGATGGTAAGGTTCATATATAACATTATATAGTCTCGGTAAACTCCTAAATACGATAAATTGAATAGCGCAACAGCAAAAATATATAAAATACGAGATGCAATTTAGATAAGTCGTTACGAGAAATGTTTTATGACGGTAATGATCTTAAATTTTTTGTGACTATTACATACACTCGTACATAGCTTTTCAATTTAATTTCGAACAACTATTCAAAGTCTATACATAAATTTGTAGAAGAAGATGAAGAATTTTTTTTTTTTTGCGACGGATGATTTTATCGCAAATTTATTTTACGATACATAATCAATCTGAGAAACTGTGAAATATAAAGTACACGGAGTTCAGTGATTTGTTTGGAAGATACTTTGTGTTTGAACGATAAAATTGTAATAAAATATATTTGAGTACGAAAATGATATATAATATGGTTACATGCATATAGTGTTAGGCAAAGAATTAAACTCTTATCAGTTATATCAATTACTGAAGTAAATGATTTTACAAACTTTTTGACTTTAATTCCTACCTGATTATAACTGCAAAGCTTTACTTTTGAATATTCTTCTTTATTAAAATCATCAATGAGATTAGTTTGGTTGCTTTAACAGCAATATTGCAAAATAAATCACTTTGACCAATGAAAATAAAAGTAGGAATAACTTTTTTTCCTTTTTTTTACAATCTATCTGTTTAAATTTTTTGTCCTTTCACATTGTCATGATTAGAGTATTTTTACCCATTGATAAAATCTCACTTACGTCATATAATTAGTATAAATTGATACCACACATAGATTTTACTATTATTGATTCGATACATTAGAGGTTTATCTAAGACCTAGTTGGCAAATTAAAAATTGTGTGGTATTTCAATCTTTCCCTCGTTATGGTAGTGAGAGGTTTGTTTATCTGTTAGTTTAGATGAAATTGTCAACCTTGAAACCGTTGTTGAATATTCTGCCATCTGCATAAACGTCATTTCGGAATTTCATATAAATTAGGCTCTGGAATGCATGTTAGTGGCTCACCAATCAAAAAGTGTCCCAGTGCCAGTACCACTGGGTCATCTGGATCAGAGCTAATTGGACACAGTGGTAGTGAACTGAGGAGCGCTTCAATTTGACAGAGTAACGTGACGCATTTCTCAAACGTATAAGTGTTGCATCAGTTGTAACACTCTTCAAATGATGTTTGATGGACTTGATGTTCATTCCGACAGCCCAACAAAGTGGGGTGCACTGTCAGGATTAAATGAAAATTTAATCATATTCTGAGAAAAGAAATCCAAAATTAATTTATTATTTGCGCAATTTTGTACTGCGTTGAATAAATCTTGTAGCTCTCGTTTGGTGCCTATATGAAATTAGTGCCATTGTCGCTAACAATTTCTGCTGGTATTCGTCTTCGACTCACAAAACATTTCAGCGCTGCAATAAAGGCGACGGTTGTCATATCTGATACCATCTCGATATGAACCGCCTTGGTGGCAAAGTATATGAATAGCGCAATGTATCCCTTGGTGATAGGCATTCGCCCTCTTCCAAGCCTAGATTTCAAATAAATCGGTCCAGCGTACTCTACTCCGGCAGTGGTGAATTGACGTGCAGCAGCAATGCATTATCTCGGCAAATCTCCCAAGAGTTCTGTGTTGATTTGTTGCTTGTGCCGAAAGCATTTGATCATCTTTGGGTGAAGTAGCGAACGACATTTCAACCATTCACAATCCAATATTTTTGCCTCGGCAAGCTAGAAAGTAAGGATGGACCAGAGTGGAGATTCACAATGTGTACTTCATAGACAACCAGTCGAATTGGCAATCATTATTCGCAAGTCGTCCTCCCATCCTCAGAACACCATGTTTGTCGAGAAACGAAGCTAGTGGTAAAATTTTGCTTTTGCGATCGATCATTTCGTTCTTCTCGAGTACACGTTCTTCCATATTGAATGTCTCTTTCTCTCTCTCTCTCTCTCTCTTTTAGTTCCTTGATATAGAATGATTTGGTCTTGCGAAGCAATTCGATGTAGTGTGTCGTGGAATATCGCAGTCGGTAATATCTGGCGATCATACGATTCACCTTTTCAAATGACGTATATCGGTTTAAGTATATTACGACACGAGTTCATTAGATTGGTCCTGAATGTGTGTTATCGTAGCGGCTTGACACGGTAAACTTGGGAAGAACTTGTGAGCTAATACCAATGCGATATCTGCAGGATTTTCTGACGCTGGGACATAATGCCATTGTCCCCGAGGTACTATCTCTAATATTTACGATGTGTGATTCCCCACAAATTTTGTCCATTTTCTTGGATAACCTGATATAAATGCTAGCACCGTTTTACCATCTGTTCTTGCGAACACTTGAAATTGATAGTTGTGGAAAACCCTTAAGGCGAACTTGGTTTTACTGAAATGCAAGCTCCACTTAACTCCAGTCGTAAAATTGAAACCTGTTTCATGGATGCGACTCATGTTTTTGCGATTATTAGAGCCGGTTTAAAATTTCTTACTGCATCTTCAGTCATCCTTCATTTCATCATCCCATGACCAACCTTTCGTATCCACAGTTTCTGGAATAGAATTTTCCTGGAAATTGTTGATGGAGTGACCCACCCCTGAAGAACCAAAAATTCTAGATATTTCTGATAACAAATTTCGTTAGAATGTGAGGTTTTTGCAGGGATGTTGATTACAAATGAAAACACGCGTTTCGAACTGGATTCCATAGTATCCCAAGAGTTTTGATTCTTGTGGATAATCATCAAACGTAAATGGAAATATCCTTCATATCGTTGGGGATTTTTGACAATTTCTTCGGTGAGTTGGATGTCTATTTTCTCAAATGAAACCCTACTTCGTCCAGAACTCGACAAAGATCTTCAAAGTGTGCGATTGTGGTACTTAAATCTTCACTCCAGACAGCAAATCATCAACATAAAAATCTGATTGTTAGATGCCATTTTTCATTATCTTCGGTGATTTTTGGAAGCCAACTGCCTAAAATGGAGTAAATAATGTTCCGTATGTCACGGTTTTGAGCCTATTCGTCTTGATTTCTTCGCTGATGTTATTTCTCTAGACTATCCGTTTAAAATGTAAACCAGGTGACGCCGCTGTCACCTGTCTATAAATTTTTTCAATGTCTACCGAAAAAACAATAGGGTGCTGTCGAAACGAGTTATAATGCTCACTAAATCATCTTGCAATGTATGTCCCGCGAAGAAAATATCATTAAGTGACTATGACCTGAGAAAGATATGCAGGATCCATTCAACACATCTGGTTGTTACCTCTTCCATATGAACCTAATGGTAAGAACTCGTTCATGAACTTTTTATACTCGATGGTCAGGTCATGGTTCTTTTCGAAACGACCTTCTTGAATGTCCCAATTTAGCATGAGCTGTGATAAATGGTAATCGAACTGAGTATCTTCCAGACTCATTCCGTTGAGTTGACTGAAAAAACTGATTCGCGCAAGACCCATTCTCTGGTGTGAGTTCAGATGAGGTTCGTTTTTACTCATTAACGATGAGTAAATGCGACCAGTTGAAAACGCTGAACTAATTGTTCGGTCGCAAAGGTGCACTGCGATCAGAGTCCAGTAATGCATTTGCGAAATGTTTATAGACTTTTATAATTGCTAAAACTTGCACGCGCTGTTTGTTTAGATTTTGATTGGGTTGATTCTTATTAACGATAGCATTTGATAATTGATTAAGATCAATTTGATTTGTATGCATTGACTTGACTGATCGTGCTTAGATAGGTGTGTGAACCTGTATGAATGACTTAGATTGCGTGGATGGTTGAGGGTGATTGAAAACCCCTGTCTTATTTGTTGAGTTTAACTGAGCGAAAGATTGTTGTTGATGATGAGATTCGTTGCTCTTATAAAAAGATTTGTACTGATGTAGCAAGGTATGAGTATGATGACGCTTGTTACACATTTTACAATTAGTGGCATCTGGACTCTGGTCAACTCCATGATCCAGGTGAAGACAATTATAACCGATGCCAGTTTGACTGCGCAATTTGACATTGTGACTGCGGAACTTCATGCATTGAAACAGCAAATGATTTGAATTACAGCACGCACACAAAGAAACATTTAAGTTTAACGGTATTGTCTTGAATGGTGGTTTTACCTTTGGGGCCTGAGATTGACTGAAGTTGGGTCGATCTTTCGTTCTAATTTCATTGAATCCATCATCGAGGCCGACACACCTGGTGTTTATAAATTTGAAGTATTCTGGCAGAGTAGTATATTCTTTGTTAACGATTTCCCTTGACCTCATCTGTTTAGTGTCACCGTCTAATTCGAATAATAAAATTTGAATTAACCATGCGTCCCGATATTCAGCTTGATCTCCCATAGTTCGAATCCCAATTATGATTTCATCAGCCTTTTCATGAAGACTTCGAATGTTGGGTGCTCTATCACTCATGGCTGGTGGTTGATCTAGAAATGTAATGATATATGATGTTAATATTTTTGCATAATTTGCATCCGTTTCGTTTAAGATTTTTAATCAATGCTGCTGGATTTTCAGTTTATTAACATCTGATAACGATTGCTTCGCATAGATTAAGGATACAAATGAATTTTCAAACGCCGGCCAGTTGTTGTATTTTGAAATCCGTTGAATTGCTCAATAGTGATTCTTGACAATTTGATGTGGTCGTGGGCCATGGACGTCCTATCCGCTAGCTGGGTAGTTGTTGCATTGAATCCCTCAAAGAACATTGTTTGTCGATCAAATAGTTCTGTCTAGGTCGCTTGAAGAGAAGACAGATTTTTTGTTGGAGTTGGCCGTTCCTGGTTCAATCGCAGTGATCGTATCAATAATTCCTTTAAAGTGAAATAATTTTCCTCGAATTCATCTAATTTAGATACTTGACCGGAAAAGTCGAATAAGTTGTTTTCAAGAATTCGGAAATCTTTTTAGAGTTCATCATGTCTTGAAATTCGAATTTCTATTGCTTCTGCTGATGTTTCATCCGTGATTTGGTTAGCCCAGTTCTGCAGTCGTGTAACTGATCCAATCACAGCACCTCGATACAATAAGGTACGTGCGATATAACGGTGATAATATTAACACAATCACGTTACGCGCAAACCAGCAAAGAGAGAATTTATTTCCACACTTGGTCATTACTATCACCCACAGTTTTTAATTTAACTATAAGAGGTTATGTTCTTATAATTATGATGCCGATATCTTGAAAAAATGGACTTTATTGAACTGAAGTGTTTTAATTTATGCAAAAGGAAATTTTTTACATGAGATTGAAAAGTATCGGATATAGAGCAGCTTCTTATTCCACATCAGACCTGATTGCAAAAATTACCGATAGCTTGTTTTCAGCTTTGCCATATCCTTGTGTCTGCATTATTATTAAACCACAAGCTCTCTCAATGGGTTGATTTTTATGCTTTAGCGGATTAAATTCTCTAACAAACGTTCATTGTTTTGTTCTATTACTTCAAAGGCCATCATGCAACCGTAATTGTCTTTTGAAAAACAATTCATTCTTAAATGAAATAAACATACCATCGAAAAATTATTAAAAGTACAATAAAATGCATAAACCTAGCATAAACTGTAATCATCAGCAAGCTAATTTTTTAGCTGTACAAACATTAAACTTCCGTCGAGAAAAAAAATTTACAAACCAGAGAGACAATACAACAAATTTCTGTTTTCTATTACCGGAAAATTCCTTCTTTATGCTAATGGAATTTTTACTCTCTCTCTGTATCTAGTCACAAACATATATTACGAATACAGTAGTATTCAGGTAAAATACTGTGCGGCACACATTCTCAAGGGGTATGAATTGGCGGGAAAACTGTTTTATTTCTACTAAAAAAAATATTTTGCATTCGATTAATTTTTTTTATATGCTTCACTTAAAATATTATGTAAATTTGTTCGTGCTTTTTTCCATACTACGACTAATATATTTTCCTACTTGAGCTTTTTGTTTTGCTTTTTGAAAAACATATTTTTCCATCTTTTATTCATGTTAATTTTATGTTTTTGTTGCCGTATTATTTTTGCAAGCAAATTAAGTTAAGTTGGAAAATATTATGGGATATTCTAATAATGTTTGGTGGTACTATAATAATACCCGTGGATATATGAGTGTAGTTTGAGTTTTCGGGGCCTGGAAAATGCAAACATTTATTAATCGATCCAAATGTTATATGAATGTCTTATGAAAATATTTAACCTATGTGACACACATACTATGGCTTTAAGTTTTTATAATAAGCATTTTATAGACTACAAAACATTTTTCAAATTATTTATTTTCCCAAAAATATTGGTTATAATAAATATAAAAAAAAAAAGAAAAACTTATAACACAAAATAAAATAAAAATTATTTTCCACTTTGAAAATTTTCTTTTGGTTTTGCTCTTCCTCTATACAATATTATATGCTGGATGTATATATAGAGTCTATAAGGAATTTTCAACTGGAAAATTTTTCATTACATAGTTTATTGCATTATGGAAATTTGCCAATTTGGCATAAAAAATATTCAGACACAAAAAAAAAAATTATTATGACATAGAAAATTTCTATATGATAAGAAAATGAAAATTTATCTATACAAGCAATGAAAATAATGCATGTGTGCAAATAAAAGCAGAAGCTGAGAAAAGATGAGCTTTACACAAAAAATGTCAACAATTTATTTTATTTGTATAACGGTACGTAAAATTTATGAGCTGGAATAAGTCAATTAACAGTTAATTGTGAATATTTTTAACTTTTAATGAGCTTTGAACAATAGAGCGGTTTTGATGAGTGAATATGATTCATTCACAGAAAAGAAAATGGAAAATCGATTTCTAAAAATTTTGCTAATTAAAATCAGAGTTGTTTACTTTATGAAGATTTAGGGTGCTAAAATAATGAGAGAAAGAGAAAGATTTAATTTATTAGTCGAATGTCTATAGGTTGCTTAACAGATCATAAACAAAGAGGTGTAATGGTGCACGGCACACCAGCGGCACAATTCGCTATTAAACGATAAACTAAGACTTATAAATAAGCAAAGTATCATTATAATTTGTATCATTATAATTTGGTGGTGTCTCGACTAACGATCGAAACTGACGTGTGTTTTGATCGCTGCCAATAAAAATAAATAATTAAAATAGTTATAGTGTAATTTAAAAAATACAGAGTGTTTAAAAGTATAGAATAATAGTTTATTAATAATAGTTTAGTTTATATTGAATTAAAAGTGCAGTGATGGAAATAGAAAGAGTGAAAGTGAAATGAAATACAAAGTTGTCAAAAAACTCAATGTGGTAGCAAGGATGCAAACCATAATTAATTTTTTTGTGTAAATATTGGTTTTTGGGGTACCGGTCGAAACTGGATATTTTACAACTGGATATTTTAAAACGAGATAAGGTGCAAAACGAGATATGGTACAAAACTGGATATTTTAAAATTGGATAATTCAAAACGAGATAAGGTACAAAACGAGATATGGTAAAAAACTGGATATTTCAAAACAGGATTTTTCGACATTTGATTTAAATTTTAAAATGATTTTTTAGGAAAGTTCTGGAATATGGCCAATAAGGAAGGAACTCGACGAGCTTTTAACCGATTATGTTGAAATTCGATATATAGGATGAAAATGTTGATGAAAATTAATAAATTTTTCTCACATAGATAAACTAAAGTGAAGAAAAGTTATATTAAGTAGAAGAATAAAAAATAGATGAAGATACATTTTACTGACAGTAAACTCGATCAAATCAATGATTATTTAATAAGATGAGAAAAGCAGCAATTAACAAAAAACATTAAGTGAAGGAAAATTCTATTTCTCTCCTAAGAAATATTCAAGTATGGAACCTTACTGGCCTTATTTCAGGAACTTTCCCAACAAATCATTTTAAAATCCCATTTTCATCCTACATATCGAATTTCATAAAAAATAATTTTAAATTTAAATCAAATGTCGAAATATCCTGTTTTGAAATATCCAGTTTTTTACCATATCTCGTTTTGTACCATCCTAACTAGCCATATTCCAGAACTTTCCCAAATAATCATTTTTAAATACCATTTTCATCGTACGTATCGAATTTCATCATAATCGGTTAAGAACTCGCCGAGTTCCTTCCTAACTGGTCATATTCTAGAACTTTCCTAAAAAATCATTTTAAGTTTAAATCACATCGAAATATCCTGTTTTGATTTATCCAGTGTTGTACCATATCTCGTTTTGTACCTTATCTCGTATTGAAATATCCAATTTTGAAATATCCAGTTTTGTACTATATCTCGTTTTGTACCTTATCTCGTATTAAAATATCCAATTTTGAAATATCCAATTTTGTACCTTTTCTCGTTTTGTCAAAACCTATTTTGAAATATCCAGTTTTAAAATGTCCAGTTCTGAGCGGTTCCCTGTTTTTTGGTACTCTCATGCATTGGGAAAATAACAAAGGAAAAATGTGTATTTATTTATGTATTCAATATGATATCGGTATTGAAAAGGCTTTTTTATTCCATATACATAATATAATGATCAATTTTTTTGTGTGACAGTTTAACATTTGTACTAAGTGTATTGCTCTGGAAAAAAATTTAGTAAATTTGGAAAACTTAAATTTACCAAAAAAGCAGCTCCAAATTCGGTTTTATATCAATCGACTTCATGTTGCAATATCGTTATCCAAAAATTCAATTTAATTTACGTAAATTTAAATTTCTTTTCAATTTAGCTAAATTTGTTTTCAATGTCTTTTTATACGATTGTTGTTGTAAATTGAAAAAAGAAATTACCAAAGCAAATACATTTACTGTTGAATTTGGTATGCATATTTAGTTTAGAATGGAAAATGGAATATGGATGCGTATTCAATTTTTGTAATGCTTATTTGATATTTGAATTTCGAGTATGATATGGACGCTCGTAATTAGGTTGCATTTAGGGGGTTTTAATTTGTATATGTTATGTTGTTAGTTTTATTGATATTAGATTTTAGACAGCGAAGAACGTTTTTTACTGTATTGTTTGTTATATTCAAGTTTTTGGGTAGTTTCCTGATGAATTTGGAAGGTGACTGTTGGCGGTGGGCTAAAGTTGTGTTCTATAATGCAATGCAATAGTTGGAGAATTGCAAATTTCAGGCAAAAACTACCAGTCCAATTTTTTATAGCCTGCGGCTTGCAGAAATTATATTATTATATTAAGAATTAATTGATTTATGATTGATTTACTGGTACAGCCGTAAAGATTAGGTCTAGATATTTACATTAAGTCAGTATATATATAGTTTAAAGTAAAGTAGTTAACTAATATTAGTAAAATGGCAACACCATGAAAAGGCAACACCATGAGAAAATTGGCGGAGGAAATAAGGATGTGGCTTTGTAATGAATGTATATGCTACTTGGATCCAATCATTTATCAGTTTTTTGATTCTGAGCTGGGGCTAGAGAAGAATTTTTACTAGGTCTGTCAGGGTACTATGCACCTATATACAGCTATACTAGGTTTGTATTGGTAATAGCAAACAGATTAAGATATACTGCATGAGATTTTATGGTTTTGATTGTTACTTTTGAAGCCGGTAAAGGATGAACTCCCATTGAGCAACCCTAAACAAGCGATTATGCGTCCCCCATAGTCCCTGTTACCAAAACCAATGGAGCTATGCAAATATGTGCGGTAATTTTCAAGCATTGAATTTAGCATTGAACATTTAGATCTATATAAGTATTTAAGACTACCTCTTGGTATTGCATCTTGCATTTTTTAGAGTAAGATGGACGAATTAACCTCTGGTACACCTATATGCGAGCCATATTTAGAAGATGTTATTATATCCGACCATATACTACAGTCGAGCATCAACATAACTTAACACATATATTTTCCAAATTGGAAGAAAACGGTATCAAATGCAAGAAAATTAAAATGTCTATTTCGACAGCCTGAAGTGGAATATCTCGGACATATAATTTGTTTGTCAGGTATCCGACCTTCAGTTAGCAATACTAAAGTAATCGAGAACTGGCCATGCCCAACTATTATCATAAGTTTACAAATATTTTTTTAGAACCACTTGATGGTCTACATATGGAGTCTTGGACAAAGAACCAGGAATCAGGAAGAAAAATCAAAAAAAAAATAAGTCGATGGTAAATTACCATCATAAATTACCATCAATCTTATAAATCTATGATTTAGTTTCTAAAGCAACGACTATCACACACATTATTTCGATTAATTAGTTTTAGGAAGGATCTAGTTCTCTTTAGGTTTAAAACTAGAATGGTTGACGTCATGTTCCATCGATGTGGTACAAAGAGCGAAAATCATTCGCTCATTAAGTATATAACACACATTAGTTCTATAAGTATGTCACAAGATGGCATATAACACTCTTGCATTTCTGGCTCGAACGGAAGTTGCCTTGTAAACATGCAGATGGTCGTCATTTCGACGAAACAAAATGACTATCCTACACAAGCTGGTAAACATTAAATGGGTGTTCGTGATTTTTTCATCTATACAGAAAGCCATCTATAAAGATTGCTTTTACTAAGGAATGTTTCTTCCAAATCGTTCAGTCAGTGATTTTTTTTTTTTGCTGTGGAGGCAGTATTTTTAAGTAATATTCCCAGGTACCCCGGAACTTTTGTTACTTATGAATCATAAGTTATCATGAATCATAAGTTTTAATGAATGCGAGTATAGAAATGGCAATAAAACCGCCATTAGATTTGTTGCGGCTGAGTTCCTTCGGTATTGTTACTGCATTTAGTCGTCAATAATCCTGCGGGGATTATCGACGACTAAATGCAGTCACAAAACCGGATAGATATCAAAACCGCACATTCAAAATTTATCCATGCAATACACTCACATTTAGCAATGCTTAATACTAAGACCAAAACTCCCAAGGATTTTATCTGGACTAAGCAATGCAATGTGAATCAGCGAATATTGCATTATTGGCACATCCACTTTGCGATGGTAAATGCAGCATTACAATTGATGCATCGAATACTGCAGTAGGAGCAGTGATGCAGCAATACAATAATAATAGTTGAGAACCTTTGGGTTTCTTTAGCAATAAGAAACTCTCAGATGCTGAAGTAAAGTACACAGCCTTTGACAGAGAATTATTGGCAATTTATATAGCCATTAAACATTTTCGATATTTCGAAAACTGAGCGTAATCCAAGGCAGTCTAGACACTTGGAATTTATTAGCCAGTTTTTGACGGACATTAAATATGTACAAGGCAAAGATAATGTGGTCGCAGATACATTTTCGCGTATCACTGATGGGGAACGACAGCAGTTGACGTTGAATTCGACTATAATTAAATTATTTCAGCCCAAGTTCAGACTTAGAACTTCAGAAATTGTTTAGGAAAATTTCCGAAGCCTCTGGTTCCGGACGACCAAGTAGTTCATAATGGGAACTAGAACTGTTTAAGTTACCTGGCTTTGAAATTTACTGCGAAATTTCTACAGGAGTCAATAGACCCTATATCGCAGATCCATTACGTCGTATTATTTTCGACACCTTGCACAATATTTCTCACCCAAGTGTCCGAGCTGTACTAAAAAGTTGATCAAAATGCTATATTTTTGGCGTAGTATGCAGAAAAATATTGGATATTGGTCCAAATCTTGTGTATCCTGCCAAAAATCTAAGCTGAATCGATACAATTTAATATTACACCTGGTCGTTTATTCACCTGGTTACACCTGGTAGTATATCCACTTGGATATTGTAGGCCCTTATGGACAAAAGAAAAGCCACACTTATGGCCAAATGAAAAAATAAAAATTGGAGTTCGGAAGTTCCAATAGTGTTACTTGGCATTAGGACCACTGTAAAAAGGATATTAAATTTTCGCCTGCGGAATTTGTTCTCAAACTTCCAGGTGAACTTTTTATTGAAAATTCTCAATCATTTTTACTATCTCACGATACAGTAATCGACCAACTTCGAAATATAAAGTGCAATCTTATTTCTACGACCCGTCTAAATAAACAAAAAGATATTTTCGGGTCTAAAACTTTAAATACCTGCGAACATGTTTTCGTCAGAGTAGATAGAGTAGGAACAGGTTTACAAACCACTGTAAAGGATCATACCGGGTAATCCACCGTCGTCGAAAATACTTTATTATCTCGATTAAATAATGCAAACAACAATCGATCTCTATTGATCGCTTAAAACCAGCGTATGGCATTTTAGATTCTGATGATTAAGATACAGCAATTGCATACGGATAAATTTTAAATTTCGGTCTTATTTATTATAATATGCTTTTAATTCAGTTACACTTTATAAAAAAAAACCAAAGCAATTACATTTTTCTTTAATTTACAATTAAATATTTACTTAATATTATTTTAATTGAAAATCGACCAGGCAACTTCAGAATTTGCAAATGAGTAATTCGGATGCATTTTATGGTTCCGTATGTCGCACTGGATTCATTAATAGAATTTTAGTTTTTCAATTGTACTCCGGTCAACATAATTATGTTTATACCGCCACCAACGATCCACCAAAAACTATCTACTACTAAGACGTCTCATATCATATAAAAGAAATAAAATAAACAAGGGGTACGCTAATTTAGATTTTGGGTATTAATTATCCGAAAAGTTGAACATAGCAAACTAATGCATAGTTTTAAAACTACAATTTTTTTGTTTCATCATTTTTCAGAAGTTTCACTGTATAAACAAATGATTTTTTTAATTCATTTTTGTTCCCCGTATGCTACGTCTATAGAATTATATAGTTTATGGTTTCACATTAATTTTCATTTCATATACGAGTCGACATCTAGGCGAAATGTCACCATTTTCGAAAGTCGGAAATTAGTACATTTATAACATGAAGTATGAAACATTTATAACATAAACTTATCTTATGACGTTTTAGAAAACATATAGATCAGTCGAGATTAAATCGTGAAAGTGGTTGGATCAGTGTATTGTACTTTTATTTGTAAAATCAAATTCTAACTAACTTACATGCGGTCTTGGCGTGCTAGATTGGCTAGTGATTTGGCCCTGCTGATAAAGAATAAGATTTCATCTGGATTAGACGATTTAATTGTTGTGACACAGACCATTATACCTTTGAATGTCAGTTGATTAGGTGAAACAAAAGAAGTAAACATATTGGCGAAAGAAGTCAGGCTGGTGCTTTTTGGTGAATGTGACTGTTTATCAGTTGTTTCCCACTTGTAAATGTGGTATTGTATGTGAGTTGCTGAAATTGTTTCTTTCAATTTTTTGCGTTGTAAATTTTCAGAGTTACCTTCTAAGACTATTTCAGTTAAAGCTAACTAAATTAATGCTTATAATTTAGAACTGCAGCTTTGTGACGCTAAATCGATATTTAATCAAGTTAAAATAATCTTTGTTTCTATTCATTCAGGTTAGAGAAAAAAACCGAAATGACTAGAACTGTTAACGGTCGTTCAAGGCCAATCGTATATTTCTAACTACAAAGTAAAAGGATAGTCCTATTATTAACTTAAATGACTTAATTTATTAACAATTAATGGATGGATATATACTAATTTAAAGATAATTACAACTATGGCAACCTTTAATTTAAATTAACTTCTTAATTATAGACCAACGACTATAATTATATAAGTAACAAAAACTAAAAGACATTTAGAATCGATTAAGTTCTATGTCCGCAGTATTTGTGTAGTTTTGGTATCACAGGCAAACGAGTCGAAATGAATTTTTTATTTGTGCTACCACTTTTTTTAATTGTTCAAGTATTAAACGCACACGTTACATCGAAACTTGTTCAATTGTTCAACAACGACGATGCCAACGAATTTGAAGTTACAATTATCATTGCAAAACAGTATCATCCACTAGAAATCACCAATTTCATATCGAATATTAATAAAACGATTGTGGTTACAATTTTTGATGAAAGCTCATTGAAAAATCTGTACGGTTTAAAAACGATTAAAAAATCACAATACTATATCATATTTATGTTGAATTTTACCGACTGTCAATATCACTATAAGCTAACAAACATTTTCGAAGAAAATTCGCACTTCATATTCGTAGTTTTAAATGAGGTGAAAGCTTCGCCTATCCCCTACTTAGAGGTGTATTCACGGTTCGGGGAATTCACTTCATTCGCCATCATCTACAAATACGATAAAGTCGAAATAATTTTTGTGAATTTTTTCCGGAATGTACAAACACTAAAATTTAACAAAAATACCAATGTCGTTATGAACAAGACCGCAGTTACGATGGTGCGAAATATTTTTCGGAATTCGAATAAAAATTTTCAGCGAAATTTCATTCGTATTTCGTATATAGTTCATGGAAATTTTATTTTTCTACTGAATGGCAAAATTAAAGGTATTAACGGCTGGTATTTAAACGTTCTACAACAAAAACTAAATTTTCGCTTCACACAAACAAAAGTGGTGGGAAATAATTCATCAGGTGACGTAACAACTACCCAATACCTATTTTTAAGGATGAATAAAAGTGATATTTCGATAAATAAACTGCGCCAAAATGATTCAACGTCACAGTCTAAACTTCGATTCATACAATATACGTATCCACATGAAATTGGTAAAATCACGATTTTAGTCGCACGAATTCCAAAAATACCGACTTTTATATCGTCATTCGATTCGTTCGATTTGGTGTCACTTGTCATGTTTGGATTTGTAAATATTTTGATCATCGTCATCTGGTACATCGTAAAAATAAAGTTACGCGTTTCCCGATCGATCATCGATATGCTATTCAGTCTATTCAAATCAATTTTACTGTTAGATGTGTCCATTCCACACGTCAATCGGATCGATAAACTTCTACTATTGCTAATGTTGCTCGTGAATTTTACTTATGTCAATTACTATCAAGCATTTATGGTATCCGATTTGATTTCGTTAAAATACGAAAAAGATATTGACACAATCGACGAGTTGGTACAGTCCCGTATGACTTTGGACATCACCGAACTAATTGAAGCAACCACATTACCATTTTATTATCCCGCTATCACAAAACAATCAAAATATTTAGCTGAAGATCCCATCCATTTCATACCGAAAATGTTGAACAGCTACTATGCGATAGTATTGCCTAACGATCGGGCAGATTTAGTGCTTAAATCAAAATACAATCGTAACGGAAAATATGAACGATTTCATAAAATGAAGCAAATCGTTTTGGAAAACTATGAATCGTACGCCATGTCACGTGTTAAACCATTATATACGGAGGTTAACTATTTGACACAGCTTATGTTCGAGGGGGGCTTGGAACGATACTGGAAATTAAAAACAGAACATGATGTTTATTTGTCATCTCCACACACTGAAGTAGAAGCTAACGATAATGACTTGGACATTTTTAATGTGGAAAATTTTTATCAAATCGGAATTTTAGTTGTGATCTATGGATGGATTTTGTCAATTGGAATTTTTATGCTGGAGTTAGTCTGGTATCGATTGATTAATAAAATTAATAAAAATTAATGTTGTAGTTTTATTAACGGATTAAGATAATTCATCACAATTGAGTCACTATTACGTGCTGTATTTAATTTACAGTCAAATTCATGAATTTGCAAAGGCTAACTCCTTTGCTAATTTTCTTGCTTAAAAGTTTTCTGTTCAAATGTTTATATTTTTTATAGCAGTATTTGTACTGATGACCAGAGCTTTGGATTAAGGTATCAATCATCACAATCGGGCCCCTATTACGTGTTGCATTTACAGTCCAATTTGTGAATTTGCAAAGCCTAACCCCTTTGCTAATTTTCTTGCTTAAAAGTTTTTTGTTAAAATGTTTATATTTTTTATAGCAGTATTTGTACTGATGACCAGAGCTTTGGATTAAGGTATCAATCATCACTATCGGGCCCCTATTACGTGCTTTATTGAATTTACAGTCAAATTCGTGAATTTGCAAAGGCTAACCCCTTTGCTAATTTTCTTGCTTAAAAGGTTTTTGTTAAAATGTTTATATTTTTTATAGCAGTATTTGTACTGATGACCAGAGCTTTGGATTAAGGTATCAATCATCACTATCGGGCCCCTATTACGTGCTGTATTGAATTTACAGTCAAATTCGTGAATTTGCAAAGGCTAACCCTTTTGCTAATTTTCTTGCTTAAAAGGTTTTTGTTAAAATGTTTATATTTTTTATAGCAGTATTTGTACTGATGACCAGAGCTTTGGATTAAGGTATCAATCATCACTATCGGGCCCCTATTACGTGCTGTATTGAATTTACAGTCAAATTCGTGAATTTGCAAAGGCTAACCCCTTTGCTAATTTTCTTGCTTAAAAGGTTTTTGTTAAAATGTTTATATTTTTTATAGCAGTATTTGTACTGATGACCAGAGCTTTGGATTAAGGTATCAATCATCACAATCGGGCCCCTATTACGTGTTGTATTTACAGTCAAATTTGTGAATTTGCAACGGCAACCCCTTTGCTAATTTTCTTGCTTAAAAGTTTTTTGTTAAAATGTTTATATTTTTATAGCAGTATTTGTACTGATGACCAGAGCTTTGGATTAAGGTATCAATCATCACAATCGGGGCTTCGTGCTGTATAGAATATTCAAACAAATTTGTAAATTAGCAGAGGCTATCTGCGTTGCTAATTTTTATGATCGAAAATGATTTGTGATTTTAAAATTTTGTCACTTACAATTTAGTGGTCTAGTTTGATAAGTGCTCCCTCAATTAAAAGCTCTTGACATCAAGATATAGAAACAAAATTCTTTTGATGATATAAAATGCTCATATATTTTTACAAATCTTTTTGGATCATAAATATTCTGAAAGGGGTAAGCTTTTATAAACTGACGAATATTAATAAGTAGCCATTAGCACACGTAATAAGATTACTGATTCCTATAAAATCAAGCTGCTTCATCAAAAATCTAATGGGCGTTTAGAATATTGTAGTAACGGATATATCTTGACAGTAGCCATTTTTATAAAATAAAATACTACCAACAGCTAACTGATAGCATCAAGAAAGAAAATACCATTGATCACTCTGATATCGCTATCAGAATTTATAGACGACATCGATTTATTTTACAAATTAACTTCAGTCTATTTAAACGTCGATGGGTTCACTTTACTTTGAATTATCTACATCCCAGAGATTATGTCTCAAATTTAAATTTCGTAAAATTTTCATTCGAAATCGAATCGAATATCTATAGCTACTGATAAAAGTGACTTCATCTATACCAATCAAAAAAGTTGATAAAAATGTCTCCCCCCCTCCCCATTTTTGAACAACACCGCGCACACAACAAAGTGTCATCGTTAATTTAGGGGTGTTTGAACTTTTTTTTTGATATTTTTATGGCGCCTCCACCTCGATGATTTTTATTTTTTATTTTTTTGGGAAAACTTTTGACCGCACACTCGTAATTACAGAAAAGTTTTTTAGAATTCTTTCGCTAGACTTGTGAAGACAATTTATTTGAGATAAATCATATCGAATTGAGAATAAAATGAAATTTGTATCCATTTTGTGGTGTTGTTGTTGTTGTTGAAGTTAAAAAATGATATATGCGATTGGTATAAATATAGGTACCGGGTAACTTTTTTAACCTGTAACTTTCATATATGTGTCTATTAGCAGCAAAAGATCGTCTTTCTCATCAAATTCAGTTAACAGTGTCATATTGTTTCTTTTCTACTACTGAATAAATTATTAGTCAAAACATTTAAAAAAAGTTTCCTTATCCTTGATATACGCTAATCTAGTATTGGTAACAAAAATGTTTCATTTCCGCCATAGATGCGTTTCAAAAGGTCTCTTTTCTATTTTATGTTGATATTTGCACTACAGTCACAGTCGGATTGACTGTTTATTAATTTACTCCAGACTGAAACCTAAAGATCTCCCAAAATACCCAAATTGTCAACAAAAAAGCTCTACATTTAAGTGTAAAGATCTACGCGGGACCAATTTGTACAAATTTTGGAAATGCTTTTACGATTCAAATAGTAAAGCATCACAGGACGCATTTATTCTAGCGAACACAATAGTTCACGTCCCAAAACGAACCAACCGGCGAAAGAAAGGTCGACCAAAAACGTTTCGGGCGAAGCATTACGTACGAAAAAGTAACTTAACTCGTCTGCGCATGACATTTTCATTCCGGAAATGCTCCAAAAGAGAACAGAGGGGGAGGTAGAATTACTGCCAAATTTCTCATGCCGAAAGAAAGTGTTATTACATACATAAGCAAGTACAAATCCGTAGACACTCACTATTGCCGTTCGAAGTCACCTGCTCGGCAGTACTTACCTGGCGAGTTGTTTATCAAACTCAGCAAATTACACGTCAAACTCAGCTATTTTCGAAATGTCTTCAATAACAATTTTAATATTGGGTTTAAAATGTCATTAAGCGACCAGTGATCTACTTGTATAATGCTAAAGGAGCAGATACAATTAGAGAAAATTCAATCTAAAAAAACAACTAGTGCATAAACTGCGACCTTTTTAATTTTGCTATTGTTCAAGGATCTTCTTGATCCCCACTAAAGCAGTGCATAGATTAGTTAATACAATTTTTATGAGCAATGTAAGCAAAATTTGTATGTGACGGATGCGGGGGTCAAAATAAAAATCAAGCTCTAATGGGAATGATTTCCTATTGCGGCTTCCCAATCAAACTCCTCAACATATACGAGAAATTGAACTGATTTATCCCGTGCCTGATCACTCTCATATTCTTCCAGACCAATAGAAACAATTTTGCACGTGAGCGACTATTTTGATATGTACAAAGACTATGTAACTCTGATCAAACATGAATTGAAAAAATGCCCAATAAGGAATTGGTAAGAGGCAAGCGCGAAAACTTTTCAATCTCCTGAACAATGGCACTTCAAATGTAACCTATTAAAGAGATTTTATATTAAGAGAAGATCGGCCAACTCATCAAAAACAATGTGCGGAGAATACATATATAAATCCGATATGGGTGTGGCAAAATCCGTCTTAAAGAAAAACATCTGAATTGAGTTAATGGTTCTACTAGATATCCTGAACGAGAAACCCACAATAAAACCCGAGAAACTTGCAGATATCATCAAATTCTTAATCAAGTATTAGCGGAGAAAACTGGCGTGAAGACATCAGTATGATTTTTTATAAATCGATTATTGATAACGAGGAAGAAACGTATGAGCATGAGGAAGAACTTTGCCAGGAGCATGAAAATGAATGTGTTCTTCGTATTTAATTTTATTATGTTACGTATAATGTTGCTATTTGGTAAAAAATATAACGAAATAATTTAGAGAACTAAGTAAAGTTATTGGAAGCAAAATGGATTTTTTTCAATATATTTTTATCAAAACTTTTCTAAAACTAATTTGCAACCGTCAAAATTTGAACGCAAATTTCCTCCAAAAAAATTTTTTTTAAAAAAATAGAGAACATCCCTTTGGCTTTTGGTCGTCACATATCTCGAAAAATAATCAAAAGCCGAAGTTTTAAATAGAGTATTCCTATTTCATTTTTGAATTCATCTCAGTTTCGGGTAAAAATAGTCACCCGACACATATCCATGGAGAAAATGAGGTTGGATATACATATCGAATGTGTATATTATTGTCTGATATTTTTGGTTAGTTATTGTTTTGTATCATTTTTAAGATGTTATGTATCTTCTTATTCATCATCATCGTCTTATTTATTGTTATCTACGAGATAAATCAGATTCTGATATATGTATCTGCTATATATTCTGTATAAATTATGAAATAATTATTGATAACCATAATTTATATTTATTGCCAATCATTTTACATTTTCTCTCATAACCATATATGATGCTGTTTATCGATTTTAGACAATATATCTACCAAAAAGGATATTATGAAGGAGATCATGTATATCTTGATTCTTGACTCGTCTTCATGGGTTATGTTCGTTTCTATTTTTGTTGAGTATGCGAAACGAAGAAGTTCATTTATTGCTCGAAATATCGTTAGTATGCAACAATTCATTAATATTTTGGCGATATTTCTTATTTCGATGGAATGTTGGTTGAAATTTTATTCGACTATATATAGATAGCTGCCAAATATTGATATGAATATTAAATTGCAACTTTTTATTATTATATTTATGTTGGATATTTAGAATATTTGAGATTTTTGAAAGAAAAAACTTAAATGACTTGAAGTAAAAAATGGTAGGATAAACAAAATACCAAGATTATTGAAACGTTTAATTGTCTAAGAGTAAGCTTGACTGATTGATAGATTATATGACCAAGTTCGTTTGGATGTAAAGAATGCACTGCTTTATTCCATGCAACAAACATTTTTATGTTTAATGTCTCAACTTTAAGATTCAAATGCCCATTGTTGGCTACAGGTTTTAAAGGATGGACATGTGCTCTAATTATGTGTAACAACTGTCAACGAGTTTTATAAAAAAAAGTCCAGAAAAGATTATAATGCAAAACATACACAATGAGGTTCAAGATTGACGACACCAAAAGAAAAATAACTTTATGTAGGTACCGATGAAAAAGGTTTGGTTTGTCTATCTGCAGGACATCCATCTAACTGACGGATAAAAAATGTTCCTGATCTAGAATTCTGCATATAACTAAAGGTACTGCACGTCTTAACGCTATTTGATTGATTGATTAGAGAACTCCTGGAACCAAGTCTTCTTGCACAGCAGTAGAGCTGTATGAAACTGTCCTTGATATCGCTAGGTCTTCGGCCAAGAAGCACGATATCATCTGCATATCCAAAAATTTGGCCTGTTTTAATAAATATACAACGCGAAGATTCAATGTTGCTTTTTCTCACTACGTACTCAAGCGCCAAGTTGAACAGCACAAGCGCGAGTGCATCTCCCTGTCGAACACCAGATGTTATTTCAAAAGGGTCTGACACAGCTCCCTCAATTACAATTCTACATACAGACCCAGGGGTTGTTAATTTGCACAGAGAAACGAGTTTCTCTGGAATTCCTATGCATATGAGCGCGGACCATAAGTGTTTGCGGTTAATCCTGTCTGAAGTCTATTTACAGTTGGTGTATGGTTATGTTGTACTGCCAACATTTTTGCAAGATCATCCTCATGATAAAACACTGGTCAGTGGTTGATCGGTTGGGACGAAAACCACATTGCTAGTTTCCAATGGTATTTTCGGCGAGAGGGATAAGTCTGGCAAGTAAAACGTTAGCCAACACTTTGTAAGCAGTGGTCAACAGAGCGATACCACGATAGTTTCCACATTTAAGACGGTCTCCATTTTTGTGCAGTAGACATATGAGTGCGGTCTTCCAATTCTCCGGCAACTATTCTTGGCCCCAAATAGAGACGATGAGATGTTATAAATTTGTTGCAAGAGTAGCACCTCCAAGTTTAATCAATTCTGCGAGGATTAAGTCGAGACCGGGTGCCTTTTCATTTTTTAATCTACTAATAGCTGCATCTACTTTCTCTACTGTGGGATATTCAAAAAGGACCTCTTCACCTGGAGGAGCTATTTCACTAATGGGGGTCACTTCGTCGTTCCGATTTAGCAGATTTTAAAAGTAGGTTTGCCATATTGAGAGAACATCGGCCAGGTTTGATCTCAGCTCTCCATTTCCGTCTTTGATGGCTGTACTTCTTGTGTGGAAGTCTTTAGTTAGATTTATGGCGTTAGCAAAACAGTCCCTTGAGTTTCCTATTTCCGCTTGAAAGCTAATGTTTTCGATGTAAGATCTCATATGATCGCGCTTTTTTTGTCGAAGGTATTTAGTCGAAGCTTTCCTAGTGCGGAGATATTCTGTTACGATGGAGTCGGAAGCGCTAAAAAGCAAATGGGTTTGTTTGCAGTGCGGTTTTTACCGTCAGAGCGAACTATAAAATTTATACTTCCTCCTGACTATGGCTTCTGTAATCTTTTGAGGTTTCTTCAACTAGATCACTGATGTTTTGTAGCTGGTGCAATTTTTATTAATGATATGCTTAGTTGTCGAGTTGTCACCCAATAGGTGATTTCGTATGAGGCCTTTGGTCTTTCAAATGTTGGTAATTTAAACAATATTGTGCCCTATGGGTCACGTCTTTGTTTATGCTTGGTCAAATATAGCAAGCTTTGACAATTTTTCGACGTAATGATTATATGATGTTTGGACCATTGTTTCCATGGAACAACTGCAATATCAACTGCAGTTGATATCTCGCTGTAAATCCCAATGCCAGTATTCTTTAAAAGGTTTAGTTTACATGGTGAACTAAAGTGACAGTTGAAACCAGAAAGTAAGTTCTAAGTAATTGTGTTGTAATCGACTTGAGTTTAAACTGAAGTCTGAACGTGCTTTATGCCCGTTTTGAGTTGACTAATGTAGTCCAAGTGGCGTGTTTCTGAAGTATGTTATAACCAGAAAGACTGTGAGTAATTTGCTGTCGAATGCTGAATATTGAACAAGAAATGTTGTTCTAGCCAATTTATTTTAATAGGTTTAATTGAAGAAGACACTATTTGGTTGGCTTGATTCGTTCTTCTGATGGTGAAATTCTATCTTGAAAAAATCAAGATTAGTTGCACCAAAAACATATTTGTGCGGTTTTAATGGAAACATGAAATACCTGTTCCAATTACCGTTTGTTTTATTCCTCAGTGAGCGATACAAAAATTTCGCGTCAATATCAATGAAAAAAATCAAGTTCACGAACTACTTCGTGATGTAGGACAGCTGAATCGCTGAATCGACTAGCCGTTGGCATTTGCATTGCTGAATATGGCATGGTATCAACATCAGCTTTGTTAGCGGTTGTTGTTGTTGTTATTAGTAGAGCTGTTTGATTGACTATGGGATTTCTGGAATGCAAATTGGAACGACAAGATGTTGATTGGCACTGTCTATACCTGAAAGGTAATTGTTTCTTTTTCCTTAAGGACGTTCTAAGCATCTTTCGATGTGCAAGGCGATAGTTGCAATTTTGATTATTTCTGTCCATTTCCGGATTCGTAGTAACCTTACTGTTTTCGATCAGAGTTGTTTGTCTGCCAGAGATATTTAATGTCTTAAACGTCTGATGGAGCCAAACTAATGAGTAAGGCGGGTTTGAGTGTCATATATAAATTATTTTCGGGTTGTTTCGCGAGAATGCCGGCCAAGATATTACTCGAGGTTGGTGAATTTAATTTTTTTTTATTTTTGTATATTAGTTCGGCCCAGTTTAATAAACCAAGTGCATTATAGGAACAGTACTGTAGCGTAAAGCTTAGCTAATCTTATTGACAGCCATCGCGATCTCATAGAACCCAAGTGGTAGGGGAATATTCTTAATTGGCCTGTCAGAGTTTAATGTGCCTGCTATCATGCATTTTAGGAATTTTAGACATCATGTGTTTTCTATTGATTTTAGAAATGACAGATTTGTGGCATAAATTTCCTAGTCAAAAACTTTTAAGATTTTAAAAAATTTCGATGTGTGCCATAAACGTATGCAATTTTTTTGATTCAAGAAAATTTCGATTTGTAGCCTAAATTTGACCATTTAAATGGGTTCACCACCAAATCATTCCTGGGTTTTAGGGAATATCGATTTGTGGCATAAACTCCACAATTGGAACGGATATATCTTCATTTTTTTTCTGGTTTTTTGAAACGTCCTATGCGTTGCATAAAATTCATAATGCAGCATTATCGGACTACATACAAGGTTCACATTTACTTATACCGACCGTGATGACCCATTTCGGTAAAGGTTATTTATGACTCACGCACGAATACTGCCGGCGGATAAAGCAAATATGACCAACTACAGTCATATCTAAGTCAGAACCTTACATTTATCTCACCCCCTATAGACGAAATGATGTAAAAATTCCAAATGGCTATATCATCACAAATTTATAAATGCAGACTGTGATGATATCAAATTACTTCAAATCAATTTGAAACGAATTAAAATCCCTAAAAAATTATTTTCTTGGAACATATTTTTCCTTGGCGGCTCACGCCATCAAAACTGAATACCCCAATTCACCAATTTTGTAATGTAGCGCAAACCAATAAAATTTGTCGGGCAACGTCGAGGCTATATAATCATGATAGACAGAATGCTATAAATTTTTTATAATTCCAAAATATATGCGGGGAAAGACGAAAACTCATTAAATTGTAATGTTTCGAAAATTAATCATTTTCCCAACTGAAACCGCATTCATGATCGAAGGGACGAGAACGTCTTATATATATAGGACAAAAATATAACCTCCAAATATAGAGAAAATTTCTTGTATATAAGTTTAAAAAATATATATTTTCTTCGTTTTCTTTTATATAACCATAACGGTTCTTGTATATAAAATTTTCCTATAAATAATAACAATAATAAACGGTTTTTGCAGGCCATTGCTGGCTCGTACCTTATCAACATTCTAGCTCCGTCGGTTAAGAACTCTATTGTAACTCGTATTGTTCTACCAGAAGAAGCCAGGCTGTTACAAAAATGGTATCTGATCAACGACGAGCTTTTGATTTAGCTTTCGAAAGCCTTCACAGTTGAAACGAAAGATTCGTTTCTTGTGATCTCAGAACGGTATAAAAACTTCCCTCATTCATAACTTTGCAATGACCAATTAATGATCACTTCACCTACAAATTTGATAGCTGAACCGAATTAACTCACTTCTTTCAAGATCTGCCTCCTTTTGTTAGAAATTAACACAAAATCAGTTTGACTGTGAAACGCCGGACCTGGGTATGTCCAAATGGATATTTTTTTGAGGAAATAATAGACAAGCTACAGTGAGATCGTGAACGATCACAAAGTTTTTCCAGGTTTTGCATTAAAGGTACTAGTTATTGTTCTGAGGTCGTGTTCCAGAATTGATCGCATCAAATGATACGTCTGAGTAGAAATCCACTACTAAGGCCTTCTACCAATGCCAACTATACACTATAAAGTAACATAAAGTAGCTTCACAAATCACATGCTAATCCTAAGCCTAGTGTCCGTTCAGCAAGGGTCTAGTTAAAATTTGGCGGTATCCAATTTAGGATTGTTATGACAAGTGTTCATTAAGGATGCGGGTTCGCATCCCAGTGATCCAATCTTTCTTTAATCACCATCTCATATAAACAAATCCTTCGTGTATATGTCTTTTACAAGGCATGCGATTACCCTCCGATCACACAAGCCAAAACTTCCCTATAACCTCATTTAAACAAATTTATAAAAAAAGGCCCTAAGACGTTCAAAAAAAATTTTACATTTTTGATTGAAGTTAATATAGATAATTTATTGCCTAGTCGTTTATATACTCGTTTTGCTAGACGATTTTTCTTAGCTTTAAATTTATTTTTCATTTTCCGATTGTGTTGTTTTAAAACAAAACGAAGCAAAGTAAAAAATAAAAAACAAAACAAAAAAATTTGAAAAATTATCTTTAAGATGAATGAAAATATACAACAAAAAAAAAATTTATGTTTTTAATGTTGAACGGAAAAACTAACGGATTGCTGCTCGCGCGAAACGATAAAATTATTGTGTGAACTTGCGAACTTTGGAAAATTGCCATGTCGTGTTGTCTCAAACTTTGTTATAATGTAAAGTAGTTTTATAAACAGAACCGGAAAATAAACAAAATATATTTACATATATACACAATTTTCCGACGTTTTTTTTATGATTTTTCAATTTTTGTTGTCTTTATCAGTTTTCTTAAAAAGATGAAGTTACATCTTTAAAAAAAAATTATTTATGTTGACACCGAAGACACATCGGAGACATTTACCATTTTATACGATTTATATAAATCGATAAGCATTTTGTTGTAGTGACACCTGTACCAGAAATTATATACTATATGTTTAAATCGTATAAAATAATTAATTTAGTGCGCTATCTATTTATCGTTAGTTTAAAAAGTACTAAATATATAGTTAGTGTACAAACCACTACATATTAACGGGTTAGTTTAGTACACATACATTTAGGATGAAAATTACATAATAAAAGGTTAATAGTAATGACTGCGGCGCTAGCTACGCACTTGTTAAATTCGATATACATATTATGATCAACGTATAATAAATAAAGATCATCCATTGAATCATAATAGAATTATGAATCACAATCAATGATAGCATAAGGTAAACAAAATATTATATTTATTGACCACAAACATGGATTTGAATAATTTTTGTCTTCTCCGAACGTTAATCGACCTTGACAATGCTGAGTTGATTACCTTGCGTAATTTAAATATTAAAACTACTGCCGGACAACAACCCAGTAGTTTTAATAGTAAAATAAATTATCGTAGATTGAGGCATGGGACAAATTGCATTTGTTTTAAACCTTTACTGGACACTAGCATCAAAATCAAACTAAATATTATGCAACCAAAATAAATATTTTTAAAGCGGAAGTCATAAATTTATAATATTAAGAAGTAAGCAGGATTATTTCTGTGACCGAAGGCTAAATGTTGCTTTAATACTAAGAACCGTTAACAACGCAAACCAGAAATACATAAATTTCAAAATCCAGGAACTACATAATGGTAAAAGCATTCAAATTGTCAACTTTTTGTGACAAACCAAGATTTTTGAATTTTCAATTTGTGGCAGAATATTTGATGGGGTAGTTATCATGCATTTTGTTGCAGAAAATTGACATTTTTGAACGGCGAACTCTCATGCATCTTCTGGATTTTGAAATTTTCGATTTTGTGGCTGAAAATCGACCGTTTTGATGGACTTACCATCATACATTTTCTGATTTTGGGGAATATTTCATTTTATCGCAGAAAGTTGACAGTTTTGGAGGGCTTACCATCATGCATTTTCTGGAATTTGTAAATTTTTAATTTTGTGGCAGAAAATTGATAGTTTTGATGGGATAACCATCATGCACTTTCTGGGTTTTGGAAATTTACGATTTTATGGCAGAAAGTTGACAGTTTTGATGGGCTAACTTTCATGCTCTTCTAGATTTTGGAAATTTTCAATTTTGTAGCAGATAATTGACAGTTTTATTGGGCTATGCATTTTCTGGAATTTAGATTTTTTTCCGTGACAGAAAATTGACAGTTGTGATGGCCTTACAACTATCATGTATTTTCTGAATTTTAGAGAATTTCGATTTGGGACATAAATCTGACAGTTTAAAAAAACTTTTGCCAATATACAAATGAAACACAATAAAATTGGTTTTCTATCAAAAAAACTTTATTATAAAAATCTTAAACCCTAACATTCCGCCATTACTATTTGTCCTCACTCTAAAAATGCTTGACTGTATGGGACTTTATTAAAAACTTGATTTACAAAATTCATAAACACCAATTCGAGTGCTTCAACAATAGCCGGTTTAATTTCGTCGAAAATATCTTTCCAATTCTCGTTCAAAAACCGATTTGTGGTGTCGCCCAATAATTTATCGCCATTAAATAGATTGGAAAAATTCATTTGCACTTTTTTCGGATCGATCGAAATATGCATCCGTTTTACTTGTATATACTGATCACCTTTCTTTACATGCGAATTTTTTGCCGTCATCACTAGTTTAACGGCGGTATCGTCGAGCACAATATTACTATCGCCCGTACCTTGAATCGGTAAAATCAGAACACTTCCATCAATCGTATATTGTCCGACAAGTTCTAGTTTTGGTGCTGTCGCCAATATTTCAATTTTATTCACGGTTGGATCACGATCTAAACCAGTTAACTTTGTAATTTTAATATTACTCAGACCCTTTAGGCTTAATTCTTTAAAATTTAATTTCACATTGACTGGACTGTCATGCCCCTGGATAATGTTTAGCTCGTGTATTGTTAATGGATCGAGAGGTAATAAATTGATTTCTGGTATACCGTTTGTGCTACCCAATTTAAGGTATTCCTGTATCGTTGGTATTAAACAGGTGTTGTCACTGTATTGGCATCGTTTTAAATTTGAGGCTAAAATCATACAGAAACAAAAATATTACAAATTTATAAATTTATCGACTATGCAAATTTCACTATATATCAGTTGATCGCGAATGAAAATGTTAATCGAATGTCACGATACCATGTCTAATGATCTTGTAAAATATTATATTTAAATTTTAAGTCAATATGTTATTGGGATGAGCTCCGTTAATAGGCTAACGCTGAAAAATAGCCTTGCTTTGACGAATATAGATGAGATCATTTATGGTCTAGACTAAAATAAGTTTTTAAACGAATTTTTTTTAACTTCTAATTATTAGATTATGTATAACAGTAGTCGACCTAAGCCAATGAAATGTAACTGGAAACTGTCCGAAATTGTTTTTCGATTAAGGTTAAGTTCTGGTTTTCAAGATTGAGTGACATTTGATTTCCTACTAAATCTATTGATTTCCTGTTTCTAATCACTCCCACTTAAACAGCAAGAACTTATCTTGTAGATTACAATAGCATTGGATTTCACTCAAAATCACAAACTATAAAATTTACTGTAAAATTACAGTAAAAATCACATTTGAGTGAAATTTGAATTGTTGAGATTCAGGGGTGAAATTATAATAAAATTAGCTTAAAATCGAAATTTCACTCAAACATGATTTGCACCAAACTTAAATTTTAAATTGCTATCAAACCAGATTTATACAAATTGAAACTCATAATTGAAATAGATAAACTAAAAGTCACCGTTTACACAGAAAAGGATACCGCAAGTCGAATTAAACCAATTTGAAATGGTTATAAAACCACAATTTAAATTTAATATTTGAGTGATAATTGTTTGACTCAAAGTCTAAGATTTTTAGCACTCAACCCCTAAAAGGGATATATCAAGATCATATTTAAACTGCATTGAGTGAAAATTAAATTTGAGTGAAAATTAAATTTGAGTGAAATTTAAAAAAAAATTCGTTAATACACTTTAAATATTAATAACCAATTTAAAAATCCACTCACGAAAAACAGCACCAAACACAGCCACCACACAAATTAATAAAACCACGGCCACTCGTATCATTTTGTATCACAGTTTAAAAACAAACAACTGTCGAAAATCGTTACGTAAAAAAATGAAGGAAAAATACACTTTAGTTAAAATTTCACTTTCGCACAAACGGTTTCTTGATGTTCCAAATATTTTTGTTTTTTGTCTGTATATTCAAAACACCAAAAGTTAAGTAATGACATCAAGTTTAGTAGTTGAGCTTACTTTTATACGTTTTAACGCCAAGGTCAAGATGTAATTTTTTTTGTTGTATGTTGTGATCGTGGTGTTTGGTTGTTTATTTTTGCCTACTAATCCGACCAACCGCATTGTTACGAGTTTTTTTTTTCGATTTGTTTCTTTAACAACTTCTTACATTTTTTTTGCTATACTTCTATACTCCTATATAGATATTAGCCCATTCATCATCAATTGGATTTTTTTTTTAATCTTCGCATTAACATTTAATTGCTGGTTACCAGTTTATATAGATTTCAACTATATACACAGTATTTTGTTCGTGTAGAGTGAGTCGCGTGATTAAACCTGATTTCCTCCCATAGCACAACTATTTTCTTGATATAGTACACAAGGGTGTATGGTAAAGCATACACCCTTGTGTCGTAAAGCATATTTCCCGATTTACTTGGACATGCGGCTTACATGATATTATGTGATCAAACCTTCGATACGAGATTGATATATTATCATGTCAGGCGGTATAACACCCACGCCATGTTTTAGCATAACGACAAAATTGAACGTGGAAGTTAAAATACAAACAAAGCCTTGGTTTGGTTCATAACCTTGTGCACAAATTTATATAGTATAGTTATATTTGCAACAAACTTGCATGCGTTATATAATTTCTTTTAAAATTGTTAAAGACTTTAATTTTGGCATAAACTAGTCACATGACTAGTATTTATAATTTGACATTTAATTAATGATTAAAATTTATATAACTTTGCAATTAGTAATTCGCTTTGGTAGCATATAGTTAAACTTGATGGAAGAATTGTGTTTTCGACTGTTAAGTTATTAGTTTAGATTATGCACTCTGAACGTAACCAAATTCAACTATAAAATATATAGCATATTAAATTTTTGGCCAACTAGCCGGTTTTAACAGACAAACTTGTATCTATACAAACATTGTGTAAAAGAGAACCGGTAGATCTATGAAAAGATTTTTTTCGGGCGTCTGGTTACTGGTTTTATTTCCACCCAAATTTAGATCTTTCACTTCTGCTTACAAAGTTCTTGTTCAAGTCATTGCTAGTCTTTCAACTTTTAATAACATCCTCGTTATATCACTTGGTGATAAAAAACAATACGATACTGTTAGAGATGGGGTTTCCTATGCCCAGGTGACCAAAACCACAAATAACAATAAAAATCAAGAAATGAAAATCAAGCAAAAACCTATGATTAATAAAAATTTCAGCCGGCTTATTAACAAACAGGGTGGCAAAACTGGAAGATAATTCCAAACTACCAAGCAAAACGCCAAAAAAAACGGTAAACAACTAAATCTCGATTTCAACCGACAAATAGAGCGAATTTTAGGGATGTGGTGGAACTACATAACTGATAATTTTAAATACCCCCTAAACTTCACCAAAACACATCCAGACATCATCAACCTGCCGAGACGACCGACGAAGCGAGAAGTATTGAAAAAAATTATGTCAATTCCTCGAAGATACACGTCGTTCTCAATAACCGATAGTCAAATAGAACTTCATATTTTTTGTGACGCATCTCAAGATGCATTTGCATTTTTGCGATTCGAACACGAAGACGTAAAGTCCCGCGTGACACGTCCGCCGATGTCTATTCCCAGACTCGAAATTACAAGCGGCTCTTTTGGGTGCGAGGTTGGCCACGTCCTTAAGAAAATCGGTGAATCTAAGCACAGATGCGACATATCTTTGGAGTGATTCAGAAAATAATCTTCATTGGATCAAGTCACATTAGCGTGTGAACGATTCAAAGTTTTCGTCGCTCAGAGAGTTGGCGAAATTCAGGAGTTGACAAACGCATCCGAATGGTATTATGTACTGACTGCCAATAATGTGGCAGATGATGCGACAAACGAAAAAAGTTACGATGAATTCGACAACAATTCAAGGTGGTTCAAGTGCTCCCATTTTTGTACAGTCCCACAACGACATGGCCAAAACAAGACAAAATTCGGCACGTGATTAACGATTCGGAAATTGAAGAAGTAAAAACCGAGTGCGTCAACGTCATCTCCAACAACATTGCTATCCTCCCAATTCCTGACGTCAACAGCCTGGATGCTAATTTCCATCGCCAAATGCTCTAAAACCCAACGAAATTGCTAAAGCCGAAAAATTATTGATTCAACGAATACAAGCTGACAGCTATTCTTATACGAGTTACAATTCTTATCAATTGGTAAGTCAATTCCGAAAATTAGCAGTTTGGGACATCTTCCGTGTGTAGTTGACATGGACGGAATTATTCGGCTAAAGGGTTGCTTAGACAATTCCAACGTTAGAGACGACAAGAAAAATTCGATTGTCTTGGACGGCAATCATCCCATTACCAAATTAATCATCAGATGGCACCATGCAAAGAATAATCATATGGGAGTTGACACCATCATTTATAATGTTCGGGAAAAATTTTGGATTCCTCGATTGAGAAGGTTTTACTTGTATGGTCACACGTGCGATGCATTTGGAAATAGCATACAACCCATCAAGTAACGCGTTGATGTTTGTATTTCGACAATTCGGCAGTCGACGAGGATTCCCTGAAGAGATATACTCAGACAACGGGACAAACTTTAGGACAGCTGAAAAGGAAATAGCAGATGCAATTGCTAATTGGAATCACGATGAAATGTAACATACATTTATCATGAAAAACTGCAAATGGTATTTCAATCCGACAGCCGCACCACATGCACCACGCCTGGGAGCGTCTTATACGATTAATTAAACAACACTTCTACGAAATGCTAAAGGAGAGACATCTCCATGAATATGTGCTTAGACCACTATTCTACGAGATTAAAAATCTTAAATAACCCACCGTTGACAAACGTGCCATTGGACTTCGCCGATGCAGAACCATTAACACCAAACCATTCTTTGATTGGACCGACATATGCCAGTTTCCGGTTTGCACAAACAACTGACAAAGACCTGATTTTCCTAAACCGTGAGAAGGCCACTCAACAACTGTTGGGACAAAGAATACTTGACGCACATCATCATTTCTACCAAATGGACGACCGAGTCCCGAAACATTGAGTTAGGAGACCTTGTTATCGTGATGGATCCGGAAAGTTCCCGTAATTGTTGGCCAAAGGGACTTGTTGTCATTAAAATTCAATGAGGCTATCAATATGCTTATCACCTCCTAAATCATATCGCAACAATCCCTATTACAGGCAAAATGGACTATGAGCCTAGGTTTGGCAAAAAAGCAAGAGTCGATGATTTGAAGCTATTCGGCTCTGAAGTTTTCATACATGTGTTCCAACAGAAATAAAATGAAAGTCGGATCCCATGTCAGAAAGGGGTAATTTTATTATAGGTGCTCAATTACATGGTCACCGAGTATACCACATTTAAGCGTAGATGAGGAAAATTATAAGCCTAAACTAGAAGTAACCAAACAATAGCCAGAGGAGCGCACTCATAGGCATTCTTTTTGGAACTAAAGGGACCAAAATGTATATTAAGAGGCCGTCTAATAAAAAAACGAAAGAACATGGGCCAAAAGTGACTAGTCAAATTGTTTCAGACATACCTTTAAAGGGATTCCAAATAATGACATAGACCAATTTTAGGCCAATTATCAAATGCAAAATTTTGATTTAGAGAATCTCACTTAACGATAGAGCAAGTTCTTAAAATAACAGGCATAATAGAATATGCACTTGAGAATGAGCAGATATGCTCCAGTAACTTCTTAGATGTCACACAAGCTTTCAAACTAAATGGCATCAAGGGCTTGATTGATTGATCGATTGGTTGGCTGGAGAACAAAGGTTTAGGCTAATTTCACGGAAAATTTACGAAATCTTTTGAATTATCTGTTGAAATATGATGCTCTCATTGTTAAGAAAAAGCTCCGAAATTGATGGTTGCACATTAGAGGTATTTCTTTTATCAATACAGCATGTAGGTGACTCAAACAACTCCTAGCCTTTAAGCCTTTAGATTTTGTATAGGCATTTGTTGAATACAGACATCGCTTAAGCATTCGTCCGATTTTTTACGTACTAATAGGAGTTTACCTTCGACTTCATGGAATTTCACATTACCCTAGTCCCATTGAAGAGATCCCGGACTTACAAAACTGAAATTCCTTTAAGTTTTCTTTAGTAAAGATTTCTGCAGCGAGCGTCGTTTCGTGATAAAGAGTATAACATCCAATTATTCCAGGAAACTGGAACGAAGGAGTTGATCTCCTGTCTACTCACATGCTTACCAATGAGACAGTGTCCAGTAATAACACCCACGATTATACTAATATTGCACCGTTGCATGGATATTAGTCGATTAGACCTGATTAAGTCTAGTGTAGGCCAAATTTGCCAATTTATTACACATTAGGCACAATTTGCCCATCTACTGTTTGTGATTTTATAAGCTTCTTACTTTAATGGCAGTTTACACTTGGCAAGCGGTACTTCTGTATATCAGTGTGTCATGATAAGATGCGATAAGAGGTACCCAGTCGAGCGAGTCTTCAGCTTTTAAAGTCCCCGTTATATTGAAATGCCCTGGCACCCAAGTAAGCTGAATCTTGAACTATTCTGCCATTTCGTTAAGAGATAGCAGACAGTTCTGGGCTATATTTGACGTGATAAAGCCTGATTGTCGAATTTTGATGGCAGCCTGACTGTTTGCAAAAATGCAAATATCGCTAACAGATACTACATTATACTTCATCCAGTCTATGGTCTCTATAATTGCAATGAGCTCCACCTGAAACACACTTTAGTTCATTGTAGAACACTCCACAACCGACCCTGCCGTCAATTCTCGATCCATCTGTAAAGAAGTTAATCTTACCGGGATTTATAACTGTTTCGTTCACCCACTCCTCTCTGCAGGGTGAATCTCTAATGCCTAAGTTGAAGTGGTTTTAATAATACAGAGGCAGGCAGTTCTTTGAACCTTCATCAGCACCTTTTAGTTTGTCACTATATTTAGAGCTGTCCTCCAAACTAAACTCCGTACAGTAGAACAGGTTTAATAATAGAGGTGTACAACCAATGTACGATGTGCGGTTTTAGTCCCCTTCCCAATGGCATTCTTACAGGAGTATAGCGCTAGGAGTGTAGCTGCCTTTACCCTTTCCAATATATAGAGTTCTCCAATAAGAGGTTTCATTTTGATATTTAAAGAGGAAGGTATGCCATTAACATTTGAAAATGATATCAGCCAAATGGCAGCCATGGCTACGCTTGCAGCACCATTTCCTTTTCATGCAATTTTTTATGACCAATTCGTACATTTGCGGCTGTATGTCTTCGATAACTTCACTAATTTCACCTTTAAGATCTTCTATCGATTGTGGAGTATTAACATATATCTTATCTTTCACGTGACTTCAAAGAAAAAAGTCTAAAGGTGTTAAATCACAAGATCTCGGTGGCCAATTGTGATCACCTTTTCGAGAAATAACACGGTCAGGAAACTTTTCTTACAAAATTGCGATTGTTTCGTTGCTTGTGTGGCACGTAGCGCCGTCTTGCTGAAAATAAACGTCGTCCACATCAATATCTTCCAATTCCAGCCATAAACTTGTCCCAAAAGCTCAAATTTTTCCACCAGTTTCACTATTGCCGACCGAGAAGGTGCTTCACGACGGCCAAAAAATGCTTTGGTTTTGCGAACTGTGACTGCAAAATGGCGTAGTTTTTACTTGTCAAATGTCAAAAGATAGCAGTTTCAAAATTGACAGCGGTCCAAATAGCATTCTATTCAAAACGAAACTTCTTATTGGATAACCCTTTATTTATTTCCTGCGTAGTTTGCTGCCCACAATAAATTCATTTGTATCTGTGATATTCAAACCAACTCCGTCAAAATTGGGTGGGTTGAAAAATGGAAGTTTGTACTTCCTAGGAAAAAGAACCAATTCAGTGTTAAGTAGATTAAAACTTAGATTGCACCTTTTGTTTCACTTGGTAAGGATACCAAGATATTTGCCAAAGGCGCGATGGCGTTATCATCTGCATAAGCAACCATTTTAAAGCCAGACTCCTCTAGGCTTAGTAACAAGTAATTTAAAACCAAGTTACAAATAATATCCCCCTTTCTTATATCATACACCACCCTGCCTCACTAAGATTAGCCAAAACGACCCTGCCAAAGAGCATTTGATCGATCCAGCATCCGAGTGACACATCCAGCCCTAAATCTGAAAGTGTCTACGTGATCGCCTCTGGTTTGGCATTGTTGAAGGCTTCTTCTATATCACAGACGGTCACTAATGGGAATTCATTATATTCGAGCGATTTTTCAACAGGGGCTAACATGCTCTGAATGCAGTGCATTTTGCACTGATTTTTTTTTTGCAGTATGCTTCTGAGATACTGCTTACTTTACCGTCTCGATTGAGCCTCTACTATAAGTTTTTATCTGTGTCTCTATAGAGTTTTCAAGAAGTACAAAGATAAGCTAATGGGACTAAGGTCTTTTGGATCGCAATGAGAGCTTTCTCCCGCCTTAGGTTTAAAAATGTCCTTTACTTCAGTCCATTTATTTGGAACATCACATAGTTCCAGGCTACTTTTAAAAATCACTTCAAGCCAAGGAACCATTAAGTCACTAGTTTGTTGGATGTCGGCAGCAATGATGCTATCCGGATCTGCTGACTTAAAAGATTTAAAACTGTTTACTGAAACAAGATGTTCCTCCTGTTGAAAATTTTCTCAGCGAGACCATTGGCTCTATTGGTTTTAGGCAAAAGTCGGAGATTCGAAACATCCCGGGAAATGACTTTCTAGTAATATAATTTGGAATAGCAGGACAAGTAGATATAATCTTACGTAGTCTAGCTGCCTCAGAAAACTTTTCTTTATTATCACAGAATAGTCTCCAAGCTTTGCTTTTGGCACTTCTCAATTCGTATTTATATGATTTGAGGACTTCCTACTAGAAGTCCCAGTCCACGCCAACCTTTGTTCTCTTCGTGATTTTGAAGAGCTTCTTGCATTTCAGACAAGATACCTTCATTGAAAGCATCCAATTCCTGTGTTGATTCAGGAGATTTAGGGACCAATTCTGTTAAGGAGCTACCTAGAATTAATCTGAAGGCTTCCCAATTGATCTTAAGTTGTAACTATAGAACGTTGGTTGTGCAATTTATGCTGAATATTGACAATTGAGTCTTTGAGTGGCTGTTCCACAAACTACCCACCTTTTACCAATGTCGTTTGTAGGTTACAGTAAGAAAACGATTATTAAATCGTTTTCTTACTGTCAAATGGCAAGTGAAAAGTGATTATATAATAATACCGGTCGATAGATTAGCATATAATAAGACAACACAAAAATTTAATCTTAGTTCAAGGTTACAACTTCAAAAATAAAATCTTGCTTTGGTGAATATACATAAAATAACGGACAACGATGATTCAGCTAAATACTTACCGCTACCCCCTCTCCATATATATATATATATAAGTTGTATTGCATTGCGTGTATATATCATTGGCGTTAGCACCGCGCATTTTAAATTTATCGATATGCAAGAATTATTAGCAATCGGCTATACATGTTCGTACAGTAATATTGTGGTTATGCGTTGCATGGAAAATTAAAAATGCAAATGACATTGACATGGATCAAGTTTAGTGTCTTATGACAATTATTTTTATTTTAACATATTTCATTCAATTAGCTACACTTTTTCACGCATTATTCAAAAATAAATCGGCATACGGAACAAAATCGTACACTTGGTTTATGGTCTTTTCGAGAATTACACTTATCGCTTTCACCACTGTTGGTTTTATATCATTGAAAATGTCGAGCGCATTTTCATTTAAAAATATATTTGTGGTGTCGCCTAAAAGTTTATCGCCTTTGAACAGATTGCCAAAGTGCATGGTCACATTTTTTGGATAAATCGAAAATTTGAATTTTTTCAATTTCACGTAAAGTTTCCCGTCAATCGTTTTGCTCTCGTCAAATTGAAATTGGGATCGCACTTTTACATCGACGAATCCCACTTTTGCAACACCATCACCTTGGATCGGAAGTATAAGAACACTTCCATCGATCGTATATTTACCGTTGATTTCGGCATATGGTAATTCACCCGTTACGTCGACCTTGGTCGTTAATGGGTCTTTATCGAAACCACTAATTTTGCTAAATTTTATATTACTGAGACCGGTTATTGTACTATTTGTTATGTTGAGTTTTACGTTTACTGGCCTATTTTTACCCTGTTCGACACTGATTTCTTTGATTTCAAATGGATCGATTGGTGATAAATTTATTCCATTAATTCCGTTAGCACCTTTTTTTAGGTAGACTTCAAAGGTGGCGGGAAAACATTCTGAGTCGCTATATGGACATCGTTTAAGGTCAGTGGCTGAAAATAAAAATAAAAATATTAGATTCTATATAGGTGATATATGTAAGTATTACGATCACGTGAGACTATTTATCGAACCAGTTCTTAAAACGTGCGCTAAACATAATTTTAATTGATCGACAATCGAACCTTGATCAGTGACTCAATTTAATCATTTTGATAATTTTTTATAAATCTTTAAGCTTTAAACAAGTTTTTATATACTTGACATTGCGCGATCATAGTATAATATAGTTGGGCACATGTAACATAATTTCAACATTATGACTAAACCGTCTATAACCAGAAACATATTTATCCCAAAGGTGCATTACACATATGGCTACCATGACTAATATGCATCAACCTCGATTATTGACATTAAGCTAAACGATTTCAAGTAGTGACAGGTTAAGTAGTAATTAGTATAATTATAACAAGTTAATGTCAGAATTGTTATTTTAATTGCAATGGAATTATACTTTGATTACTGTTTTTATTAATTTGAACTACGATCGAATGAATTAGTGGCAAAATTATTTAATGATTTCGAACTATTATATGGCGATTGTCGTGACAAATTACGCAATAAATTATAAAACTCACCACTATATATCTACTTTTCATTGTTTTTAAATGCAGATTCGAGTCCATCAGTAGACGCGGAATTTATAGAGCACTTTGCAAACTGGACATTGAACTTATTAGGTAAATGTATATGAATGCTGGACATCGAGTACAATACAATGGGAAGCAGAGTGTAAATATTACAACATACGAAAATACAGACAAGGACCTGTTCTCTCTCAACTAATAGCCTTATTAGTATTAGAAAATGTCATGTAAAAATTGGTTAACACATCCCCCAATAGTATTAAATGGGACTCAATACAACGACTCAACGAGCTAGTATATGCTGATAATTTATGTCTACTAACGTGTAAATACGCAGATATGCAGCAAAAAGCCCAGAAACTAGCTGACAAGATTTTATAACCAGGCAAATTTTATTTGAGAAAATGGAATTTGAATAAGGCACAAAACGATACGATGAAATTGAAACAAAGTGAATCAGTCGCTGTACCGATTAAAAGTTAATTCATTGAAATGAAATGTTTCATCCCAGAAGGTAAGTATAATTCAAAACAGGCTACCAGCACTATCCCAAATGACATTCTAAGCCAAATACCACCCACAAAACTAATTTAAAAATTTTGCTTGCCTGTTTAGAAACTTTTAAAAAGTTTGTTAAAAACATCTCTAAATTTCATGAAAATATCATGATCTATAAGATCGTAAATTTTACGAAAAGTGAGCAACACAAAAAAAATTAAGAACATCACAATGGCATAAAAGATAATCACAATAGCGTTTGAATGGACTCACGGGAAGCATCCTCAAGGTTCTGGGAGTGTCATTGTTCTTTAATTCTGTAGCTATACTTAAATTTTAAGAAACCAAGTATTCAAAACTAATTTAAAGTAGAGAAAGGTTCAGGGAACCACTCCTCATTCGAAGCACTCTCATTTATGCGAGATGATAATGAAATGAACTCAAAATGTACTAAGTATCGCAAGTGTGGTTATATTTGTTACCGTTTCAAATGCGCGATTAAAACAACTTATGCTAATTATCACTTAATATAGTTTGGCACTGCACAAATAATAATTTGAGCAAAAAATTATATAAATTTATGTAAATCCAGGCCAAGTCAATTTATTCAAATCAACATAAATTATATATACACTAGAATGTACTGCTGTCATAAAAACTATTCAAAAATCAAACTCACGGTAAACAAATTTTTCCGCTTTGGTTAGTCCAGCCACCAACACTACCATCGCTAAGACACAAAACTTTTTCATAACTCGTTCGTTCGATCACTTTCAATTTTTTTATTTTCAATAAATTTTCTTCAATAAAAAAAAAAAACGTTTACAGTTTCTAGAACTGATCAATTGGACTAAACTTTTCATCACAATCTTAGTTTATATATAAGAACTAGTTGAAGGTTACATGATCTCGTATTGATTTAATTTACATCTATCGATTTTCTTCGGCGATTTTCTTTGACATTTTCTTCGTAATTATTTTAATTACTATAGCTTGACATGTGCGGATATATACCCAGTGCACACAACAGTTGTTGTATTTTTCATGACATGACGCGTACAAAATAATTTTAATCTGCTATTCTTGTTTGTCAGTAAGTTTAAACTATAGCAAATCATATACTCATCTCCTTCATACCACAGCAACCAGAGACGATAGTTATTCTAACCGTGACACGGATTAACTATACTATTTTGAAATTTGAGGTGTGGTTCAATCTATCAAAGCTTATCTATATAGTTATGCTCATTGGGTTTGCATTTAAATAGTCCTCACATGCACACATTATTTGACCCTGTGGTATTGGAGAGCACTTGGTATTGTCAATTTCACCACAGAATCCTGTCCTTGTCGTAGGAAATAACTAAATGGTATAATGACACTATACTTTGGCTCATTAACGTAACAACGCAACATGATAATGCATAATATAGAAACAATCCAAACGTGAGAACAAACGTGCTTGGCCGAGAAGCACCGAGAACAACTATATATATATATATATATATATATATATATATATATATATATATATATATATATATATATATATATATATATATATATATATATATATATATATATATATATATATATATATATATATATATATATATATATATATATATATATATATATATATATATATATATATATATATATATATATATATATATATATATGTATATATATATATATATATATATATATATATATATATATATATATATATATATATATATATATATATATATATATATAGGGTGGCTGAGACCAAGTGTTACCAAATGAAAACGCTGTAATTTTTTTAATTTTGATTATTTTTTATTGAAATTTCGTGTAATATGTTGAAAACATATTACATTTTATGAAAAACATGTTACTGCTCGATATGACCTCCTTTGGCTCTGATTATTTGATTCTGTCTTTCATAGAAAGCATTGCATGCTGACCGAACGTGGGCTTGCGGAATTTTATTCCATTCTCGAACTGACTTCAATGCATCAACATTTCCGTATTTTTTAGTGGACACCTTACTCTCCAAAATGGATCATATGGAGAAATCCATGGGATTCAAATCTGGTGAATATGGTGGCCATTCTTTCGACGAAATCAGCCGCGGAACGCAATTTTGTAAAAAATGCTGTGTCGCCCGAGCTTTGTGTGACGGTGCCGAGTTCTGTTGGAATGTCCAACGGTTTGTATCAAAGTGTTTACGTGCCCAAGGTAGCAAAGCATCGTTTAGGATCTTTTGGCGGTACACCTCTTGGTTTACCTTGACTCCATGTTCGATGAAAACCAGAGGAGTGCGTCCATCTGCAGTAACTGCAGCCCAAACCATAACATAAGCTGGTGATTGCTTGCGCATGGCAACTCTTGTGTCCAAATTATCGTTGGACTTGTGCTCTAACCAAACACGATCATTTTGTTTATTCACAAACTGTTGAATGGTGAAAATTTTCTCATCAGAAAAGACAATTTTTGGAATCTCATCACGTTCGGCCAAGGCCTTCAATGCTCGTGTTCTTTCAAGCCAAACTTTTTTTGTGCCTCCGTAAGATCTTGAACTTTTTGTATCTTGTAGGGCTTCAAGTGTAGTTCATTTTTCAATATGGTTTGAATGCTGTATCGCGTGAAATATGCAGACGTGCGGCTAATTAATTGGCACTTTGACGAGGATTTCATTGGATTCGTTTCTTCACCTTTCGTATCATTTCTTTTGATGTTGCTGTCTTTTTAGGACCGCCTTTTTTGCATTTAGCGATGTTACCAGTTTCGTTGTATTGAGTTATGGTTCAAAACACAAACATTTTATTCACATTCAAATGCTGGAGCTGACGAACTATTGCTGTTTGTGAATTTCCACCCAAATACAGTGCAATTACACTATTACGTTTGAATTCTATTACGATTTTTTTATTAAGATATTAATTTAGAACAATTATTTGTTGACCACATGTAAACTACTAACCAAACTTCAATCTGTCAAAAAATTGACTTGCGAAAATGACAACTACACAAATGACAGGAGAGTGAAGTCATTTGGTCTCAGCCACCCTGTATATATATATATATATATATATATATATATATATATATATATATATACACACATATATATATATATATATATATATATATATATATATATATATATATATATATATATATATAAATATATATTTATTTATATATATATATATATATATATATATATATATTGTTGTTCTCGGCGCTTCTCGGGCAAGCACGTTTGTTCGCACGTTTGGATTGTTTCTACATTATGCATTTTCATGTTGCGTTGTTACGTTAATGAGCCAAAGTATAGTGTCATTATACCATTTAGTTATTTCCTACGACAAGGACAGGATTCTGTGGTGAAATTGACAATACCAAGTGCTCTCCAATACCACAGGGTCAAATAATGTGTGCATGTGAGGACTATTTAAATGCAAACCCAATGAGCATAACTATATAGATAAGCTTTGATAGATTGAACCACACCTCAAATTTCAAAATAGTATAGTTAATCCGTGTCACGGTTAGAATAACTATCGTCTCTGGTTGCTGTGGTATGAAGGAGATGAGTATATGATTTGCTATAGTTTAAACTTACTGACAAACAAGAATAGCAGATTAAAATTATTTTGTACGCGTCATGTCATGAAAAATACAACAACTGTTGTGTGCACTGGGTATATATCCGCACATGTCAAGCTATAGTAATTAAAATAATTACGAAGAAAATGTCAAAGAAAATCGCCGAAGAAAATCGATAGATGTAAATTAAATCAATACGAGATCATGTAACCTTCAACTAGTTCTTATATATAAACTAAGATTGTGATGAAAAGTTTAGTCCAATTGATCAGTTCTAGAAACTGTAAACGTTTTTTTTTTTTATTGAAGAAAATTTATTGAAAATAAAAAAATTGAAAGTGATCGAACGAACGAGTTATGAAAAAGTTTTGTGTCTTAGTGATGGTAGTGTTGGTGGCTGGACTAACCAAAGCGGAAAAATTTGTTTACCGTGAGTTTGATTTTTGAATAGTTTTTATGACAGCAGTACATTCTAGTGTATATATAGTTTATGTAGATTTGAATAAATTGACTTGGCCTGGATTTACATAAATTTATATAATTTTTTGCTCAAATTATTATTTGTGCAGTGCCAAACGATATTAAGTGATAATTAGCATAAGTTGTTTTAATCGCGCATTTGAAACGGTAACAAATATAACCACATTTGCGATACTTAGTACATTTTGAGTTCATTTCATTATCATCTCGTATAAATGAGAGTGCTTCGAATGAGGAGTGGTTCCCTGAACCTTTCTCTACTTAAAATTAGTTTTGAATACTTGGTTTCTTAAAATTTAAGTATAGCTACAGAATTAAAGAACATATAGACATCTGTAGTTAAAGTTTTATCAAAATGAAAGTAGTTTTTAACATTAACAAAGTAATGAAACTTAGATTCCAATGACACTCCCAGAACCTCGAGGATACTTACCGTGAGTACATTCAGGCGCTATTGTGATTATCTTCTTTGCCATTGTAATGTACTTAATCTTTTTTGTGTTGCTCACTTTTCGTAAAATTTACGATTTTATAGAATGCTATAATAGCCCATGATATTTTTATGAAATTTAGAGAGGTTTTTAACAAACCTTTTAAGAGTTTCTAAACAGGCCAGCAACAATTTTAAATTAGTTTTGTGAGGGGTATTCATGGTTAGAGTGCCCTTTGGGGTATATATATATATATATATATATATATATATATATATATATATATATATATATATATATATATATATATATATATATATATATATATATATATATATATATATATATATATATATATATATATATATATATATATATATATATATATATAATAATAATAATACAGCTCGTAATAGTGGTCCGATTGTGAGGAATGATACCTTAATCAAAAACTCTGGTCATCAATATAAATACTGTTATAAAATATCTTAACATTGCAACAAAAAAGTGATAAAAAAATAGCAAAGGGGTTAAAGGCAAAAATTAGCCTTTACAAATTCATGAATTGACCTTTATGATCTGGGTTATACCTGACAGACTTCCTGATATACCGCAAAACTGAATCTTTCATTAATTTGCTGTATAAAATTCGCAGCGATTGAAGTTTTTAACGCAACCGAGTAAAGTCACTTCACAAACTCTAGCTTTTACGAAAATTTTGAATTTTTTGTCGAACTTGACCGCTACCAATATCAAGTGTAGGCCAATAGAAAAATTATCCCTTCAAAACATATCTCGTTGGTTTTTGATCATTTTTTGTGTAGTTAAATGACAAGTGAAGTGAGAATATATAATGATAGCTGTATAGATACTAAACAATAAGACAACACAAAAACTTAATCTTAGTTCAAGGTGATTATACAAAATAACGGACGACGGTGATTAAGCTAAATACTTACGGCATATACAGTACAAGTTAGTAATTACCGATCTTGTAAGAAAATTAAAACAAAATATACCAATGACATTGACATGGATCAAGTTTAGTGTCTTATGTCAATTCTTTTTATTTTATTTTATTTTATTTTATTTTATTTTATTTTATTTTATTTTATTTTATTTTATTTTATTAATAAGCAACAATATTTTACGCGTTATTCAAAAATAAATCGGCATACGGAACAAAATCATACACTTGGTTTATGGTCTTTTCGAGAATTACACTTATCGCTTTCACCACTGTTGGTTTTATATCATTGTAAATGTCGAGCGCATTTTCATTTAAAAATATATTTGTGGTGTCACTCAAAAGTTTATCGCCATTGAACAGATTGCTAAAGTGCATGGTCACATTTTTTGGATAAATCGAAAATTTGAATTTTTTCAATTTCACGTACAATTTTCCGTCAATCGTTTTGCTCTCGTCAAATTGAAATTGAGCTCGCACTTTTACATCGGTGAATCCCACTTTTGCATCACCATCACCATGGATCGGAATTATAAGAACACTTCCATCGGCTGTATATTTACCGTTGATTTCGGAATATGGTAATTCACCCATTACGTCGACCTTGGTCGTTAATGGGTCTTCATCGAAACCACTAATTTTGGTAAATTTTACATTACTGAGACCAGTTAATATACTATTTGTTATGTTGAGTTTAACGTTTACTGGCCTATTTTTACCCTGTTCGACACTGATTTCTTTGATTTCAAATGGATCGATTGGTGATAAATTTATTCCTTTAATTCCGTTAGCACCTTTTTTTAGGTAGATTCCAGCGGTGGGGAGAAGGCATTCTGAGTCGCTATATGGACATCGTTTAAGGTCAGTGGCTAAAAATAAAAATTGAAATATTAGATAGGTGATATATGTAAGTATTACGATCACGTGAGAATATTTATCGAACCAGTTCTTAAACCGTGCAATAAAGATAATTTTAATTGATCGACAATCGAACCTTGATCAGTGACTCAATTTAATCATTTTGATAATTTTTTATAAATCTTTAAGCTTTAAACAAGTTTTTATATACTTGACAATGAAATTGTTCATCCCAGAAGGTAAGTATAATTCAAAACAGGCTACCAGCACTATCCCAAATGACATTCTAAGCATAAATCCCCCCACAAAACTAATTTAAAAATTTTGCTGGCCTGTTTAGAAACTTTAAAAAGTTTGTTAAAAACATCTCTAAATTTCATTTTCCGAAAAATGAGCAACACAAAAAAGATTAAGTACATCACAATGGCAAAAAAGATAATCACAATAGCGTTTGAATGGACTCACGGTAAGCATCCTCAAGGTTCTGGGAGTGTCATTGTTCTTTAATTCTGTAGCTATACTTAAATTTTAAGAAACCAAGTATTCAAAACTAATTTTAAGTAGAGAAAGGTTCAGGGAACCACTTCTCATTCGAAGCACTCTCATTTATGCGAGATGATAATGAAATGAACTCAAAATGTGCTAAGTATCGCAAAAGCGGTTATATTTGTTACCATTTCAAATGCGCGATTAAAACAACTTATGGTCGACTAATTATCACTTAATATCGTTTGACACTGCACAAATAATAATTTGAGCAAAAAATTATATACATTTATGTAAATCCAGGCCAAGTCAATTTATTCAAATCTACATAAACTATATACACTAGAATGTACTGCTGTCATAAAAACTATTCAAAAATCAAACTCACGGTAAACAAATTTATCCGCTTTGGTTAGTCCAGCCACCAACACTACCATTACTAAGACACAAAACTTTTTCATAGCTCGTTCAATTTTTTTATTTTCAATTTTCAATTTTTTTATTTTCAATAAATTTTCTTCCAATAAAAAAAAAACCTTTAAAGTTTCTAGAACTGATCAATTAGACTAAACTTTTCATCACAATCTTAGTTTATATATAAGAACTAGTTGAAGGTTACATGATCTCGTATTGATTTAATTTACATCTATCGATTTTCTTCGGCGATTTTCTTTAACATTTTCTTCGTAATTATTTTAATTACCATAGCTTGACATGTGCGGATATATACCCAGTGCACACAACAGTTGTTGTATTTTTCATGACATGACGCGTACAAAATAATTTTAATCTGCTATTCTCGTTTGTCAGTAAGTTAAAACTATAGCAAATCTATATACTCATCTCCTTCATACCACAGCAACCAGAGACGATAGTTATTCTAACCGTGACACGGATTAAGTATACTATTTTAAAATTTGAGGTGTGGTTCAATCTATCAAAGCTTATCTATATAGTTATGCTCATTGGGTTTGCATTTAAATAGTCCTCACATGCACACATTACTCTGAGGTATTGGAGAGCACTTGGTATTGTGAATTTCACCACAGAATCCTCTCCTTGTCGTAGGAAATAACTAAATGGTATAATGACACTATACTTTGGCTCATTAACGTAACAACGCAACATGAAAATGAATAATGTAGAAACAATCCAAACGTCCAAACAAACGTGCTTGCCCGAGAAGCACCGAGAACAAAAAAAAATAAATATATATATTTATATATATATATATATATATATATATATATATATATATAAATATATATATATACAATAATACAGCTTGTAATAGTGGTCCGATTGTGAGGAATGATATCTTAACAAAAGCTCTGGTCATCATTTTAAATACTGCTATAAAATATCTTAACATTTAACAAAAAAGTGATAAAAAAAAAGCAAAGGGGCTAAAGAGCAAAAATTAGCCTTTGCAAATTCATGAATTGACCTTTATGATCTGGGTTATACCTGACAGACTTCCTGATATACCGCAAAACTGAATCTTTCATTAATTTGCTGTATAAAATGCGTAGCGATTGAAGTTTTTAACGCAACCGAGGAAAGTCACTTAACAAACTCTAGCTTTGACGAAAATTTTGAAATTTTGTCGAACTTGACCGCTACCAATATCAAGTGTAGGTCAATAGAAAAATTATCCTTTCAGAACATATCTCGTTGGTTTTTGATCATTTTTTGTGTAGTTAAATGACAAGTGAAGTGAGAATATATAATGATAGCTGTATAGATACCAAACAATAAGACAACACAAAAACTTAATCTTAGTTCAAGGTAACAACTCCAAAAATAAAATTTTGCTTTGGTGATTATACAAAATAACGGACAACGATGATTAAGCTAAATACTTACGGCATATAAAGCACAAGTTAGTAATTACCGAGCTTGTATAGTAAAATTATGGTTATGTTGCAAAGAAAATTAAAACAAAATATCAAGTTTAGTGTCTTATGTCAATTCTTTTTATTTTATTTTATTTTATTAATAAGCAACAATATTTTACGGATTATTCGAAAATAAATCGGCATACGGAACAAAATCGTACACTTGACTTAAGGTCTTTTCGAGAACGATACTTATTGATTTCACCAGTGCTGGTTTTAAATCATTGAAAATGTCGAGTGCATTTTCATTTAAAAATATATTTGTGGTGTCGCCCAAAAGTTTATCGCCTTTGAACAGATTGACAAAGTGCATGGTCACATTTTGTGGATAAATCGAAAATTTGAATTTTTTCAATTTCACGTACGAATTTTCGTCAATCGTTTTGCTCTCGTCAAATTGAAATTGGATTCGCAAATTTACGTCGTGTAACGCCACTTTTGTAACACCATCCCCCTGGATCGGAAGTATTAAAACATTTCCGTCGATCGTATATTTACCGTTGATTTCGATACTTGATAATTCACCCATTATATCGGCTTTGCTCTTTAATGGATTTTTATCGAAACCACTAACTTTGGTTAGTTTAATTTTACTGAGGCCGGTTAGTAAACTATCTCTTATTATGAGATTAATGTTGACTGGCCTATTTTTATCTTGCACGACAGTGATTTCTTTCATTGCAAATGGATCGATTGGTGATAAATTTATTCCTTTAATTCCGTTAGAGCCATTATGTAGATACTCTTCGACGGTGGTGAGAAGACATTCTGAGTCGTTAAATGGACATCGCTTAAGACCAGGGGCTGAAAATAAAATTTAAAATATTAGATTCTTAAGATAGGTAATGTAATATGAGTGTATAGTTAATCAATTCAAGTATTAGAATCACGTGGGACTATTGTATTAAACCTTGATTAATTATTGAACCTTGATAATTGATTTAATTTAAATATTTTAATAATCAATTATTTAAAAGCCTTTTATCGTCAATCACACAATGTAGTTAGAAATATTTGAAATACCAATTTTTATGAACTTGACATTGCGCGATTATGGTGCAATATTTGGGCGAATATAACAAATTGTTGCATCATGGCTATATAGATAACAGTTCATAACTAGAAGTAAATAACTTATATGCGTTAACCTCGTATAGTGACCTCAAGCTAAACGATTTCACTTAATGACAGGTTAAGTAGTAATTAGTATAACTATAACAAGTTGGTGTTAGAATTTTTATTTTTATTGCAATGGAATTATACTTTGATTACTATTTTTAAAAATGTTAACTATACGATCGAATTAATTAGTGACAAAACTATTTATTGATTTGGATTTATATGGCGATTGTCGTGTCAAAATGACAATTAAAGTATAGAGAATTTTATGCAGTTTAATTAGTTTGTATCATAATATAAATACACATAGTACTACCATCATAAGAAAAAAACAGTTTACCCATTAATGTTCCAGATGTCGTGTCGATAGAATATCGTCAAAATTTAGTATAAATATATAACATTTAGGCGGTTAAACATATAAAAATATTTTGATTATTTTAAAACGATACCAGTAGCGACATCTAGCACGTCAATGGGCTAACATACCATGGTTGTGCTATGAGTATTTATATTATGGTTGCATACAAGTGACAATTAAATATAGTGAACCGGTATTGGTCTTATAAATAACCATAAGAACTGAGCAATTGGCGCAGAGGTTAAAGCTGTGGTATTGGGGACGGGAGGTATCCGGGTTCGAATCCCAACGGGGGAGGGTTATCATCACTTGGTTATAATCGGTGATGACGATGAACAAAACTTCAATGACCCCCTGTTGGAATGCAGAATCCATGGACCAAACCATTGTCCATGCCAGTACAGGCTGGCTGGAACAATTAAATGTGCAGATGGATATTTAAAGTGAACCTGTATTCGTTATTCCTCGATTTTGCTACGGCCTAAAAAGTAGAACGTTAAAATTAACCACGAAAGAGTCATGGATGAGCTTGGGCCCATAATAGATTGCATATGGCAAAAAACCATAAGAAGTCGTTTAAAGTCACATGAAAGTGATTTTCCCAATGCACTTGCAACATATGATAACATATGATTATAATTTTTTCTGATCTTCGATTTCACCATCCTTCGCAACCGGGGGCACCAAATATGCAACGTTTGCACTGTTACTCTCTCAAAGCCAATCTGAAACGAATATCCCTAACAAGAACACGATAGCAGAGTATAGGATGTACAAAAAACAAAAGTAATTAGTACCATAACTGATTGCATGGGATTTCAAGAGGACTTTGATGAATTCTCTATTTAGACGTCTTGTATCAAATGGTCTTTAACTTGAGTAAATGCAAGACTCTCTGTTTCAATCGAATTCGTTCGCCTATATTTTAGCCATATCTGCTATATGCAACACGACCATCGTTACAGTTCAATTTATATCAGATTTGGGTGTTATATCCTCATCGGATTTTACCTTTAATTTCACAATTTTGAAGACGTAAGTAATGCAGGGCTTTATAAAACGTAATTTTTAAGGTTTTTGTTATCCGCTCCCATTAAGCCATAAATATTTCATTTCTTCGACTAATTGTACAGTATGCCTCTTAGGTTTGATCACGATTTTGTGAATTAAAGCATAGAATTAAAAGCATGCAAAAACAATTCATTATGTGTGCGGAAGGTTGAGCACATATTACCACCTTACAGCAATCGCAGTAATATTTTAAGAAGGCAGAATCTGGATTAACGTCCAGATGTTGCTTCCGCCATCTTACATTTTTGACGTGCCGATTGTAGTGATATTTTATCGCTTCCGGAGCTTTATGCTCCGCTCCGCTAAGTGCGGACCCGGAAAGGGATAGTACATCACAAAATTCAATCATCACCCTAAAAAAGTGTTGCCATTATCTAATACTCCTTCTATGAAAACTCAATTTATTTATTAAATTGAGCTTAAAATTGTTCAACTTGGAGAATAAATTAAAAAAGCTTCAGTGTTGATATAATGCTACAAATATTTTAGATCCTCGATTATAACAATTGCGGAGATATTTGTAACAAACTACTATAACTTGATGCAGATAGTCAAAAAGTCTGAAAACAATCTATTTTATTGTCGGTAAATTAAACGCGACCTGAACCGTTGGTGAAACAACGCTAAACGAATTAAAACCAATCAAATCGATTTGCAATATCGCAATTGTTGATTGAAACTTTTTCCGAGCACAAAATCCCTATCAAAGGCCCTATCCTAGATATTAAATGTAGATTATATTGGGGCAACCGAATAATAATCAACTGCCACATCAGCAAGTTTTCACCTGAGCAGCAAGAAACCCCCATGCAAATGTCGAAACACATCAATAATCGTAACTGCCCGAAAAAGCGGTGTATGTTAGAATTAAAAGAAATCTACAAGCTAAATATAATAATTCGATGCCTATAAACGATAGCTATATTACGCCACCTTCAGTAAATTAACATTACAGTTTTCCAACATTACCAACGCCAAAAAAATTGAAATGTTAGAACCGCTTAAAAGAATCAACCTCATGATTTATTTTCAATACCATAAATATTATGCGGCGCATACCGGGATATCCTACTTAATGCTTGGCCGTACATTCTAAATCAATGAATCAAAGCAACTACCATAAATATTAGCACATGTTGGGCCGAGAAATGCGATAGTGTTGTCCGGTTTACTTTTAGGACCAAACGACTAGGATTGGTGTGATGGTCTCTCCAGAAGTCACTACGCGATTGAGAATTTTGGCCTTGGAGTAGTCGGCGATTTTTTGTCGAGCGTCAACTCCACTTCCTCAATCTTGCATTACACAGTAATGATAGTGTTCTGGTCTTGCTGATAGGCTCTACAATCGATCGCTGTTCTATGGCTCGGAGCGACTGCCAATCAAAACGATTTATTCTGGAGGAGGCTTTTTCGCTTTTTGGATCTTCTTCTTGTTGTTGATTATAGGGCGTTTTCAACGTTCTAAAGTCAACAGTTATAAGTTATCTTCGATCGAAATATCAGCTAAATACTGTTTTAGAAGTAAGACATGAATTAAAAGTTTGCTTTTATTATGCTTGATATAGTTATGCTTATAATTATCAATGCTACAGGCTAAACAGAGAAAACCAAATGGGGTGGCATTGCTGTGTTAGTCCATCGGACTTTTTTTTTTTTTTCAACAAAATCTTCTGCCATTGTATAACACCAAAGAAATAGAATCACTTGGATGCAATATGAAATGCAAATCAACTAAATTGAATGTAATTGCAAAGTGTTTTCCTAGAAGTAGTATTTTCAAACAAAAATTTGTCAGATTTAAATCAGATCTACACCAAATCTGTAATACAAATGAAAGTTTTTTCAAGTGCGGGAATTTAAACTCCCGACAGAAAATTTTGCAATGTTCAAAATCCAAACAGGCTGGTAATATATTTTTGGACATAATAACTAGCCGTAAGTATCAACTACCCGAATTTTCCAACATATTGCCTTACTTCCATAAGGTGTCAGCCATCAGTTTTAGACGTAGTTGTATCAAATAACTTACACGGTATACTGCAACCTTTTACCACTTTCCAGGGAGGCTCGGACTGTCACCCTGTTATTGTCGAAACTTAATCAAAAATGTGCTATTAAACGCCCCCTTAAACTTACTGTGAGCTAAATGGGACCACTATAGATGTGCACTGCAAACCTTAAAGAGCTATAGATAATCAAATACTGCGTAACTACATTGAATGCTCCTAAATTTATTACTTCGAAATTGATGATTTATTGCCAAATTTCACTTTTAAAATATATACTGTTCGAGACAACCAGTAAATATACCCAACGTAACAGAAGGCTACATCATCACTTTCAAATGAAGAAATAATTGAACAACTTAGTCAGAAAGGATTCAAAATGCTAAATGGTGTAAACATACTATAGGAAAAGATCACTAAACTACAACCTGTGAAAAAAAAATCAAAGCTGGCCTCCTTCCTTTTGTGTCAATATTTAAGAATGCTAAGAGCATTGGTAGAAGGTATATGGAATCAAAGCAATCCTTAATATAAAAGTTAAGATTGAACCTTTAAAAAATAACACTAGTAGAATGCCACAATGATACAACTGGCGTATAGCCATACACGCAAAGTGAGCTGGGAAACATATATCAAAAGATTGCAAAATAAAGTAAGAACGAACCAGGAAATGTATATTATACACTGTGGTAATCAACATCCAGCAAATTACAGAAGATGCATCTTTGGTTAAACAGCTGCAAATAATTTGAAATAACAAGATAAATCAAACAAGTGAGAGTTCTCAACCTAGGATGCAATCCTACTCAAAATAAATCCCTCTAATTATCACCAAAGTAAAACATGGCATAACATATGCACAAATGGTAAAGCAGAACGAAAATATCAAGACTGCGCCGAGTCAGAAAAACCATGACCTAAAAGAAATACTTAAGATATAAATTCTGTCAATTCACATCTGGTTGCGCCTAAGACTAGAATATATAGGCGATCTCCAGAAAAAACAAGAATAGAGAGTAGAAGTATTTTAAAATACATCGACGAGCCGAAGAGAGAAGTCATTCACGATTGGTAGTAATTTTATTAATGGAGGAGACTGTAACCTGAAAAACATATTCTGGAACTTAACAGAACTACTCAGGCAGATCATTAAAATTTGAGTTTTACTCAAGTAGAAAACCGACTTTTTGAATTTCTATATATCAAGGAGTATCTCATTACTTAGCAGTCGAAAATGAAGAAGCGCTATCATCAGATCTTTTTCCATTTTTAGTGACAATAAGTGGCACAGTAATAAGAATAACAAGCTCTCTAAGACTAACAAATAGTAAAACAAACTGATAATAATATCGACATCTAGACAAATAAATCGTGGATTTACAAGTGCCGATTTAGAATGATTGCATGGTAGAAGAAGAACTGGAAAGTACCATTTAAAGTGTACAAAAAGCGGCCGATGAAAGAATCCCCCTATTTCTTGGCAGAAAACTAGAGCCTCTAAAGGTAAGATAATCCTAAACAACTTGTGCAACAAACTGAAACTACTAATGAATAAGATTAAAAGTGAGGCAGTTGCTAGTTTCCTTAGTAATCTGACAGGTAAACCTGACAAAAACTACTCCCTGTGGAAGGCGACCAAATGTAGAAAAGACCTAAGTTGCAAGTGCCAAATATCTAATCTGTTTACTGAATATAAAAAAGCTCCTGGAGACGACTTGATAACGGAGAAAACAATTAAAGCCCTACCAGCAAGAGCACTAAAGAAACTAAAGCACATAATAAATGCTATCTTTAGACTAAATCATAATGATTTCAAAGCCTAATAAACCACTAAACGACAAACCATCGCATTGGCCAATATCTTTACTAACAACAACATCAAAGATTTTCGAAAGACTGTTACTCAAAATAATAAAGCCAATTATAGTGAGGAGAAAGCTTAAACCAGCTCATCAATATAGGAGCACTGATACGATTAAGAAGGCGCTGGAAAGAAAGAAAGTATGTTCAGCCGTATTTTTAGACGTAGACACCGTGGTCTGGAATTTAAACTCTAACAAGATTTGCCAAAACAATATTTTGAATTTCTTAAGAGTCGTTTCAATGATCGTTACTTCCAGTGAGACCGGAAGTAACAACTAGGAGAAAAAAATTAGCTGTGGCTCAACAAGGGAATGTCCATGCCCTGTACTATGCCTACTTTATCAAATGATCTACCAAACATTTAGTAGAAGCTAGAATAAGAACGTTTCTTGAATGCTACGAATGTAGTGAATAATTGGACTAAAAAATGGAGAATAACACTAAACGACTCGAAATTAACACATAAAAACTTTCACATCAATTCCATACTCTGAAAAATGTATCTCGGTATGACACTAGACACTAAGCTAAGTTGAAAAGCACTTGCTAAAAAAAAAGGCAAGAACTAAATTTTAAATTTATATAAATGTACTGGCTTACTCTAAGAAACTCCGAACTGACAACAAACAACTGTTATATAAACAAACCATAAAACCTATTTCAAAAACCTCAAATGCGACTATTTAGATGGTTAAAGAAGCGCACCCAGCAAAACCTGAACTGACAGCTGTAATACGGTATAATCTAGAAAATAATCACTATTATACCTTTCATCACTAGGTACCTTTCATTATAAATTTGCTCTAAATTCACAAAGTGTCTAAAATTCATTTATATTTTAACTTTACCAAATCCGCTGTTAAAACCTTTAAATTAACTAGTGGTCGACTAATTATCTTTTGTTATCGTTTGACACAACTGACGCCAAACGTTTCATTTCAACAGGAATTAAAGCGCATAATTTCGTATAGCAGAAATATTCTAAAGACATATCAGTCAATTATACGCACAAATCCAGGAAATTCACATAATTTGACACTGGCATTAAAATTATTCAAAAATCAAACTCACGAAACACAAATTTATCCGCATTGGTTATTCCAGTCACCAACATTAGCATCACTAGTATACAAAACATTTCCATAACTCGTTCGATCACTTTCAATTTTTTTATTTTCAATGAATTTTCTTCAGCAAAAAAAAATCGTGTTTAAATTTTAGAACAGATAAATTATTAGACTAAACTATTTATCACAATCATACTTTATATTTATAAGAATTGCTTGAAGGTCACATAATGTTGTTTTAGTTTGTTAATTCAGTCAAGTTATACTGGACTCAATACATCTATCAATGTTCATTGGCGATTTTCTTAAACATTTTGCTTCATAACTATTTTAAATGACTTATTATCGTGCTATGTACAGATAGCGTGCAGTGTACACAACATACCTATATGTAGGTCCTATAATATATTCATAACAAGACGCGAATAAAATGTCGCGTATTTTATTCTGCTACTCGTGTCTTTAATTGATTGATTGATTTGGAGTATTCGATCAATCATTAAGCAAGATTTCCAGAAAAGCACCGGGCTCACCCTCTTTTACAGACACCTTTGCGGTCAAAAATTGGTATTATAATTCATGCATACAACAGTACTTTTCTATTCTAATATGATCAGCATCTCCATCCTGCAACAATTTATCAATAATCTGTAATTTTTCTCTGAAAATTTAACTGACAAATCCCTCTAAGCCTTAGCTGTAATAAATTTAATTAGTTTTAACATGAAAATAACGAATTAATTAATTCATTGATGCTACAAATTATTATCTGTGTAGTTGTTATTTCCAACATATTAATATAATAATATAATAATATAATAATATAATAATATAATAATATAATAATATAATAATATAATAATATAATAAAATAATAATATAATAATATAATAATATAATAATATAATAATATAATAATATAATAATATAATAATATAATAATATAATAATATAATAATATAATAATATAATAATATAATAATATAATAATATAATAATATAATAATATAATAATATAATAATATAATAATATAATAATATAATAATATAATAATATAATAATATAATAATATAATAATATAATAATATAATAATATAATAATATAATAATATAATAATATAATAATATAATAATATAATAATATAATAATATAATAATATAATAATATAATAATATAATAATATAATAATATAATAATATAATAATATAATAATATAATAATATAATAATATAATAATATAATAATATAATAATATAATAATATAATAATATAATAATATAATAATATAATAATATAATAATATAATAATATAATAATATAATAATATAATAATATAATAATATAATAATATAATAATATAATAATATAATAATATAATAATATAATAATATAATAATATAATAATATAATAATATAATAATATAATAATATAATAATATAATAATATAATAATATAATAATATAATAATATAATAATATAATAATATAATAATATAATAATATAATAATATAATAATATAATAATATAATAATATAATAATATAATAATATAATAATATAATAATATAATAATATAATAATATAATAATATAATAATATAATAATATAATAATATAATAATATAATAATATAATAATATAATAATATAATAATATAATAATATAATAATATAATAATATAATAATATAATAATATAATAATATAATAATATAATAATATAATAATATAATAATATAATAATATAATAATATAATAATATAATAATATAATAATATAATAATATAATAATATAATAATATAATAATATAATAATATAATAATATAATAATATAATAATATAATAATATAATAATATAATAATATAATAATATAATAATATAATAATATAATAATATAATAATATAATAATATAATAATATAATAATATAATAATATAATAATATAATAATATAATAATATAATAATATAATAATATAATAATATAATAATATAATAATATAATAATATAATAATATAATAATATAATAATATAATAATATAATAATATAATAATATAATAATATAATAATATAATAATATAATAATATAATAATATAATAATATAATAATATAATAATATAATAATATAATAATATAATAATATAATAATATAATAATATAATAATATAATAATATAATAATATAATAATATAATAATATAATAATATAATAATATAATAATATAATAATATAATAATATAATAATATAATAATATAATAATATAATAATATAATAATATAATAATATAATAATATAATAATATAATAATATAATAATATAATAATATAATAATATAATAATATAATAATATAATAATATAATAATATAATAATATAATAATATAATAATATAATAATATAATAATATAATAATATAATAATATAATAATATAATAATATAATAATATAATAATATAATAATATAATAATATAATAATATAATAATATAATAATATAATAATATAATAATATAATAATATAATAATATAATAATATAATAATATAATAATATAATAATATAATAATATAATAATATAATAATATAATAATATAATAATATAATAATATAATAATATAATAATATAATAATATAATAATATAATAATATAATAATATAATAATATAATAATATAATAATATAATAATATAATAATATAATAATATAATAATATAATAATATAATAATATAATAATATAATAATATAATAATATAATAATATAATAATATAATAATATAATAATATAATAATATAATAATATAATAATATAATAATATAATAATATAATAATATAATAATATAATAATATAATAATATAATAATATAATAATATAATAATATAATAATATAATAATATAATAATATAATAATATAATAATATAATAATATAATAATATAATAATATAATAATATAATAATATAATAATATAATAATATAATAATATAATAATATAATAATATAATAATATAATAATATAATAATATAATAATATAATAATATAATAATATAATAATATAATAATATAATAATATAATAATATAATAATATAATAATATAATAATATAATAATATAATAATATAATAATATAATAATATAATAATATAATAATATAATAATATAATAATATAATAATATAATAATATAATAATATAATAATATAATAATATAATAATATAATAATATAATAATATAATAATATAATAATATAATAATATAATAATATAATAATATAATAATATAATAATATAATAATATAATAATATAATAATATAATAATATAATAATATAATAATATAATAATATAATAATATAATAATATAATAATATAATAATATAATAATATAATAATATAATAATATAATAATATAATAATATAATAATATAATAATATAATAATATAATAATATAATAATATAATAATATAATAATATAATAATATAATAATATAATAATATAATAATATAATAATATAATAATATAATAATATAATAATATAATAATATAATAATATAATAATATAATAATATAATAATATAATAATATAATAATATAATAATATAATAATATAATAATATAATAATATAATAATATAATAATATAATAATATAATAATATAATAATATAATAATATAATAATATAATAATATAATAATATAATAATATAATAATATAATAATATAATAATATAATAATATAATAATATAATAATATAATAATATAATAATATAATAATATAATAATATAATAATATAATAATATAATAATATAATAATATAATAATATAATAATATAATAATATAATAATATAATAATATAATAATATAATAATATAATAATATAATAATATAATAATATAATAATATAATAATATAATAATATAATAATATAATAATATAATAATATAATAATATAATAATATAATAATATAATAATATAATAATATAATAATATAATAATATAATAATATAATAATATAATAATATAATAATATAATAATATAATAATATAATAATATAATAATATAATAATATAATAATATAATAATATAATAATATAATAATATAATAATATAATAATATAATAATATAATAATATAATAATATAATAATATAATAATATAATAATATAATAATATAATAATATAATAATATAATAATATAATAATATAATAATATAATAATATAATAATATAATAATATAATAATATAATAATATAATAATATAATAATATAATAATATAATAATATAATAATATAATAATATAATAATATAATAATATAATAATATAATAATATAATAATATAATAATATAATAATATAATAATATAATAATATAATAATATAATAATATAATAATATAATAATATAATAATATAATAATATAATAATATAATAATATAATAATATAATAATATAATAATATAATAATATAATAATATAATAATATAATAATATAATAATATAATAATATAATAATATAATAATATAATAATATAATAATATAATAATATAATAATATAATAATATAATAATATAATAATATAATAATATAATAATATAATAATATAATAATATAATAATATAATAATATAATAATATAATAATATAATAATATAATAATATAATAATATAATAATATAATAATATAATAATATAATAATATAATAATATAATAATATAATAATATAATAATATAATAATATAATAATATAATAATATAATAATATAATAATATAATAATATAATAATATAATAATATAATAATATAATAATATAATAATATAATAATATAATAATATAATAATATAATAATATAATAATATAATAATATAATAATATAATAATATAATAATATAATAATATAATAATATAATAATATAATAATATAATAATATAATAATATAATAATATAATAATATAATAATATAATAATATAATAATATAATAATATAATAATATAATAATATAATAATATAATAATATAATAATATAATAATATAATAATATAATAATATAATAATATAATAATATAATAATATAATAATATAATAATATAATAATATAATAATATAATAATATAATAATATAATAATATAATAATATAATAATATAATAATATAATAATATAATAATATAATAATATAATAATATAATAATATAATAATATAATAATATAATAATATAATAATATAATAATATAATAATATAATAATATAATAATATAATAATATAATAATATAATAATATAATAATATAATAATATAATAATATAATAATATAATAATATAATAATATAATAATATAATAATATAATAATATAATAATATAATAATATAATAATATAATAATATAATAATATAATAATATAATAATATAATAATATAATAATATAATAATATAATAATATAATAATATAATAATATAATAATATAATAATATAATAATATAATAATATAATAATATAATAATATAATAATATAATAATATAATAATATAATAATATAATAATATAATAATATAATAATATAATAATATAATAATATAATAATATAATAATATAATAATATAATAATATAATAATATAATAATATAATAATATAATAATATAATAATATAATAATATAATAATATAATAATATAATAATATAATAATATAATAATATAATAATATAATAATATAATAATATAATAATATAATAATATAATAATATAATAATATAATAATAAAACAGTTAAAGTGGTCCAATTTTGAAGAGTGTATCAAAAGCTCTTGACATTAACATAAATACTACAGATTAAAATACTCACATTTTCATTAATCACAAATCATTTTCGCGAATTAAAATTAGGAAAGGCTAACCCCTTGCCTGATTTTGATATAGAAATTGAGCAAATATATTTCCTTTATCTGCATCGTTTTTTGTCCAGATGTCTTCAAAAAGGCGAACCGAAGAGTATGAAAGTGTAGAATATTTCAGCTTACTTCGGACTGTTCTCCGTTAGTATTATATTACTTTAGCCTCTAGCTTAATTTTCGCTCGATTGATTTAGAACGAGTTCGTCTAGGCTCTAAATATTTAATTAAACAATTTATTGTATTCTTATCTATTCCCAAGATGCCGTACGGTGACGTTTATATAAAAAAATCATGAAAACATTTGGTTTTTTATCATGAAACTACAATATGCTAGGATGACTAGATTAAACTATTTCAAATAAGATATTGTAGCATCATAGTAGGCTTTATCTAGACAAAAATACGGAATACATGCATCCATATTTATATTTTAGAGGCAATAACTAAGTTAGGGTGATTCATCTTTAAGTAAAATTTTCTCCTTTAAGCAAAAAAACAACAAAAACGCGTTAAAGAAATGAAAACGACCATCTCAACAGGATGCCCTTTTAATTAAAAAAAGGAGCAGTATTGAATGCTGAACTGCTAAGGAAAATGAAGATAGACTGACAACTGACTAGTCTGTAAGAAAAGGTTAATCATATTAAACTACGAAGGGAGATCTTTTATTAGAGTTGAAAAGCACTTCTTAGGGAATCAGCGAAGAACTGCAGGCCCTCAAACCGTTTAGTCTCCTAACTAAAGTGTTAAGAGTGAAAGTGAATGGTCTATATACAAACTCCGATCACTAAGCCATTTTATTCATCTTTTATGACGCTCAACTTATATATAACTAGGTATGTTGGAAGACTAAGTTTATGGTCGGGAACTGCAGAAAATCAGGTGTCACAAATTATAGATTACAAACAATTGTTGTAATGAGGCACTGCTACGAAAATTAATAGATAGCTGGAAGGTTCAGCTATACTGGTGGACCAAGGAAATAGCCAAGCTGTGAAAAATGCCTCCACGCTAAACGCTTAAACTACCGTGCAAAGCATTCCCAAAGTAGTATTAACAACTGCGATCCGTACATTTCCGGAGCTGTTTGTTATCATTCATGTATGATGGCATTTTTAAACTGAACAAGCAAAAGTGGTCGGCTTTGCCGATCATTTAGCAGGAGTGGTAAAACAAAGAGTATCTGGAGCGTAAGACGATTAGTTTTGTCCCACACCAAGTCTCTTAAGAAATCTTTTGAACCACTTGTTAAATTGACGAACGTTGTATATAGAGTTAACCCAACGAATGTTGAGTGACGTTGATGGAACCGAAACTTATGTTGTGAAACTGAAAGAGAAACTGTCTGATGTCGATGGTGGAATTCGTGGAACAGAAGACAAAAATAGTGCTGACTTTCAGTATAAAAAGAATGGAAAGTAAAAGAAGATGGACAACAGATTGTGTCTAAAGGTTTTATTAAGTACTTAGAGATTTGCAATCGACTCCAGACTATCATTTAAAACCCATTTGCACCTTGTGTGTAAGAAAGCTGGGAGAGTAAACAGAGCTTTATCACGAATTATGCCGAACGTAGAAGGTACTTGCATGGTCTAATGTATGGCGATTTTTTGGCGATTATTACGGAGAAGTGCAAATATAAACAGCAAGCATTTGTTTAGTATCTGCTATTCGACACTGGAGGTATGACCTATTTAGCTCTGTGGGAACTAGTCAAGTACCAGCAAATACTATTGACTTTATGGTTGGAGTTCGAAATAAACGTGGATGTAGTAAAGATACTTAGAGAAAATCAGGCAAGAACAGTAATAATTAAAAATGATGGTAGCTTGAGATGAGCCGGCTTAATCAATTAATACTTATAGGAAGTTCCATGTAATACTTTATGGCATAAGAAATTAAGAGTTAGGGTTTAGTCGGAAAAAATCCGACACTCTTGGAAAATTTTAATGATCTCTTTTGAGGCCTTTTAAAAATTTCCTCCCCACCAAAATCAAACTCACACACTAACACATTTGTCAGCACAACATTTTATAGTGTTTGAGGTGCGTCTGTTAAACAAGCGATGCATGTTAAGATAACGCCAAAAGAATAACCACTAATAAAAAAGGATGAGCTCTGATTGGCATTCAGTGCATGACTGAATGCATGGCCAAATTTAATTTTGTCATCAGTAATTGAGTATAACATTTAAAACAAAAAAATTTAACATGGAGACCCAAAATGAGCAGATCCCTAATGATGCAAGAAACTGAGACGCAGTGTCAGAGACTGACACATTTGTGAAGGCTCTTCGTGTTTTTGCGTCTACAAGCAAAGTTTTAGTTTGACTTACTATACACATACAATTTGTATATTTAGTTATTAAAATAGTTATATGTTGAGGTTTTTTCAAGGTCAAACTAAGTTTCTGCAGGTTTTTTATTATTCATGTATACAGAGCACTTTAACTTGACTATGTGACTATGTTTAAAAAAATATGTCTTTCAAATCATTGTTTGTTAATGCGAAAAGGGTCAACAAAGGGAAAAGGGTCAAAAAAAGGTCATAGTATTGCTCATACTATGGGCAATAATAACATCTAGACTAAGAGGATCTTGGGTTTTTTCTAGACGGCAAGATTGAATTATTCGATAAATATAGTAAGAGCAGTAATGGTCATTAAAACTCATTTATTGATTCTCTGAAACGCTGATTACATTGTTGCCAGTCTAGTATTTAAATATTGAACGTTTAAAGCAACTAATCTAATTTTAATTAGCCTTTTTAATTATAAAGTGTTAATATCATAAATTTAATCATCATAATTACAGATAATTGAATATTTATTTGTTGCTGGCAAAACTTGATCAGTAAGAGTGGGAACAAATATTTCCTAGCACTCACACACGATAAAAATTAATATTGCAACAAACTAAAAGTTTTTAAACTTTTGCGAAATTTTCAAATAACAAAAGCTAGAAACAGAACCATAGCGACAACGACGAGCGTCGACGCTTATCAAACTAAAATTCACACAAAGCATAGTATGCTTACAAAAACATCGACGGTAGCGACGACGATTTTATCGTTGAAATAAATTTAGAGTATATTTCTAATTTAATCGCCGGCGAAACAATGTTGCCAACTGTTTTAAAATAAAGCCGCATGTTTTAAAATGTTGTATTGTTATTTTGATGTCGCAATACGCTGACGCATTTGTTTGTTATATTTACTACAGCGATATCGCTGTCGAAATTTAAATTTATTCGTTGACGCTCGTCGTTGACGCTCTGGTTCCGTTTATACCTATAAGCATTCTTCTTTCATGTCTGTATTTATATATAGGTTTTTTTGGGATAATTACGGTGTAAAGTATGACTGTAAGCAACGCATCTTAAACAGACATGCAAAATGCACTTTTTGCGCGTTAAATAAATATGTATTGGTTTAATACAAATTTAAACCTGAATTATATAAAATAGAAAATTAATCATTTAACTAAAAAGTGGTTTTCTTCGACTGGACGTGTTTTAAATATCGTCAAAAGACTAATGACAAAAAAACAGACTAATCGAAAAGTGATTTATGGCATAAAAATTATCAAAACAGTTTTTTAAAATTATTTTTTGTTTACTCTCAAAATAGCAAGATGCAAAATGTTCCAGTGACGCAAAATATTTAATTGATAAATGAACTATCAAAATAATCACACGAAAACTCAAATTATAGGTAGATTATACGCAAGTTCATAAATATGATGTTAAAATCCAAAATGAATACCATTTTTGTACGAACAAGTAAAGGAATAATCGAATTCTAAAGAACAAGTAAATCGATTAAGGGGAAATACTTAATTCAAATTAGTTTATGATTTGTCCAAAATAAAAGTATAAAAACCCAATGACTGCAGCAACTAACACCAACGAAAAAAATTTGATGGTGCATTAATTACATTAAGCACTTGTTTATGTACGCTATAAATAGTTGTTAGTTGGGTGTCTATAATTTATTCCATAAAAAAAACTTCGTTTCAAAATTAATTGGAATATTTTAATTATTCATTAATAGTTGATATATTAGATGCAGTATAAGAAATGACATTTTCTAACGGTTAAACAAGAAAATAAAACCAGTTTATTATCACCAAAACCAATTAACGTTCGATTTAAAGCTGAAAACACACGTGTCGAACTTATATGCACTGATCTACACGTAAAACAGACGTACATCGTTAACCCACTAATTGAGAGCGCCATTTTGATAAAATTAACATTTGTACATATTTCTATTTTGACTTGAATGATGAATATCGTCTTGATTAGTTTGAGAGTTTGCCTATATAGAAGTAGTTTATTTTCTCTTAAGAGTCGTGCTAGATATCTGGCCGATAAAACTTTTGTTCGTGAATTTCAAATAATTTGATTTGGTTTCGTTTACCTTTCAAGACTGTCAAAATTTTATTTTTTTTATAAAAAATAAAATTTTCTATCTAGGATCATCTGAACTAAACTATAAAACAATGAAATACATTCTAAATCCATTATTGACGGATTTACAGCCATTTGAGATTAGTGAAAAATTGTTAATATTTACTTATAATTTCTGAAATATACAAGGCTATAGACTCAAAATTTTAAATTTTTTTTATAAAAAAAAACATTTTTTTAACCGTTGTTCCAGCTATCTAGGATCACCTGAACTATAACATGACAAGGATTAACAGTTAGCCTAGTAAAGGCCTGTAAAAGCTCAACAGCTCTGACTACCAAGGTGGACGCTTTCGATACAGCGATTGGAGCGCAGTGGTTCAGCATTTCACTTCAGCGACTTGGCAACTCTTTGGTTTGTACTATAGGCCATTCAATCTGCTAAATTTCTAAAATTAAGTTTTCGATGCGTTTTGTAATCTTTTTCATTCTGGCGTCAAACCTTCCATTAACCTATTGATACGTGGCTCAAAACTATATGTAGCATGCCAAAAGACTAAAAACTCACGACAAACTAAAAATCCAGTATGACCAGATTTTCGGGTACTTTTTGAATTTACAAATTTTAACGAAATTCAGAGATTGGTGAACCATCCGCTTAAACGTCTCGCAATACATGACCGAACCAGCGAACTCGCTGTCTTTGAGGAATTTTCATTAAATTCTAAATCTAGAATGTAATTAACCGTTTCTTATACTCATCCGTCAAGGTCCAACTCTCGCACCCATCATGAAAACGTGTCCGATCAACATCTTGTACAACTTCAGCTTGTCGCTATTTGCACTTATTTTGACTTTATCAACTTATTTTGACTTTATTTTGACTCCACTACTAAATACAAGTGCGTTTTGGTATCTAAAACCAGTATATATTTTGTTTTGGACTCATTGATCTTGAGATCAACGGAAACCGAGAATCATACAAGTGGATCCATTAATTCTTAAACACCTTTGCCATTCAGTCCAAATAGGACTAATAACAGATCTGACTTTAAAATGACATCTATACGCATTGCGACGATTAAATCAAAAGTCCTTGTATACATTATGTCTGGTAGGTCCATAAAACAAACTTTACCCAAAATTCTCTAATTCTTATCGGTAGTGCAATCATCCTAGCCCGTTTCATGCGTCCCAACCATACGATACAACTGAGACTAATAAAAATAATATAATGCAATTGATCAACCCATCACAGAACATAGATTTATGGAAAGCTTAATTCGTTTATCTTAATTAGCGATGATTTGACCGATTACCATTATAGTCTCGTAAAGCTAAGAACAACTTAATATATTGAACATATTTACGACCGAATTAATTTTTACTATTGCATATATACATCTTATATCGCTCTCGGGAATTATCAATGTGTCACCTTTAGTATCAAATAAATCATATATATAAAGTGTCAATAACTTATATGCAAAAATCGATTACCTGTAATGTTGGTATTTCAATTTTATTGCGTCTACGTGCTAAGTAAATCAATTTACAATATAAAATAATATTTTATTACGTCTAGAGTACCGAGATTTACTTATTTACCGATTAGATTCTTTTACAATAACAAATATAGTCATTAAACTCGATCAATCGAACTTTTGCACAATTATATTTGTATTGATACATTTTTGCCTAAATGTAGGCTAACGATCATTGAAGTAAAGCTTAACAGTGTATAAAAGCTTTAATGAAAATTTTACATCGATATTCGATTAGTTGCATGCACAAATAAAAATGGATTTCAACAACTCACCAATAACTGTTGGCTTAGTATCGCGGCTCTAGCTCGATCGAACTTAATTTTAAAACGATTGCCCCATGTGGCTTGGGGCCACTCACGTATCTCAAAAGTACATAATATGCATTGAAATATCCTTAAAATTTCTTTACAATACTTTTTGTTCATCACAGGAGGTAACTAAACAGTTAATATTACAAACCGCAGTATGAAAGATGCGGCCAACTTATTGGTTCAGTTCAACAGTTCAAATCAGTTTAATACAGTTTAATTCAGTAAAAAAAATCTGTAAAATCTGTAATAATGGCTCAATGAAACTAAGAATAGGTTTTTGAGAGCACGTAACCTGTTTGAAATTTAATCATGGATTTCAGGATTGATAAATTTCGATTTATGGCATAAATTTACAAGTTTGAATAGGCCGATAACCATCATATAATTTCTGGGTTTTGATAAATTTCGATTTGTGGCATAAGTTTTACAGTTCAAATGAACTGACCATGGAATTCTGGATTTTGAAATATTTGTGCCATAAATTTTACAGTTCAAATGGACTAACTATCATGGATTTCTGGATTTTGGAACACTTCGATTTGTGGCATAAATTTGACAGTATAAATGGACTAATCATATCATGGATTTCTTTGTTTTAAGTAATATTTCGATTTGCCGAATAAATTTGACAGTCAAATAGACTAACCATCATGGATTTCTGGATTTTGGAATAATTCGGTTTGTGGCATAAATTGTACAGTTCAAATGGGCTAACCATCATGGATTTCTAAATTTTGGAACATTTCGATTTGTGGCATACATTTTACAGTTCAAATGAACGGATAACCACCATGGATTTATGGATTTTACAGCTCAAATGAAACCATGGTGGATTTTTGGATTTTGGAACATTTCGATTTGTGGCATAAATTTCATAGTTTGAATGGACTGGCCGTTATGTAATTTCTAAATTTTCATAATTTCAATGTTTGGCATACAGTTGACAGTTTAAATAGGCTAACCATCATATCATGGATTTCTTAGTTTTGTAATATTTCGATTTTTGACATAAATTTGACAATTTTAATAGGCTAACTAAGAAAGTTAGCCTATTAAATATATATCTGGATTTTGGAACATTTCAGTTTGTGGCATAAATTTGACAGTTTGAATGGGCTGACATGTAATTTCTGAATTTTGAATTGGCTTACCATCATGAATTTCTGGATTTTGAAAAAAATCGATTTGTGGCATAAATTTGACAGTTTAAATGGGCTCATCATTATGGATTTTGTAATTTCAAAACGTTCAATTATTTGTTAGCTGCCAAGCCTAAATTGTATTCGTTTTTAACATAATTCGAGCTGGCTGAAAATAAGATTATCCAAAGTCCGTATTAGTGGTCTGATTGAAGGCAATGATACCAATATAGCTGGATTCATCCTATAGCTCAGTGGAAGATGATTCAGCACAATGTATTTTTCAATCAAATGGGAAGTCCCGATTTTGTTCACGATCAATACGTTTTACTCGAATATTACGTTACGTTATTTTCACTTCACTATAATTTTTTGATGTTGTCCGTTATTTTTAGCCACAAATTCTGGTGCATCAAATTTGTATTTGTGATTATTTCCTATTTGCATGTTGAAGTCATACTCAAGTAATTAGAAAGTGGCTGCAGAATAACAGCTGGTTAATTCTCTTTTTACAATTGAAACTATACCGTGTAGGCCAGCCTTTGACAGGAACCCACAAAGTGATGTTCCACGTATGTCATTGAACTGAACCTGCAAGTAAAAACAAAAGTCGGAATGCCAGCAATGACTTCGAGAAGAACAGTGCTAGCAGAAAGAAATGGGTGAAATATTAAAACAGTACCACCCAATTGAGTTAGATGGCGTAGCCTAGTATATGTACTATACTCTTAAATTGTCATTTGCTTGACCCTACAATATGCTAATCGAATCCAACATCATACTAAAATCATTTTATATTATGTTAAAACATCGTGATTTAGGCTGGTTAGTTATACATTTTAAAGACTATCATAACCACTACTTTGCCACTTAAAATTGTCAAACTGATATTAAATACCATGCCAAGGATATCTAACTACCGCATATGAGAACTATTATTTTTATATTTAATATTTAATACCACAATAATATTTATTTAGCAAATAAAACTTTTAAAAAAAATTTAAAGCTCAAAATTCAAGCCGTTTTTGTTACTTCTTATATGCATATGTAAATTTTCTTAAGTCATCCGCGATATAATAATCAATAAAAAAATATAATTAGCTCTTCAACGATTATGGCATAATCAATATTTGAATATCACTGAGCGTTACGATGTATCAACATGTTTAAAACTTATATTTCGATATTATATTGAGCTATACAACTGATTATGTTACCACTATATCTACATAATATATCGAGCGGTTCTTCATACACTTTTTAAACTATGAACTTCATACATTTAATTTTTACAGAGTTGCATACACTGCATGTTGGCTACAATAGCATGAATGGTCTAACTATATCATGAATTTTCATTATTTTTGAAATTTTTGATGGAGACAGTCTGTCTCCATATTTGGGAAGATTTCAAACATTTCTGGACTCTACATTTCATGTCAAATTCATTTCAGCAAACTGTGCACAAATTTTGAAGTTGCCAAAAGAAAGCGATCATATATTAGTACGAATACTCCCAAAAATTTGGAAGTCAACGTCTGTGTTAAATTTCCTAAGTAAAAATAAAGTTTGATGGATTTACTCCATCAAAACTTTGACAGTTTTGATGAGCTTACCATCATGAATTTTCTGGGTTTTGGAAAATTTCAATTTGTGGCGTAAATTTGACAGTTTTAATGAACATTTTCTCAATTTAAAAAAATTTTAATTTTCGTCATTATTTTGACAGTTTTAATGGGCATACCCTCATAAATATAAGAGATTTTGAGATATTCCAATATGTGCCATTAGTTGGATAGCCTTAATGGTCGAACCATCATAAATTTATAGATTTTGGAATATTTCGATGTGTGGCATAGTTTTGACATTTTGGATTGGCTTACCCTCATTATTTTTCTCGATTTTGGAAAATTTATTTTTGTGGTATAGTTAGGTCAAACCATCCATTTATAGGTCAAACCATCATGAATTTTCATCCAGAACTTGTAGCTTAATGTTGATAGTTTTAATGGATTTACCATCATGAATTATAATTAATAGAAGTATAAATCTATTTATACATAGTCTGACCGACAGAGGCGCTTTACTTGAATAGTTCTTTCCAGTAACCATTGATATAAATTTCTACTTTTCGGCAATATTTAAAGCAAACAACAATGATTTCTTATGCGTATAGTTTCAAGTATAAAACAACAATAAAATGTGTATTAAGCCACCAGTTTTCAACTCCACTAACTGTAGATTATTTTAGTTGACCCTGAATCATAATAGTACACTTTATAACTACTTTGTATAGTATGGTAACATTATACATTGTTGAACGATATCATATCGTTTAAGGTTATCGTGATATTTTTCTAATTAGCATGAAATATAGAAAACCTGTAATTAAAATATTTTCAAATAAGACATATATCAATTTTAAAGTTAAGCTTGTTTAAAAATTTAACTGCCCCATTTTGTATAGTCGGGTGGCACGAAATTTAATTGAAACGAACTACACTATCTCTATTTCATTCCATCTTCATCAAGTTTAGGAATCATAATGATACATGTATCAGGAAGTTGTTTAGGTATTTTCCTGTTTAGTGTCCAGCAAATATGCTCGCTTTGGCTTCATAACTTACTGTCCAGTTTTCTTCTGTGAAGCGAATCGCTGGGCATAGCAGTGTATAAGATGTTTAAGCTTGCTCTAAGAGATTATTTTAAGAGATCTGTTAGGTCTCACACTGCATCAATTCCGTTATTGATGTAAAGAGTAAACGTTTCGTAGTCTCTGTTTAGCTAATAGCGCTAATACTATACCGAAGTGTGATAAGAAGATAGATCGATGCCACCTCGTAAGATCTAGGGATATCCTTTGTAACGCAGATAAGTCTATTAAATCGTGAATCTTCCGCCTTTCTATCTTTTAGCCACTATTTTGGACTAAATGACCGAGGTGTCCACGTTTCATACATTCTCAATTATCCACGTTTCAATTATCTCCCTCTCGGAGATATTAGTTTAAAGCTCTTTTGGATATGTTTGGCATTTCAGGAGGTGGCAAAGAATTTATTTCTCAACGTTTTAAAGAAATTTGGAACTCGTTTGGATTGAATGCTTCACTCTTTGTCGTTATTTTTTCTCTCAACTCTTTGTACCTACAGTACGCATCCTATGTAGTTCGTGGTGTAGTTTTCCTCACAATTACTGTATTTTTATCCTTCAGTATTGGTTTTATCCAGCATGGATTCATTGGTACTGGTACTATTGACATCTCACCGATGGAATAAATTTCAATTTCGAAGTTCCTGCAGAAAGCAAGAAAGTTTTCTGCTTCGAAAATCTATGCGGCTAGCCTACCCAATACCCTATAGTAAGAAAAATATAGATATTTTAATTGGTACTCTTAATTTAGGATCGCAAACTACTTACTACACCATGTTCACCCATAGGACAAAAAACCATCCCGGTTTTGGTCATTTCTGGTCAATCTCATGGAGTTTCTTCTAACGACGATCAAACAGTTCAGAGTATTTACATAAATATTCAAGGCGACACAAATTTAGAAGCTACAAGAGGTTGCTGTAACTAAAATGTGGACTAAAACGTAGACCAAACGATTCGTGTAGGTTTATTGTATAGTTTCCATTCAAACCAAAACCTCCTAAGCTAGGTAAAACATATATAGCCGCAAAACGTAGATTATATTCCACGGAACGGAAAATGGATTCAACGTTTGTAATCATACATTTTTAGAAGAATACGAATCATTGCGACACATGGTTAAGCTATCGCCAGAAAAATTAAGGACAGTACACGATAAAATATGTTACTTACCACATCATGTCGTATGGAAGAGTAGTAGCAAAATTTCAAAACTTATACAGATTGTTTCGACGGGTCATGCCGAACATGAAATGATATGTCCTTTAATGATAAACTGTTAATTAAAGCCACTATTCAACCTACACTATGGACAATCCTCCAACAATTTAGTCAGTCTCCGTTTGATGTGGGTGCTGAAATCAAAAAGAAGTGATTGAACCTCACCAAACAAACTATCAGTGAATTCTTCTTTTGGTGTAATTCAAAGAAAAAACCAATACAAGAATATGATTTTAAGACATTGACTTATGGCACCTGCATCGTTTTCAGCTATGCGGGCCCTTTAGCAAGTCGCTGAAGATAATATAACCGAATACCCGAAGATTGCACAAGTATAATTTAAGGACAATTTCTATGTAGATTATGTGCCCACAAGAAGCATAACTGAAATTGAAGCAGTAAAACTATAAATATATCTGACCATGGGGATTACAAAATCATGGGTTTCCTCTAAGGAAATGGAAATCAAAAGATTTAAGGTTAGGAGATCACAACCAACCAATGCCAATACAAATTTCTTTCGAAATAGAAGTATCACAAGTACTAGAGCTAGTTTGTGATTCAACTTAAGATGGCTTCCAATTTAAAGTCAATTTTCCAACTGAGGAAGCATACACCAAAAGAAAGACCTCTAGTATTTCGAAGTTATTCGATTCATTACGGTGGCTCTCCCCATTTGTGATACAAACCAAGTTACTTATGCAATATTTGTGGTTGGCTAAAATTACTTGAGATAAGCGATTGCCTGAAAAGTTACAAAACAGTGGTTAGCTATTAAGTTACAATTCGATTCAATAAGGGTAATCAAAATTCCATGATGTGTTCTTCTAGAATCCGGTTAGCATATGCAGCATGTTTCTTCTACGAGATGTGTCCAATAAAAAAGTGACCACCACTCTTAGGCCACAAAATCAAATTGGTGTGAACCAATCAAACTAATAAGTTAACCGCGTCTAGAGCTGTGAGGTGCGCATTTACTAACTAAGCTCACCATTAATCATAAGCTCCCTACTTTAGTGCTTCGTTTGACCTACGTTAAGCAAAGGATACAGTGGCGGAGCTCGAAGAATATTATGTTAAAGTTGGTACGGAATATTCGTGTCATACTAGTTTGTAGACTGAAGTTGCTCACAAAAACAGTTGCAAGTAGCTTAACCATCGGTTTACAATCGGTGGCCTTGTAGTCAACATTACGCTTGATAAAATAAATCAAGAGCAAATAAATAAAGTTCCGTATTACGTTATTTGTCATAAATCGTTAATTATTGTTGTTTACATTAAGCACCTACATGGATCTCGTTTCTTCCTGAAACTTAGAATTCCAATCCATTTGCCGCATGTTAAGTATCCGCCTGATTATAGTCTTTTTCAACGAAATTGATTTTACAAAACCAACTTTATATATACAACATCCTTACAGCTTTCGAAAAAAACTAAAAACCCATGTCCAACATAGGGTTAACAAAAATTATTTATGTACATAAACTTTAAATTTATTTTCAACAAATACTATTTTTAAATATGCCGCACTGTACTCAACTTACGTATAAAATCATATTTCTAACAAACCTTAAGTTTAATCTAAGTTTGTGTCTTAACCGTGAAACATCTATCGATCACTAGACTAGAATGTCAAATATAATTTTTAAAATGTTTTTAAAAGCTCAACATAATTTTATTTTCATTTTAGTTTTGTTAAGTTTAGTTTTAATTAGTAATTGTGCTAAATATCGTAAGTGAATTGTTGTTGTTAGTTAGATACGTATACCTACCGATTATGCTTATGTTATATAAACAAATGAATTAATAAAAATAAGAAGTTTTAGCTATAAGTAATGTGGGTCAAGTATTTGAAAACGAAAAGTGCGAGTGATGTCTAGTTATTATGAAATAAAATCTTTAGTTTAGTCGAATTCAAGAAAGTTGCATACGCGTTAAAGTTTAACGGTTTTATGAAGTTTAGAATTGAAGTTTACAATTTAAGGGTTAATTTGTGTAATGGTCAATTTCATGGTTACGCATTAAACATATTTTATAATGTATGTTAAACGAAGTAGCGTGACTATGATTTTTAAACCTCACACCAAACGTTTTCTGAAATCTTGAAACGACTAGTATTTACTCAAAAAGTGTTTTAATAAGTGGAGTTAATAAAAATTACAACAAAGCTTGAAAAAAATTCCTTAAAACTCCTTGGCTCCAATAAGGGCAGAACGGAATTTTGATTAATCTTCAAAATTTTTGATTAAACTATCTCAAATTACAGTGATATTGTCACCAAGGTAGTTTGTGCTTGTATTTCTCGTTTATGTAGATTAGCCGCTTTTGTATGTAGAATGAGTCGAAAACTTGAGTTATATTCGACTTCCGAGTTTTGAAGGTAGTACGTTTATTAATTAAATGTTGTTCGACAAGTGGATCGTGTGCCGGATCAAAACTTTCATAAAGATTTTCAATTCAATGAGAAAGTACAGTGCATATTAACAACCTAAATTCAGGAAGACGGGCTATCGAGTCGGGGCTAACTCCGTTTAATATTTTGGCTAAATTTATTTGATTCAGTGACTGGTTCCTATTATTAAGTTTTTGAATCAAAGCGTTGACAAGACTTGACTTAGCTGATCGAGTATTAAATGCTTGGTAGTATATAGACGGCCATGGTGTAGTTGACTGAATTCTTTCTAAACATTACGAAGCATCTCGTTAAATGGTTAAGGTACTTCCATGCTCCGTTTATTATATTAAAAATGTTTGAAATGATTTACTGGTTTTGTTATTTGCTGTGCCAATAGCGATGGTGTAGAGGTTTTTGCCTATGAACATGTAAACAGCATTAATCGCCACTATTTCTGACAACTGAAAAGTGTATTATTTAATGCTGGATCCACATATTATATCAACCGTCGTTTTTCGAGATGATTTTCGTAATTGTTGATAACGCTGGTACTAATTCAGCTGGCACTGAAGTTTTTCCAAGATTACGTTTCTGTTCAAACAAGACCATCTTTAGCAAGCTGCTGCCACTTCGCCTTGTGGTTGCTTAAAAGCTTCAATCTCCTTCCAATAGCCCGTTTTGTTGTAATAAATCACTGAAGTCCACTTTATAGCTACCTATTCGAGTTGGCCTAGATTGTCGAAATACATGCCTGTCGAGTGATTAAATATTGCAAATATTAGCAAATTGAGAATATAGCTAATGCAAGAGGAGTTACCTTAGATCCATTATTTGTTTTTCTGTGTGGCTGCTTTCTTGAGTGTTTGTTATCCTTATTGGGTAACGGGAGTCCCTTTTCCACAGACTGTGGATTGTTGTTCCTCATTGGTTGTAACCGTGAGAGAAATTTGTAAGCCATTTTTTTGAAACCAGTGACCTTTGAGTTTGGTCAGCAATTTCCATCTTTTAACGGAGTGGAAACCCCACTGAATACCAGGTTGAAGCGTTGATATGATGGCCCTTCTTATCAGGAAGTGTACCGGACTAGAAAACCCGTCATCATCTTATTCAATTAAGAGAGGAACTAATGGAACTCCTCAAAGATTAATGTATAAGTTCCAAATAATTTGCAGAGGTGTTCTTTTGTTGACTTATACTTCTCCAAAGTGTCGCCATTTGCTACTTTGCTCGCCTTTTGAGTTGTTAGTCTGCTCCAACGAAGATTCTGTCGCAATATCTGTTTATTTTCGGACAGATTTCTTTTCTTGATATGAACCGTCGATATGTGGCTGCGAAAGCATCTGTTAATAGCCTAAAACTGCTTGTATCTTGAAGATCAATGGAAATCTTGCCCTTATATCTATTTCTATTTGTGGCATCCTTTTGTTTCGAATATTCCGGAAACTGCAATATAAACCATTATCCTTGGCATGCCTAGTTATTGTGCTGCTTGCCATGTGACGAAATTAGCTTGTTGAAACCACTGTAAATATATTGTATATAAGTTTCACCAAAGGCTGTTGCTGAAAGTACTGGGCCACAATCCTTGTGGGATGTTGATATGTTCAGCTTGGTAATGCTGTTTTCTTGCTTTTTTACGTGTAATATAATTTGATGCCTGGCTTGGCAGGTAAAATATTTAATTCTACTGCTATAACTTGTTGTCATGTGGTTTTGTCCTGAGATAATTTCCGCACAAATCGTCCAGCATGACAATCTGATTTCTTTCGGAAATAGTCAAGCCCTTAAAACATGGACATGAATCGGTTTTGTGGTTTTTCTGACAGCATCGGCAAATATTACTTAGTTGAGTGGCAGCTACAAAAGGGCATTTTAGCAGTTGTGGTTGAAACTTTGCTTACTGAATTACTATTGATTTTGATGCTATCCATTGCTCCAAAGAGTGGAAATGATTTTCTAAAAATTTCAAAAATTGGCTTATTTCTTGAAACTCTTTTGGATTTTCTTAAGAGCTTTCGTCGTGACTCATTGTCCAACTTTTTTAATAAGCTGAAAATAATGAAAAGACCAATGTCTCGATGTTGATGTCGGTGCTCTTTATGGCGTATAGACACTCAATTGTTGTGTCGTGTCATGAAATGATTTGATCATAGCAGTGGATCCTGATTTGCAAACACGTTGATTCAATAAAATGTTGAGTAGATTAGAAACGAGTAATCTCCTGCTGATTTTCTAAAATCTCCCAAGCTGGATCGTAGTTGTCATTAGATAACTAACCATTTATCTGATGACAACTACGATCCATTGTCAGTGCCTGAGAAACCTATATACCCACTTTATATGGTCCCCATTAAAAAGTGGGGTTTCTACAGGTTGTAGAGGAATTCGCAAAGGTTTGGGTTTGCTTACTTCTTCTTCTTCTAACAGTGATGATAACTGTATTGCAATGTTTTCATATGCGTTCTCGTAAAGTGTTGGCCTAGTGTTGGGTAGATGGCAACCCTGATTCATTTAGGCGTTGGCGCATATCAATGGTTCTTGAGTAATTTTCTACTACTTTTAGTAGTGTCTATCGTTGTAATACTGATCTGTTGATTCCAATGGTGGTTAGAATTCTCTAATTTTATTGTCGTCATCAACGTACTCGTTACATAACATCTTCAAAGCCGCTATTCTTTTTTCAAATTGAAGTAATCTAATCGATAGGTTTTTGTATTCTGCGCTGATCCATTTTTCTTATAGTTTATGATAAACAGCTTTATATTTTCTGTCTTTTGATTTTGTCTCTGAAATAGCTCCTCTAAGTCCATAGTCGTAAATATAGTTGTAAATATAGTTCTTCTTTATGCCAGCTATTTTTGGGTTATCTGGTTTGGTTGTTGGTTGGCTCGAACGGCCAATGTAAATTCTATAAATAATCGTTCGAAGAATTAGCGTATTAAAAGATTACCATTAGTGGAGATCTGCCCCATTTATATTTAAACCTACCTTTGTCAAGTCACACTTCCTACTGTACTACCGTGGCAATACATGCCACATTTTTAAAATCACTATATGATTTATCTTATTGTAAAATAACGGTGATTGCATCATATGAAAAAACCCCAAAAAAATGTAATAATGCCTATATCATTAACAAGTTCAATGCTAACAAGCATAAAACATAAAATGGACAAATGAGATTATTTACCTAACCACTAAAACAAAGCACTAAAAAAACCTGCTCTTAAAATATTAACATACCTTACTATAGTACTTACTATAGTACACAAGCAACAGATGAACAAAATCAATGTCAATATTTACTTTTATTTTAAGAATCGAAATTACCGAGAAAATAAAAACTCGAATCACGGCTTTTATTTTGATGTATGATTACGCATGATCTTGAAATACATATCGCGTTATATAATCAAAACCATATACCTCGTCATATACCACTATAATTTATTAAACAAAAACAAATTTTAAATTGCAGCTAGTGAATTACCACGCTGCAAACCAACTGATAGTGCTTGCATTGTTAAAGCATCCCAGACGGTATACGACAAAGTGATCGAAAATAATGGATTCCAACCGTTGAGCATACCAATCGTTGATCCTTTACATGTCAATCAAATCGATATTAAACAAGGTTCAGATAGTCCGGTCAATGTCCAACTGATTTTAAAAAATTCCGATTTGACAGGACTTAAGGGTTTAAAATTTACAAAAGCTAGGTGAGTAAATCGACCCGATTTTATATTTTTCAATATCTTTTTAACGTTTTTTTTATATATTTTAAGCGGTTTTGGTAAAGAACCAACAGGCAAATATGAGCTGCAATTCGATATTCCAGGAATTAATTTGTACGGTGACTACACAATCGATGGCCAAGTTTTAATTTTACCAATTGTTGGCGAAGGAAAATGTAATCTAACGCTTGATAATATCAAAGCAACGGTAAAATTTGCTGGCAAACCAATTATGCGAAATGGTAAGGAATATATGCAGATTAGTAATTTTAAATTATCGTTTACAACAACCCGGCTTCAAATTAATCTGGGCAATTTGTACAAGGGTGACAAGGCATTGGGCGATAATACAAATGTTTTCCTAAATGAAAATTGGCAAGACATTTTCAACGAATTGAAAGCTAACATTTTCGATGCGTTTGGACAAATTTTTGAACAGATCATAGGAGCTGTATTTATTCGGGTTCCCTTCAAGGACTTATTTATTCAGGAATAATTTTTTTGTTGAAGTAGGAGATAATTGTTTCATGTAAATTATAAGTGGATGCAATTATACGTATAAAAAATTTGAAAAATTGTATTAATTAAAGAATTGTTAAGTTAAAATTAGTGAGCAAGCTTTTGGTGAACTGTATTGGCGCCTTTGAACCTAAACTACAGCTTTACATATTTTTCTAGAGAGAACCAGAAGAAGCCATTGTTGTCACTATAACTATTTAGGTTCATTTCCGGGAACCAAAATAGTGATATTCGCAAAAAATTAAAAGTTTATAAGAAAATATTATAAGCTGTGTCCGAAACTCATGATAAATATTTGTGAATCCAATTTTTGACATTTATTTGAAAAGTATTCCCCTACATTCCCAATTTTTTATTACGCTGTCTGAAAAATAGAATAATTGCATTGTATTGAAATTGTCATACCTACGAAAAAGTTCAATTTCTTCTTATATGGTTCTGAATTGTACTATGTATTACAAAACCACGTATTTGATATGTTTTATTGTATATCCGAGTGTACGTTTTGGTATTTGTCGAAAATGACACAGCAACTGACCATGATAATTTGGGTGTCTTCGTTTTTATCAAATAAATGTCAAAAATTTGTATTTACGAATATTTATCATGTGTTTCGGACACAGTCTTAGACCGCAATATACTTACTTATCTCGACAGACAACTTGATGCAAACAAACGCAGTATTGACGACGAACTATCTCAAAAGTATATATTTGTATTTATACAAAATGGTTCGTCAAATAGGTTAACTACATGTAGTGAAATGTTCTACTTAGCGTACTTTAGACGCAGAGATAATTAAAGTTATATTAGAGATAACATCGTATTACAGTCAGGGTATCAGACTACTGTTTTTATTCCATGTTCTGTAAACAAATGTTCTAGCACAAATTCACCAAGACGTTGGAGTATAACCAGAATAGCATTTTGCTTCTGTTGGTAGGCTACGTTCGAACGCAATATTAAGGCAATCAAGAAAAAATGTGGAATTGCGAATTCAACCGCTGTGCACCAACGAAAGAAAATACTTTTTGGAAAACTCCGAATGAATTTTGGCACTGATTAAAAATAGATTATGTAGGATTCATGTTGAAAATGTGGTTAGTCTATATGTTGTTATAAAATACCCAAGCCAACGACAGCCATTAAACAACAAACTTCAGCGTAAACCACCTCAACTAACCTTCTATAGGTTCAATCTCAATTACACCGCACCGCACAGTATCCCATCGTGTGTCGCCGACTTTACGAATTGTCAAAAACAATGTGTCCGCGCCGTTTCAGAAAAATTACAGATCGGCCATTTTATTTGTTCAAGTATTTTGCTTGACTCGAAAAACTAAAAAAAAAATTCATTTGGTTGTCAAATGAATTTTAAGGTTATGTTGCCTAAAAAAATAAAAAGTTGATCTATCATTTCCGTCCGCAACGCGCTGCGCCATTCAATGTGATTGCCTTTGCGGTTTCTCATATAAATTATAAGAGACTATTAATTTTTTTACTTTGACATTTCAACGAAACGGAGTGGTGCAGTGTCATTGAGATTGAACCTTATATAGCAGCCAAAAACAAAGACGTTACCTCATTGCTTACTAGATTGTTAAACTACTTTTTACGAGTTGTACATGCAAATTGTATAGATGGCCGTCATAACGAACTTTTTTTATGCACACAATCTGGTTTTATATATGGCTTTAATTTTGAGCTGTAATATTTTGAATGATTTGCAAGTAAATTATTGAACTAGAGACCACGGCAAGGTAAACTAGCGTCATATACTTCATTACACGATTGTTGACAAAACAAGTGTATAAAGGCGTTCCAGCTTCTAGACCAATAATACACAAGGTAAAGTAACCGTACTCTGTTTGACCTTAATATCCTTAATATAAATGTTCTAGCATGCTGGCATAGAATTCTGACTATCTTCGAAACTAATCTTACTAATATGCTTATCCAAAATTCACAACTCATATAATGATCGTGCGGGCTATCCACTACTTAATCAATCCAATTGAAAACCTCAACGTTTATTGCAAAAAGCTTCTTCTTAACGCCGATGCACTAATCTAATATTTTCTTCTATTGATAAGGGCAACAAGACCACTGGTTTTATGCCGTTAAGAGAATTAATTTTCATGAATATAATCATTTAACCGTTTTTAATTAAAATATGCCTTTTCTTTTAACTGAACTGAGCCTCACATTTCTAAAAGAAAACTATCTATTGCTTCAAGTGATAACCTAAATATTTCAGTCTTCGAACGTTTATTAAATTGTGCCCCAATTTCTGTATGGGAATCCAAACTAGGATATTTTATAACTTTGGATGCCAGTTTAACGAAACAATCAAGCATTTGATGAACGGGTTGCACAGAATATCTTGGAATATTGAAGTTTTACCCGCACAACAGGATAATTCGCTCCACACGCTAGCCAATATAGAAAAAGTGATACACGAAATTTTATTATATTTCCTTTGTTTTTCCCCAAAAATTTCGCATATTGAACTTAAAGATTTGGCTATACTCTCATATTTTCTAGATTTTCACATTTCAAATGTCGCGGTGCTCGTAAGTTTGGTTTCTACGATAGCAAAGAAAACAAATTTACCTAACTAAAAATAGAAAGCAAAAATTTTTAAATAGTGCGATAGAGACAAAATATCATTTTTACAAAAAAAATCGAGACATCCAAATTGAATATTTAATTCCAGACTTCGACATTGAACGGCTAAACGGAAAAAATGAAGTCGGTTGTCTTTTTTCGGATTAGCCCCTACTTTTCGGAATTCCTAGTTTATTTTGAAAATATTTCGGACATTCAGAAACATACGGCAGACATGCACGGTACCAACTTATAATATCAACATTCAAAGTAAAACCCGCGGCTGTAAAATACGCAAGGAACAACAACAAGGAATTTAACATAGAAAGGTTGAGAAATACCAAAACCAGAATTTCCTTTAGTGAAGCCCTACAATTTTATTTTACCAACAACGAAACTAGCATATTTGCTAAAAAATGGTCACAAATAGAATAAGCCTACGCCAAGATAGATTCTAGTGTATGTGGATGCCAAGATATTACGAGAAAACCGTTGTTAAAAGATGATATTTGGAAGAAAATTGACCGACAGTTGACAGTCATCACGGCAAAATTAAAAGGAACTACGAAGATATAGAAAATGGCATAGAGCAATCGCAGGAAATACATTGAGGACATTCTCGAAACAGATGAAGATGCAGCAGAAAACAGAAAGTTTACTAATATATACCACAAATTAGGAATGCAGCAGGCCCAATATTAGAAAATCAAAAGCTAAACAAGTGGAAAGATTCCTTTTAATATAACCGCATAGACACTGAAGACAATTCCAACTTTAAACTATAATGAAACAATCAATAACCATCCACTAACAGAGAAGGAAGTTACAAGTGGCATAAGACCAACAAAGTTACTGAATTGGACAATATCCCAGCTGATCTACTATGATGATGATATATCTACAGAAGACTCAGCTGTTATAACACCATAATTAGCGGAAAAATCTTCCTCCTTAAAAGCAGAATGAAAGTATTAGCCATGATCATTCTACAACGTATCTCACATGTAACCAAAAATCACATAAAAAACAAGCAGGCTAGCTTTAGATCTGGAAAGAGCTGCATGGATCGCATCAATACAATTTGAATCATAATAGAACCACTTAACAAATGGAAGTCACCCCTGCGTATACCTACTCTTTAGACTTTGAGTGAGCTTTCGATTACTAGGAGTGCCATTTGGAAGGTACTTAGAATTTCTAAGAAAAAAGTAGAAGCTATTAAAGAAATTTACCGGGGTGCAAGAAAAAGAGGTCAATATAAAAACAAGCAAAAAAATACCACAGCACATTATGAATTAGGCAGAGATGTGTACTATCTAAATATGCCGATATGCAGGAGAAAGTTGAGATGTTAACAGAATTGACACAAGACGTTGGTTTTAAAATTAAGACTGAACACAAACATTGATATACCAATTCACATCAATCGAGAAAACATTGATGAGGTCAGAAAATTACCTTGGTTGTAAAGTGGCAAAAACAAGTGGCACTGAAAAGAATATAAGTCAGTGGATTAATAAAGCCAAGAACACCTTCAACATGCTCCACGAGATCTGGAACACATCCTCACTTTCAAGAAATGCAAAGCACCGAAAGTTCAATGACTGTGTAAAATCAATTCTACTGTATGGTTGTGAAACATATAAAAACACGAGAAAATCACGAAAAGGTACTTATGGCCAAAAAAATCAAGAGACGAAGAGCTTGAGCAAGAAAAGTCATCAAGTGACATTGCCAGGTGTCAGGAACTCTCGACAACAGATGGAAAAGAATTTTCTTTGTGGAAAGCAATTAGAAAATTTAAGATGGTGGCAAACTCGTGTTCGCCCATGGGACTGCCATTCGGAGGACTAGGACATGACCTTATTAAATATAAAACAATTACCAGACAAATTAAGATAACAACGTACATCTTCAACGCTTCAATGTGGAATTCACGTCTTCTTGGAAGATATCTCGAACCACAATGATATATAAACCTATAAAAAATAAAACACAAATATTAAGGAAACTGAAACTAATACTAGAGAAACGGCATTCAGCATTATACACTATAGAGCGGACCCACAGTATTGTCATTGCATTCAAACAAATTTTAGGGGAACAAGAATATTCTTCTGCAGTCAATTTACCAAACTTTTTTTCGAGAGATATTCGAAAAAATAACAATCTAAAAAAACGACCTCTACGATTTGTTCTTGAGTTGCAGAACCTACAGCACCTGAGGATGCGCTTATTCGGAACAAACAAACACACATATACAAGAATCGACATTTACAGATTAAAATACAAAATATTTATTAATTTAGGACAACAGTAATAAAAAAATTATAATCACATTTTGACACGAAAATATCATAAATAATTATCAATTAATACTTAATATAAATAAGCTAACCCTTAATATTTACGCTTCCGAATCAAGCCAAATATCATCGTATGCCAATTTCTGGAATATTCGATTTACGTACGTTTTGCACACTTGCTTAAAAGCGTCAGTAAATACTGGCCTTAATTCTTTGTAAAGATCTAACCAATTTTCACTCAAAAATGTGTTCATTGTGTCACTTAATGCTTTGTCACCATTGAAGAGATTGTCAAGATATGGATAGATACTAAAATTATAAAAACAAATTGATATTTTTGCCTAAATGTTGATTTAATAAAAAATCAGTAGCGTACTTACCGTTTCGACTCAAAATGTAATTTAAATTTATCACCAATTTGTGCAAATTTTTTACCATTTTTCTCGATCATTGTCGCTTGAAATTTCACCATGAGACTATTATCAATCATAGTAATATTCGATTTTCCTTTACCAACAATCGGTAGCACAAGTACTCGCCCATCAACTTCATAGTCAGCAATCATTTCAATTCGGTCGATAACAAAATTTAACTCAAATTTAGATTTGGTCGCATCTCGATCAAAACCGACAACTTTAGTGACGTATGCATTACGAATGCCAAAGAAATCAATATTTTTAAAAAAGATTTTAAGGTTTACAGGTCGATCACCATCCTCAACAATTTCCATTTTGTCAACATGAAGTGGATCGAGTGTTGGTAGATATAGGCCTTCGTGACCTCCCGAGTGTTTGCTGAATATTTCGTTTATTGATTTTATGAGACATTTTGTGTCACCCGCATTACATCTTATAATGTCGGACGCTGAAACAAAGTAGATAAATATTTTTTTTTTAATAATCTCTAAAATTCTAAATGGATTTTACGTTTTCTGAATCGATCACTAATTTTGAATCAAATCTTAATAATTTTATAATGGGAAAAACTGATTCAATAGCCTTCAGTGAAGTTTGAGAAAAGAAGAATTCATGGAAGAGAACATTGAAATAATTTTGAAACAATTTAAACCAAACTCAGCACGTTGCAATGCTAATTTGCCAACAATTAACAAAAAGGTTCTAAAGATTATATAAAACAAGCATTCGTATCAGAAAGGAAAGCTATCACATCCAAACAACTCTCAATCTCGTCGAAAGTTAGGAAATAAACAAAGTGGTTTTGAAATGATAAATCATCATTTTCATAACGCGACAGAGATGGAAAACTTTCTTTCCCAATTTTTCTATAATATTGGTGTACAAAAGAGACTAGTTTTTTTAGAAATCAGGAGCTTCCGAGAACATATACTTTTTTATTCTAAATTTCAGTTATGCAAATCTGAAAGGGAAACCAACACTCTAACTGTATTTACTGTACACAGACAATAACCAATAACTAATAAGTTGATTACACTAAAGTCCAAAAGCTATACAGCAGATAACCACAAGATCAGCTAGCAATTTCAACAACTAGATCTTAACCTTGATAAAAGGTTGGAATGGAGATAGATAATTGATCCAAAGCACAATCGAAAAAAAATAATTATAAAATAATAAAGTATATTGGGAAGAAAATGAAAACTCTTTCAAGACAATAACTATATAATTATAACTCGATCGACGCCTAGCAAATAGATCTTTGTAAATAGAATTTTACTTTGGGGCTATATCATCTAACTTACAAGGCTAACCATTAAAATAATTAGCTGTGAGAGACCCAAATTTAACATCGCTATTCTATAGCTGCATAAAACTTAGATGAGGTTCTAGAACTGCTAGCTATTTACCAAAGCTAGCAGTACTTAGTACCATTTCACTAAATCTGTTTGCAGATATTCTACACTGCAACAATTTTTAAATAGTTCTAACAAACTTACTAAAGGTTTCAGGTATTATCTAACAGGAATAAAGCTTTACTAACCAAATTTCAACTGGCAGGGCAAATATTTTTACAACCATTCAAATATTTTGATCGCTCTCTTAAGTAGATGTCCAAATGTATTAGTACTTGATTTGAAAGTTATAGATCAACGGTGGGTTAAGCCAGAACAATCTAGAAGATTAAATGCTTTTTAGAGACTTTGTCTTCAGAAGTCGATTTTTGTTTGGCCACTCTTTTCCACTAAAAATCGGCATTATCTGCATTAAATGCTTCCTCCGGTAAATTAAATTTTAATATTAATCAACCTCAAAGGGACTGTATATCTCACATTCAATCTACACAAAAGTTACACTGCTTCTAACCACGAAAACCTTGACTAATTCGATTAGAGTTATAAAGTATAAGGTTCGCCCAACCAAATGTAAAACTACTATATCGTATCAAGATCAAGTATAAATTACACAGCACTACTATCGAAAATGCTCAGTAGCATATAAATCACAAACTATAACCAAAACTATTTTTAGCTATTGTACTTACGAAATTTAGCACAGTTTATAACCGAAATAAGAACAGAAATAATTGTAAAATATTTCATTTTTAGTTTAGATAATTTTTAACGTCTACACAATCCAACAGTTGTTAAAGAAGTACTGATCAATGAAATGGAAACAATTTCTTATATACGATTTTCTTAAGATCAATTTTCTCAAGGATTTCTGGTCGATACAATATAGTAATATTTTTAACCCAGCATGTGCGTGTGTATCAACTACTAATACTAAAATCTTCACTAACCTACACAAACTACATGAAGATGAATTGTTCACTACACAAAATCACAAAGTATACAGTTGAATTTTTGACCAAAGTCTTTATACTGATTACTGATTACAAACTGCTTATCATATCAAGATCGTTTACCTGTGTCAAGATCAAGCTACACATTTTATTGATGTACAATTTATGTAATCATATTTACATATACATATTATTTACATATATTAAAACAACATCCGATCGTTTAAACCCGGAAATTTATTTTATTACATGGAATTAACATAAAATCATCGATATTATGATCGTCTGCGTTACATGGGTATAGATATAGACAATATTGATCAAATCAATTTGCACCATATATAATTTGGAGTCAATCATCATGAAAATCTAATCTATCTGACCATGACAGTCAACAAACTTATTAACAAGGTGCTAATTTAAAATATAATTCTTAGAATAATCGGTAAGAATTAATTTAAAAGCCTATGAATTTCGTCAGTTACGAGTGAAAATGGATTTTCGTGAGTTGAAATGGTTTCCATTTCGGTTAAAACTTTTAATGGAAACTTTTTAATTTTAACTTTTTAAATAGATTCTGCGTTCACTGTGACCAAAAGTTATTTCTGTGAACTGTGTAAGAAATCAGGACACTCAATTATGCGATGATATGAATTTTTAGCAATATCTGTCGATGAACGCGGTATCTCTCAATCTATGCACTAATTGCCTACGATCATCACACAGTTCTAAATAATGTCCTACTCAAGAGCCTTGTCGGATATGCCAAACAGGGCATCACACGCTTCTGCACATAAAATCAGCAGGGTCAAACCTTTAAGATCACTCGAGTCGTTTACAAGTAACGCAGTCACAATCTACATCTTCTCATGCCAGTACTAAAGGCCAAGTGACATTACCAGCGAATTTGACGTAAGTTGGGCCAACAAGTAAAATTAAATTTGTATTTTTAGCCACCGCATTAGTGGATATTTTAGATAACCAAGGTAGACAAATCACGACGAGAGTTCTATTAAATTCAGGGTCCTAAATAAATCTAATGACGCAATCACTAGCTAAACGTTTGGGCATCAAAACCACCACCTCACATTGAATATTAGTGGTTTCGGCGGCACTCCGGCATCATCTTCACGTTACGCAGTAAGTTTTACTCAGTTTTTCGTATCTTGACCAATTAATCTTCTTCTTGGAGCGGAACTCTATAGTGAATTACAATCAGTTGGGCAAATTCAGTTAGGCCAAAATCTACCGGTCTTACAAAATATCATCTTAGGTTGGGTCATAATGCAGATAGCAGTAAAAAAATAATAATTTTTATAATTAAAGAGCTAAACAATGAATTGCATATAAATGTCAAACTAGATTGTGGGTTGTGAGGTACGCACGTACACAAGAAGTAAGAAATTTAATTTAATTAAATTCTAATTCTATATAATTATTTCAGACAAACAGATTAATGGATAATAGTTCCAGTTTTTAAGATAAGTTTATATTAAATCATTTAATATATTTTAATATAATTTGTTTAATTAGTTTCTTTCCTGGTTTTTGTAGTAGTCTTCAACAGCAGTATTAAGTAATCCAGCTCTACGAGCTAAAAAAAGGTTCCTCAACATGGAAAGTAAGATAGACCGAGATCCTGAATTGCGTGCAGCTTATAACCAATTTATGCATGATTACGAACAGTTAGGCCATATGGAGCTAGTAAAACAAGTCGAAGGTTCACATTATTTATTACCGCATCACAGCGTTGTGAAGCCTAATTCCTATTTTACACAATTAAGAGTAATCTTTAACGGCTCTGCGAAGACGTCAACTGGGTACTCTTAAACGATATTTAATAACGGGTTTAGTGGTACAACACGAACTTTTTGCAGTACTCATTCGATTTAGGTCACATTAACGAATACATCAAGTGCTGACATTTGCAAGATGTACCGCCAAATACTCGCTCACTCTAGTGATTAATAATATCAGTACATCTACTGGCGTTACAACCCTACAGAAGAGTTGTGCATTTATAAACTTACGACCGTCACATATGGAACTAAAACAGCACCGTATTTGGCTACTCGCTGCTTGCTACAACTGACACTCGAGAACCAAGCTAATGATCCGCTAGCAAGTGCAGTTCTTCAACATAACGTCTATGTTGATGATCTGTTGTCCGGATCAAATTATGCTGACAAGGCAGCTAGATGAAAGATATCTCTGTTAAACATTTTGCTTTCTGCGGGAATGACTTTACGAAAATCATGACAGTCTATTGCAAGACACCCCAATCATTGTGTAAAAGCATTAGGCATATACTGGCAGTCCCCATTGTGTAAAATCATTAGGCATATACTGGCAGTCTACTCTAAACCATTTTGTCATTCAGGTAAATTTATCTATATCGGAATTCAAGAGAATCACCAAACGAATAGTTATCTCTCAGCTTGCCAGTATTTTTGATCAAAATGATCTAATCACGCCAGTCATAGTATTAGAGATAATTCTTCTGCAAAAGTTGTGGTCATTATAGGGTCATTGGAATGAAAGTCTCACAATGGTTTATCATACATATTGAATTCAGTTCATCAACAATTTGCATGACTTAAATAAACTAAAAATCCATCGACATATCTTCAATTCAAGCCAATCTCCACAAAACATTCAGTTGCACGGTTTGCAGATCCTAGCGAAAAGACGTGCTGCATTATTGTAAATCTCATGAAAAAAGTAGCAACTATCGTTAACTTTATAGTTGATGATTATTTTTACTGGACATACTCTCTGATCACCTTACATTGGATCAACTCGCCACCGACTAGGTGGAAAACATACATGTCAAATCGAGTATCAACCATACAGTCGCAATGTAAGTCAAAGAATTGGTTACACGTAGATTCCAAATCAAATCCAGCAGATTACGTCTCTCGAGGCGTCATTTCCAAGGCAATAATGTCATCCGAACTGTAGTGGTATGGACCTACATTTTTAAAATCCTCTAATGAGCGTTGGAACAATGATACTTTTAAATTTGGTCAAGGTATTAATATTCCAGAGCAGAGGAACGAGACGGCTAATGTAAGCATACTTATGGGACACGTAAATGGACCTCTAGATCGTATTCATGCAAAAAATTCATACAGCCGGGTCTGCAATTCAATGGCTTATGTAGCTCGATTCCTCAACAATGCAAGTAAAAGCACCATCAAAAGCACTGGATCGTTGGCAGTACACGAAATAGACCAAGGCCTTACGATGATTGTGCACTCTATTCAATCCAGAGCATTTACAGAAATTTATAATGGGTTAAAAAAGGAAAGGGGATTACAACATTTGTGACCAGTCCCTTAAATCGTTATCTATATATTCTTAGATAAGAAAATACTTCGAGTTGGCGTGCCGATTGCAGTTCTCGTCATTAACATACTCATCAAAACATAGATTAACAGGATTAACGATTAGGGTTAACGATGACAACTTCGAAATACTTACTCCGGGACATTTTTTAATAGGTTGTCCATTGATCACAGTTCCTGAACCAGCGTTTTCAGAGCCCACGAAGCTAACATATACCAAATAATGGCAGCTGGTAAACCAATTGTACCATAACTTTTGGACAAGATGGTCTACTGAATACCAACAACAGTTACAACATCGGTTTCAGTGGCAAAAGCCACAGATAATATTCCTGAAGGCACCGTTGTCATTATCAAAAACGACAATCTTCCTCCGTTAAAATGGAAGTTTGGCAAAATCATTGAGCAACATATTGGTGCGGACGGTCGAGCCAATATTCTAATCAATTTGTTGCCAAAAAGATTGGCAAGCTTGGACGAAGGACTAGTTCATTGCAACTTCTTGTTTGGTCTTTGAAGCTTGCTTATTAGGTTTCAAAATTCCTTGGGTTTGTAATTGGTTTGTCCTTATTTTAAAATTAGATCCAACGTCCTTTGGTTGCACACAACCTTACTCATTGTAATCATAGCTTTAGATAACCAACAGATGTCTAAAAGTATGGTGCAGCCCGGTGACTCCTTTAAAGAAGCCACGTGAACAGCACTCATTGCTGAGTTGTTGTACTCTTAAAACTTTAGCATTCCACTATTTACGCTTTTTCCGTCTACAAATTCGCTTAGCGGTTCTCTTAGCAAGGACCGTTTTATTCTTCCATGCGAAACGTAATCGTCTATATTCTGTTGCCTGATAGCAAGACGATACTTGTCATAAAACCAATCATTTTTGGGTTTAATTTTTACCATACCTAGAGTCACCTGGCCAACGCCGACAGCCGAAGTTTTAAATACATCCCATAGAGCGCTCACAACATCAGAATTGTGGTTGGTTTCCATAATGTACTGCTAACAAGAATCTGATTCTGAAGGAGCTATCTCATCTTCGTTTGGCACGAAAACTGCCATCTTAGCTTTGCAGTAACCAATTGATGATCACTACCTACAAATGACACAGCCGACCGATAAGATCTTACACCTTGGATGACCCGAGACCTTCCCTTAGATATTACCACATGGTCAGTTTGATTTCGGGACGTCTTACGAGGTTATGTCCATGTTTCCAAATTGATATTTTTATGAGGTAAGATTGTGCTAACCACAATTTCGTGCGCGACCGCAAAGTACATCATTATTTCCCCATTATCGGTCGCTAGATCGTGTTGGGAATGCGGACCTATGTTTTTACATAAGTTAGTATGATTTTTGCTAGCTCTAGCATTAAAGTTACCAATCACTATTCTGACGTCGTGTTTCGGTATGGATCCCAAAAGATCATCCAAATTGTCCTTATCGAGTTAGCTCATACCAGTAAGCAAATGAACTCAAATGATGGACAGGTTGCTTACACATACGATTATCAACTTTGAAATCCAAAACCGCTTTTTACACCTTGAGCCCAAAGAAAACAAACACCAAGAAGTCATCTTCACTGTAAAGCAATGCTTAGCCTTGAAACAAATGACCTCGACGTTTTGTTCATCAAGTTTTTTAAGAGCAACGAGTTTTAAGCGATACTCTTTCATAGCTGATATAGTGCCTTCAAACGCGTCTGGTTTTCTTAGCGACTACACGTCTGTATGTCTGTTAACATAAGTAGGGGTCGGATAAAATTTTGGCGGTATTCATATATTCTTTTTTTGATATTTTTAACAATTCAGTTTTTTACGGATGCGGGTAGTCAGGCCATTTTCCGTTTAAAAAATTATATTTTCACCGCTGCTTCCTACGTCACTATCAGTTATCATTATTGTTACTATCAACCTGAATGACCAGAAGACATATCTTCCACTGTCTTGCAATTTAAACAGGAAGTAATCTTATTTTGCACTTCTTTGAGTTAATAATTTAATCAATTTATAAACCAGTTCACTCTACCTACTGTTAAATACATCGTCACAATTCTTTTCTATACTACCCGCAACGGTATGGCAAATCATTTAATTGTGTTTGACTAAATCATTTAATTGTGGTGAGATCTATTAATTTAATTTACGATGGCAGTTCATCAAGTCCATGATAATTATAATAAGTAAAATTTGTAATTTAAATGCAGCAAAATTATCCAGGCGCATTGGCACCGAAGAAGGCAAAACAGGGTCTGGTAGCCATTAAGGTGATTTCAATATTGTTTTAATATGCATAAGGTATAATCCATATTTATTATCTAGAAAAGGGGAAAATGTTAAATATTATGCGGACTTGTTGAACCGATTTCACGACTAATCTTACGATACGAAAAGCGGTTATTTTCTGTTCCCGAATATGAAAAGAATACGATTTTCAAACAATAAAGTGATTGCTGAAAGAAACGCATATTGTGGTAACTAGCCAAAAAGTAATTACTTTCTTTGAATTCTTTCAATTACCATGGACTTAATGAACTGCCCTCGCATATCGGGGAATAATGTACGCAGTTACAAACAAATGAGAAAACTGTAATTTGCATTTAAATAGGTTTAAAGTTTATTTAATATATTTATGTAAATTGATCGGCTTCAATCTGCATCTACTAATTAAACTAATAATGTCAAATTAGTCAATGTAATATTATATACATATCGTGAAGTTATTAAAAAATTATTAAAATCGTCACTAATCGAACATTTCCTAAATCCAGAAAAAACTTGATAGTTAACGCATGAAAACTGTCGACATTTTGCTACAAACTAAAAATTTCTAAAATCCATAAAATGCCCATTCTAACTGTAAAAATAACTTAAATGAAAAAAAAATGTAAAATTAAAAAAAACAGTTAAAATAAACATGATGACAAGCTCTTTGCAATTTAAGCCACACAACGAAACTGTTAGATGGAAACTAACCAAATAATGCCATAAATCGAAGAACTTCTAATATCCAGAAAATACATGATAAGAAGCATTATAAAATCTGTCAAAATTACAGCATTAATCGAGAAATTTTCAAAACTCACAAAAACATATTGATAGACCGATGAAAACTTGTGAATTTTATTTTAATTCAATAGCTTCAAAAATTTAAACATAAAAAGGTTAACAATTCCTTATTTCACTTTTATTCCTTTTTACCATATTTCAAGCACAAACAAACCTACCTCAACTTAAAATAAAAAGACAAACTTTCAATTACCATGTCGTATAACAAGGATCAACACGCTACTAATATAGCGTGCAATAGTAACGCTTTTCAAATTGTCTATACCTTTTGTTTGATAATTCGATTCATTTGTTTGTCATGCCCCAGCTTTAAATAAAAACAAATTTCTAATTATATCGCGGAACAAACAACAACAAAAAATACGTAAATAGAATTAACATCTGATTATGGTGCCAGGGTGTACCATCGCAAACAATTGCAACAAGTGATATTTTGAATTTTTCATTCATAACCATTTGACATGCGCATTTGGGAGTTTCTACTGCATGACTTGATCTATTCTTAGCTTTTGTGTATTGAAGGTGGTAATAAATCTTTCCGGTTAATAAACTTTGGAAGTTTTACTTAAATATAAAAACTCGTGTAACATTTTCATAGTCATGAAAACGTGTCGAAAATATGTTAAATATATACCAAAAAATTTTCTTGAGACACATTTAACGTAATTGGTACGACATTTCACGCAATACATTTCATTTAAGGGACTTAAGATAGCTTTAATTTGTTTTAAGCCAAAGAACTTTTCCAACAAAAACTTTATTTTAGTTCATAAAATTTTAGCCTGAGATTTCCCTTTAAATATCGTAATATGCTCCCGGAAAGGAACGAATTTCTGTTTCTACCGTTGGAGGAAGTAACCATCCTGCAAAATTTATTGAGCAGGAGGGGGGCGAACTGTGGATGTGCCAGATAATACTTCGTGAAATTAAAACGGCCACTACGATTCAAAATAATATCAGATTGTCAAAGATGGTCTCCTAGTTCTCGAAGATATCCTCGATGGCATTATTTTCTGCCAGGATAACTGGAAAATAAAGGGACGGAAAATGCAAAGAATCAAACAAATGGCACACCTACAAGATAGGCGAAGTTCTTTTGTAACTCGGAGCAAATACCACCAACAAAGCGAACTACTGCTTGGCATTGAGATGCTATCTCTTGGTGAGATAGTCACGGTACGGAACTTACAACCTAAGACTACACTGCAAATCAGTTATTTAAATTGTCTTTACTTTGAATAAGAAAAAAAAGTGATAGAAGCAATCAGACGAGACCTCAAAGGATTTAATGACATATTGAAGGTGTCACTTACAAAGGCCTTCGTTGAGATGGCACCCGTGAAGCTGTTTAGGATAGGTAACATAATAAAAATAGGCAAAACCCAGCACAATACGTGCTGTACTACGGTCACCATATTGTGAAATGCTAAAGTCCCAACAAGAGTGAACTTTGCCTTCAGTGTGAAGGAAAATGAAATTTCAAAATTGAAAGTAAAGTGGAGACGCAGTGTTCTTATTTGCTGAAAATAAAATAGGACTAGAACAAACCAAAGATATGCATCGGGTCAGGCATTTATCAGATATATGAGCAGGCACTTGAGCAAGCCAGGTTTAAATGAATAAGATGATGGTTCTTTAGATACAAATTCATAGAAGCAGTACTGCCGATTCCCTCTAGACCAGCTGAGATAGAGATAGGTGCAGACATACATTTCATAAGTGAGCAATATATAAAGAAAGAGCGGAAGACGAAATGTTCTCCGATAATCTAGGAACAGCCACCTTCTGAGTCATGGAGCCAAAAAAGAATTAGTATAGGCTAAAGTTAAGGATATAGCCTATATGTCAGTTGCTATTTTATCCCAAGCGAACCAATGGATGCTTTTCGAGCAAAAATTTATGCCTGAAGATAAAGATAAATAACCTCTACAGACACCAGAGGACAGTACTTTCTAGACATGGCAGCAAGATTAGGACTTGTGGGTGATTCATGAAGGTGTATCGACGTTTATAAGAGCTAGCATACTGTGACTATTTCCGACATCACTCTTCTAGCCGATGGGATATCGCACGAAATTACGGGGTACCGGGTCATTGAAGATTATACTTCAATACTTCACCTACAGTGTTCGGAGGGGATTGCGATACTCTGGCAGTGTCTATGTGAGGAAAATCTTACCGCAATTATCGGTGCAGGAAAAGACACAGTAATGAAAATAAACGAAGTTCTTGACTTGGTTAAAATGCAGCACGGGCTTGGTTAAAATGCTGCACGAAGAGTGTACAGACTGATCTCTGATCAGACGGAACTAGAAATAAACAGAAGCAAGCGTATCAAATGGGAGAACTTGGAATGGGACGTTGATACCGAGCTCTGGGGTTTAGGATACAAAACTGTAATGCGCCAACGGAGAACACTAAAACTCAGCCCCTTATTTGATGCCAAGCCAAAAATGGCAAATCGTGAACTTTCTTTTCCCGGACAAGTCAAATGACGTATCCACTTTCTTGGTAAAAAAGATCCAACAAGCTTCTGCGTTCCTCTGAAACAAGAAAGCACCAGGTCTAAACAGAGTACCCACGAAAGCGTTAAAGATGATAGCTTTATCTTAACCTGAGGTGCTTCTAATCATGTACAACCATTATCTTGTGGAGGATAAATAAAAAGTAGAGCAACCGTCACTCTCCATCGGCATATAGACTTTTGTGTATGTTGAATACGGCGGGCAAATTATTGGAACTATTACTAAGGCCTTGGCTCACAGCTGCAATTAAAGCAGAAGGAGACCTATCCAATAAGAGTGAGACGGGGAAAAATGTTGTCGTCGTTGGCAAACCCTATCCACGTGCCTAACTTCCTTTTGCGGTTAATGCATAACTATCTTTGTAATCGAAGGCTAATATTTAAGACTGAGGGCCAATGCCAGCAGAGATCAAAGGGGGTGCAGCTCAAGGGTCAGTCCTAGATCTTATATGGAATGCATAATACGATGGTATCTTGCGCGTGAAAATGTCAAAAGACATCTTCATGGTGATATATGCAGACGATGTTGCGACAGTAATAATCGCCCGAGACACTAGATCGTCATCGTTTGAGCCTATTAACAGAAAAAATAGAATTGGTTTTCTTAACTATAGGCAACACATTACGACCGACGTATTGTTCAACGTGGAAAACCAGCGAATAAAATGGCCGTCAAATATCTTAGGGGGCATACATTGTTGTTCAGGATCTATTGTAGCTCATACAGAACAGCATCTGATCCCACTGTTCTGGCTATCGCAAGAATGATGCCAATCAATATTCAATCTTTATTGACAATCAATAAAGAGGGTCCAGGGGACATGGGTCGAATCCAAACTGAAGTATAGTGGCACATAGTACATATAGAAAATATTATTCCATTAAAAAAACCAGCAATCGACAGCCATCACAGGACATAAGAGATGAACACTAGAGATAAATAGTGCTACTATGGTCATATCCGAGACACCGTTCTGAAGCAGTACCCAAAGTAGTTCCAGAATGGATCTTTGCCTGACAAATAGGAAGTTTTTAGTGCGAACAAGTCCCACTCCTTATGCATGAGGCATTTTCCCCTCTATTAAAAAAAATAAAATATATATTTTTGAAAATCAGGATTACTGCCGAAAGGCTTTACTACATATTTACTAGCCATGGCCAATTTATATTTTTAAAAAAATCAGTTTTCATTTGTGTTCCTCGGTGTTATGCAGATATAAATTCGAATGAAAACCTGGATGCTAATTTAGATAATGAGTAACTTGCAGTTCACAACGAGAAGTGTCGGAAATATATATCGTATAATCAATAACGTAAGGATATTGTCAGATTATTCGGAAGATCTCCAATCAAAAATGATCGGTTATTACAAAAATATGCTATGGAAGAATTCGAAAGAATTGCAGCTGATCTAGACGCAAAAATAAGCTGGAATAGCTTACTCTTTGTGGTGTAACGTTTAAGACAAATGAAGAAAAACTACCACAAAGTTTTAGTGAGGTAGAATTCGATATGGTACAAGATATAATTGCTGTGTGCTACTTCCTTTCAAATTGGGAGTAGAAGCATTATGCCAACAAGTTGCGAACTTATTGACAGTCGATGTAATAATAGAATTCATGCTAGCATCTCTAAAAAATTCAAGTTCTACATAACAACTTTACAAAGAACCAAAATAAAGAATGCACTAATGTTTCAAGGATACCACTTACCAAAATAATTTTGTACTAGGCCTCAATAAAAGCGAATTTTCACCATTTTCAAATAAAGATATAAATCTTATAGAGTACAATGAAATCGATGGTGAAAATTTAGCTCGTCCCAGCTTTTGTAACTTATCATTGAAAGAACGATGGCAGTTAGAGATAAACAAGATAATAGAACGCCTAACATTTTTATGTTAAAATTACTAGATATATAACCTACAACTCAAATAAATGTTTGTTGAAATGTGTAATACCGGTGTCAATACCTGTATTTTGCCTAAAAATACCGAAATACCGGTATTGATTTTCCCCGGTATTTTGCGAACTCTAATTGCAACATTATAGACATCACAACACATTTGCATACTTAATTTTGTGTGATAAGGGAACTGTACCGTACAACTTTCAAGGTCAAAACAACGCGAATATTATATATGATTCGGAGACAGCGAATTTCAATAAGATTTTTATCTTAACTACTAAATAAATTCAGATTAAATGACGGCCGGTACAAGTACAAATCATATTAACTATACTTTCGAGAATGACGTAATATTTTAATCTACGACGAAGTTTCAAAATTTAATTTTTAAAGAGACGCGGGATTAGATGCGGCACTGTTATTTCAAAAATTTTACCACAAAGCTATTCACAACTAACGGTACGCCAGTGCAAACTTTCGACGAACATTTGTGGTAGCGGACGTGTCATTGATATAGGTACGGATTTTCTAAAACATATACCGGCATAATACTAGACATTCAAGGACAAACAATTATTGAGCCATTGGAGGTTAATTTTTGTCAAAGTGCTAATTTACACGGAATAAATAGAGCCTTATCATATTAAACATGAATTTAATTAAAAATTCCTTCTAAATTATCAATAGTGGTCTCAGTACCACTATATTATACATGACATTACACACCGTTTGGAAACCAACGCATCACGATTTTCATGCAAAACACGCCGGCTATAGTACCGGGTAAACTGCAGATTGCAAAAGAAGAATTTAAACATATGATGACACAAGGAATTATCGATCCGGAGATTTTTCGAAAATTTTCAGAGCACAGACTATTAAATAACTTCCAAATCAAGAGCGCGTCAAAATGCTGAAACAGTGCGGATGGCATCAAAGTATTTTTGGGCACCATTAATTTTTACAGACGATTTATTCAGGTTGCCGCAGCGAATCAAATGTCACTCAACGATTTTTTTAAAGGCTATAAGAAAAATAGCAAGACTAATGTTGAGTGGTCAGCAGTACTTGTCCGACATTTGGGGACCACAAAAAATATTTTCTTTACGTATTAACACAACGCAATAAAAATATAGTGCTTATATGACAGAGAGTCGCTTGCAGCTTATTCTGGCACTAAGCATTTAAAATATTTGTTAGAAGGTCGAAAATGTACATTGTTCTTTGATCATAAACCATTACTCTAGGAATTTCATTAAAATCCGGATAAAGTTTTTCCACATCAATTAATCTGAACTTCATTGGCCAATTTACTACTGATATACGTTATATATGATATAAACAACATACCTGCAGTGACGAAATCAAAGCGACACCTGCAGAACTATATAGTCTATATAATTATATCAAAAGCGCCTGGATCAAACATTCGATAACCAAATTTTCCAAAGCGCCTTCGTTCAAAATTTAATTAAACAATTTGATGAAGTTAAACCATCACCAGCATCTAGACACACTGCCAACGAAACGTTCATCCAAAAATACTGAAATCACACCACTAAGGTTTTTTTACGGTCAATGAGAAAGTCATTAGAACCTCTATACACTCGAACGTTCAAAGTTATCAAAAGAACAAAAGTCATTGAAAGGAATGGAAAACAATCAAAGTGTCTATAGACAAACTAAAACCATTTGTCATGCAGAGAATTTGTATGATGAACAAACGAGTAGGGTTCCGATACACCGAACTTAATAATAATTTTTACAGACCATCGCTGGCCCCGTACCAAACCAACAGTCTGGCTCCATCGAATTCGATCCCAAGCTTGTTCTTTGTATTGTTCTAGACAAACCGAAAAAGACAAGTCGTTCTCTACCCCAAGGAGCTGTCGCCGTCGACGGAGATCTTTACCACTGCCAAACGGGGGCTCTCTTTTCAGAGATCGCTAAATCATCCATTTAGGATCGGCTAAATCGTTTGCGGACATTTATCATGGACATGATTTTTCTCTCAAATGTCATTAAAGCATCACTAATACTCATCCGTCAGGGTTCAACTTTAACACCCATACATGACAACGGGTCTGCTCAACACCTTATACTTAAGCCTGTCTGCATTTGCAAGGTATTTTGATTTAATCAGTAGATGTAAGGCACGCATATAAAACACGTATTCCATCGACAAGACGCGCTGTAATATCCCCTCCCACCCAATTAACATGATTGACAAGGGGACCCAAGGTATCGGAAACATGTCACTCATTGAATCATTGATTTTAAGACCAACGAAAGCTGAAGGGAGATGTTTCACTTTTGTGGAAGATAAATCCTAACATGAGATTAAAGAGTATCGGGGACAGAGCTAATTACAAAAACGGGAGTGATTATCTCCAATATTATCTAAATAAGGCAGAAATAAGTACGCTGTGAAAAGGAGAGATATGCCACGAAAGTTCTCGAATTTTCCGCAATCTCCTTTTTTTAAGGATAGAGCACAACGCGGCTTCGTTCCACTAATTAGGCAAAACGTTGCTTTGACATACTTATCGAATAAGGTCGAAAGGAGAGTTTCGCAAAGTATCCCCATCGAGTATCAAGAGATCGGAAATAATACAAGCAACTCCAAGGGTTTCGGTTTAGTCTCTACATGGTCAGTGTGAATTCCTCGTAGGATGGATTCTCTATGCACATCTTTGTAGTCTGTATTTGACAACTTTCAAATAAAGCATTTGACACTTGTTGAACATTAAGTAAATCAGAAAAATACTCTTTCCAAGTGTCGAGCACTTCATTGATGCGAACACGAGGATTTTCATCAAGGTCCCGAATGGCGATAGACCTAGATCTGAAGGTATGTTGTAGTCTTGTGACCCCATTAAAGAAGTTACGAGAACTGTGCTAATTGCTGAGTTGTTGTACTCTTAAGCCTTCAGCCTTCCACAATTCACGTTTTTTCCGTCTACAAATTCACTTAGCGGGCCCAGCAAGGACCACAGCAAGACGACGCTCAAACCAATCAGTTTTGAGTTTAATTTTTACCAAACCTAGAGTCACCTGGGCAGCACTGACAACCAAAGTTTTCAATACCTCCCAAAGAGCGTCCACATTATCAAAACGGTGGTTGGTTTCCATAAGGTTACTGCTAATAAGATTCTGATATTGAGCTTTCTCATCTTCTTTTATCAGACCTTGACAATTGAAACGTAAGTTTCGTTTTCCTGTGAACACTAACTTGTACGAAAACTGCCATCTAAGCTTTGTAGTGCGACCTATTGATGATCACTACCCTTAGTAATTTACATGTGGTCAATTTGACTGCGGAGCGTCTTTCGAGGGTAGGTCCATGTTTCCAAGTGACCAATTACTATTCTGACGTCGTATTTCAGTATAAATTACGTCATATTACATTTTGGTTTCGGCGTATGAACACAAATGATTGACAGGCTGGCTAGTCGCATTCGTAAACGTAGCTTATACATACGTTTATCAACCTTGGGCCCAAGAAGAAACCCAATACCATGATTGCTCTGTGAAGCAATGAATATTCTTGAGACACATAGTCTCCACTTTTTGGCCATCGAGTTTTTGGAGAGCAACGAGTTTCAAGCGATACTCTTTCATGGCTGATACATTGTTAAAAAACGCTCCTGGTTGTCTCATCGACTGCACGCTTGACATACTGATCTTAAACTGTGTGTCCGTTGACATATGGACGCTCGTAAAATTGGTTTCGGAGCAATTTTACTCCAAAAACAAAAAGATGGGCACTTTCATCCCGTTTCATACTTTAGTAAGCGCACTACTGATCCCGAAAGCGAGTATCATTCTTTTAAATTGGAAGCTTTTGCTATAAAACATTAGAAAAAAGGATTCTAGTAGTCGGATCATTCGTTGGTCGCTTCTTTTAGAAAATTATGAATATGAGATCATTCATCGGAATAATAAGCGTATGAGACATGTCGATGCGCTGAGTCGAGCTCGTGGAATATTATCCATAACCGAATGTACGTTTTCTCAGACGCTTGCGATGTATCAGCCTACAGATGGGAAAGTTAGGCAATTACTTTCAGAAATTAAACCGAGTCACGAACATAAGTTCTTTACTGATCGGGACAATTTACTGTAAAGTAAAAAAAACAGTAAATTATTGTTATATGTACTTGAGGTACTTGAAACTAGTGTCATTCGCCAAAGCCACGAAGTCGGACATATTAGTGTCAGTAAGACTATGGAATTAATACGCAGGTCTAACTGGTTTCCCAACATGAAGGAAAAAGTTACACACTTTATTAAGGCATGTTTGAAGTGTTTGTTATTTCAACCTTCCCAAGTTTAGAGGACCTTGCGTAATTACTGCTCTTTTGCCACGAGATCGCTTTGTAGTAAAAGATTTACCGGGACAAAAATTGTCAAATAAATATTTTCATGGAATATGTGCTCCATTTAAAATGACGCCTTTCAACCCGCGTTGAATTAGGCATTCGGGACGATTCTATGGTCAGGACGGCCGAATATAGTTAATTAAGTTAGTTATTAGTATTAATAATATAAGGCACTGTGTAAATAAAGAAGAATTATAATAAAATGTTGTTGCAATCATAATATAGGTGTCACTGAAGTAATATAATAAATGAACTATGGATGTATAGAAATAGAAGAGTTGAAATTGGGACACAGACTAATAAACATCGTGTTTTATTTAAGTGTTAAAATATGAGTGATACTACATTATTAAATTTCTAATTTTAGAATTAAATTAAAAACTTTAAAAAAAAAATAACAAAAGTGATACCGCAGAATAGTTTCAATACTAATTTTATGTAGGTTTTAAATGGTTATATAGTTAAAACATTTAATAAATTAAAAACTGATTACCTTTACCTGCAATAGTCATCATTAAAACGACTTTAATACATTAACTTCGAATTTAAACAATAACAACTTAACTTTATCTTTTACTTCCATTTCGCTATCAGTTTCTACTTCCGAATGACAAGACAATAAAAAGAAAAATAATTTCTTTATTACAATATTGGCCATGAACGTAAACTCTTTGAAGGTGGTATTCGGTCAAGTAGGATGATTGATCTTACAGAAATTACTATAAGCTAAAAATAGAGTAGTTTTGTAGAGTAGAGAGATGATTGTACCAATACCGGAATTACATGGTGTTAAAGTTTTTGGTTACTCTGGCAGATAACCTCGAATAAACCATTTTCTTGGTTAATATATATTATTAGTCATTAATTGAAAGCTTTATAAACATTTTACTGTAATAGCCCTGAGTATTGTTAAATTATATTGTTGTGAGCTACACAAAAAACTGTGTTAGTATACTGTAACTGATGACTAATTGTTGATGTTTGAGCTCGGACAACAGCGATAATTCTCGAAATCAACTTGATTTCATTGATCTAGCGAATTATTAAAATTATAGGAAATATTCAATCATATATCAAACAAATATTTTATTTAAAACTTTATGAAAAATCATTAAATTGGAAACGATATAAATCCATCACAGTATACATACAATAAACATAAATCGCAACCTTAACGACCTATAAACTCTTCACAAAACTACAACACAACAACAAAACGTTAGTTTTTGACATAAGGGGTAGAACAAAATGACTATTTTCTAACATGATATGTTGTATCAGGTGTACGCAAAATGTATAGCGTGACATTACTATTTTCTATATGAGTGAATTGTTTTCGTCGACCAAATATTTAAAAAGTTCTTGCCGCTTAATAGTTTGGTGGATGGTACTGTTGTCTTTTCTTAAAATAAAAATAACAAAATAACAATAAAAATGTTTTGTCGTTTGAATATCATATACGAAATAGCAGAACTATAATTTTTCCATAGACATACTAAAAGCAGTCACTGCGGAAAATTTGTCAAATACAGTTATAAAATCCCTGTGCAATACTATAGTAATTTAGCAATGAAGTGTTAAAAAAGTTTCTAATTCGATTTTAAATAGTTAATTGTGTTAAGTGGAAAGTAATTGATTAGAAATTGGGTTTAATTTATTTGGTTAAGTGCCCTTTTGAGCAAACTGATAAATTTGCGATGGAGTTATGTAATCGTTAGGATGGACGCCATTTTGGATTATCAGTGCAGTTTTTTTGGATTATCAGTGAAAAATTGGATATCAGTGATTTTTTAAACATATTTTAACTAGCTAACAAATATAATTATCTAGCTATCTAGTATAATATTTTTAATTTGATTGCTTTACTTTTTGGACTACAAAACCACTTGCGTATTGGATTATATAATATATTGTAAAGAAGATTCAAAGTCAGGTATTTTTTTTTATTTATTAACGATAAAAATTGAGCTGGAAAACTCTTAAGTATTTTTTGGGTATATTTATTTATTTATTATTATTACATACAATAATTATAATTGGTAACAAATGTGACAATAATAAAGAACAAAATGAAACATTAAATACAAAATCACACCGAAATTTGTGAATAACACTTTTCTGAACTCATCCCTCGAGATATGGCAATCAAACATACTATAGAACGAATTAAAAAGACGTGACGTCCTCAAAGCTGGCTCCAAAAGACCATGATTATTTGATACAGTGGCTATTTGTAGAAATCCTTCGAGTCGCCCTATACGCCGAGCAGAAGCATGAAAAAGGTACCGGGCCAACAACTGGGCAGAATCGATACGCGCTTGTAAAATATCGAGAAAAAAAAATGACAGATGCAACTTTACGATGGTGGTCAAGCCGATGCAATCCAGACCGCAACGGTCCTGATACGTGGAAGAACAAAAGCATCAGAATGTTTGGGGGGAAATTACGAAGTGCATATAGAACGACCTGCCTCTGAATAATTTCAATACTTTCTGAATGGCACATTTAAAACGGGGACCAGAAGCATATTCCAGGATAGATTGTACAAAGGCCACATACAATGCTTAAGGGTAATTTGGTCATAAAAGTCAATACAATTTCATTTAATAAAGCCTAACATGGTGTTGGCTCTGCTGATAACAAAATCAATGTGCCTGGTAAATGTTAGGCCAGAGGTGAAAATTACACTAGGATAAGAACAATACTCCATTCTTTATTAACAACGGCATCGTGGAGGCTATAATGAAATAATATCGGGACACGAATGCGAAAATATGACCAGGATCGTTGATAAACATTATGAATAGAAGACGGCCAATTTGATTGCCTGAGGCACTCCAGAAGTAGCACGAAAATACCGGGAAAAACAATCAAAAATCTTTACGAACTGCCATCGATATAAAAGATAAGACGTTAACCATCTAACGGGGACGGGGAGATACGGACACTGCAAGTACTCTAACTTGACGATGTGAATGGCGTGATCGATTTTTCAAAGGCTTTGGCAAAATCAGTATAGATTATATCGAGCTGGATTTTGGAGTTATAACTACTAAAATGATCGCCACAAAATGTAACCAAATTAGTGAACGTCGATCTACCAAAAAACAAGCCATGCTGTGCTGTAGAAACGATAGGTTTGATGTGAAAAAACAGTACATTATGTACCATTGATTCAAAAAGTTTAGGTAAAACCGATAAAAGTACAATCCTACGGTAATTCGCAACATCATTTCTTCTTCCTGACTTGAAAATGGGACACATAACTGAAATCTTCCAGGGTTCTGGAAAAACACCCCACTGCAAGCTTTCATTGCATATTAAGGGCTTGTAAGAGGCCAAACTCTCTGCACAGCTCTTGAATAAAATGAGCGGAATACCATCACGCCCGGGACCCTTAATAATATCAAGATTGAGTAACCGATCGTGAACCTCGTCTACCGTAAACTTAATAAAACTGAAATTGCTATTGGAACTGATGACGGAGTTACGTAAAGTGACAAAAGATGGCGATGCTGGCTCGTAAACTAAAGGAATCCGCAAATAGATCACATGTGCCAGAAGTGGAGTTAGCGGTCGAACTCTGATAATTAAGCAACGAAGGGAACCCAGATGTTTTTATTTTATATTGTTAATAAATTTCCAAAATTAGCTGACAAAACATCTCCTACCTGCAACATGTAATTATTGTACACCCAATTCAAGGTTTTGAACTCCTTGCGGGCCTAAGCAAAATCAGTATATAATTTTGACCCATGAAGCCTGTATAAAGTGTGAAACTTATTGCGGCGTTTCTCGATGTCAACCAGATTCCGGTTGTACCAAGGTTCACGGAAGCACAATCTGGTTTAAATCAAGGGAACTTATCTTTTGACTCCAGCTTCGAGTAATGCGTTACGGTGATTAAACTGAAATTAGTATGACAAGCGATCAATTCGCTGGGAATATTATTCTTTACAGCTATCACTACGTTACCACAATTAAGGTCAGTGTCGAAGTCGTATCTATCCTTTCGATATACCATGTAATCAGATGGAAAATATTCTGCTGAATTTATTCATAAAGTGAACCACGTCTCACCGATTACAATAATATCGTAGTTATTATCGAGCATGCCCATCCAAAAAGTTTTTGGCTTTACCGCGAATAATGGATGCATTGTGATAGTAACACGAGATGACTCAGTATCACGGGAAGAAAATGAAGATGGTACTTTTGCGGAAGATGAAGCTGCGACTGACGTTGTGCGATTTGATGAAGACGTTAAAGGTGCGGCATTAGTTTTTTGGCGATGTACGAACCGACTCACTAAAATTCCGGATGGCCAGATGTCGGGTTGAATTAATTGGCTGAAAAACGCTTGGTCAACAACAATCTTAAACGAAACAAGATTCAGCCAAAATTAACATAACGCAACTGATGTAGTGGAGACATTGAACTTAGATGCATATATATGAATTTCAAATCCTTAAACGCAGCAGCTTTAATTGATTCATCAGCGACAGAACAAGAACCAATTATGAACTCATTTTGAGGTATATACACGCGTCTAGGCACTACTGAGGCCCCGCCAAGGAAGTGATTCTTTCCAATATTATGTAAGACAGTAATTGAAGTACAATTAGGAGAGATATGACGCGATAGTTTTCGCATTTTGGGCGATCTCCTTTTTTAAGGAAAGGTCATATCGCGGCCAGTTTCCAATCATCAGGCATAGCTTTGCTTTGCCATACTAATCGAATAAGCTCGAAAAGATATATCATCTCTTCCGATTATCAAACCTCGGAATTAATTCAATCAACCGTCAGGGAAAGGAATCTTTTTAGACTCTGCAAGGCCAATGTGAATTCCCCGTATGATGGGTCCTCTATGCGCAATTCTGTAGTCTACATTTGACAACTTCCAAATACAGCATTTGATACTTGTTGAATATTGAATAAATCACAGAAATATTCCTTACAAGTGTCGGGCACTGCATCGATGTTAACAAGGAAGTTCTCATCATATTCCAAAATTACGATAGACCTAGGTCTGAATGCATGGTGTAATCACCCACTGCCAGATGTAAAATATACATTATTTGCCTCATCATGCAATGATTAAAAAAGCCACCGACACCACCAAGGTATTAGTAGTATTTGACATAAATGATACGCTGATGGTGGGACCAACGATCCAACCAAACTTGTGGGCAACATTATTGAGGTTTAAAGAACATTGAATTGCAATCGTCGCTGAAATTAAAAGGATGTATCGTCAAGTAATCGTAGCCTCAGAAGATTAAGATTTTCAAAAGAATGCGAGAGAATCCAAACAAAAAAATACGACACTATAATTTGACCCGAGTGACGTTCGGTCTTACATGTTCCGCTTATTTAGCAATACGATCTCTACAACGATTAACAAGAGATAACGCGAATGATAAAATGTCACAACACATGATCAACGATTTTTATGTAGACGACCTTCTAAAAGGTTCTTGTGATGTATTCACTATACTAACAAAATCGCTAACTACTACTTTAAATCAAGGTGGTTTCAATGACATGTTCACATTTAAAATAAAGCCAGAACAAAGCGAGCAAATTACCAGAAGAAAAATCATTTCCGAATCATCAAGAATTTTTGATCCTCTTGGTCGTTTGGCCCCTTCAATTGTAACATTAAAAATATTGTTTGAAAGGTTATGGTATTTACAAACTTGGGACGATAAATTACTTGATGCCTTTGAAAGAGAATATATAAAAATACGAGGTGAATTTAATTACGAATAAAAATTCGAGTTACATGGCTTTTGCGATGCTAGTGAAGAAGCTTATTGCGCTGTTGTATATACAATAGGGCAACAGATGTGAGAAGAAAAATGAAAATTAACCACTTAACTTCCAAGACAAATGCTCCGATAGAGAAAATATCACTACCCAGACTTGAATGGTGTGCGGCACATCTTTTGGTAAAACTTATACATAAAGTGGAACAGACGACATCCCCTACTGTTAGATGCTACACATGGACTGATTTATCTATTGTAATACCTTGATTATCCACCTATCCAGCTCCTTGGAAACCCTTCGTAGCATACCGAACAAGCCAAATAAAAATTCCCAAGACAGCACTAGGCACATGTAAAATCCGTGGATAACCCTGCAGACTATGAATCAAAAGGAATATATCCAAGTCAACTATAGTAAGTTTGCGGCAATAATGGGTTAGTCCCGAATGGTTGCAACGCCCAGAACATATATGGCATACAGAACAATCAAACTTGCCTTTCAATGTTGCTCTAGTTGAAAAGCAGTTCCGATCTAGTTTACATCAAGGAAAAGAAGAGGAGGAACAAATCCAGTGAAAGGCAATATTTTCATATTTGTCTGTGTCTCAGTAAAGGCTTTACATATTTAGCCCGTGAGTGATTTAACCAGTGAGGCCTTCTTCAGGATTTACTTCCAGAAGAGAGGTTCCAAAAAATATCTACAGCGGCAATGGGACAAATTTTGTGGGAGCCAAGCGAATTTTGAATGAGGCCTGTATAATGTTCAAAAAGTATATTGTTTCAGAATATTAAAATGCCTATAGTATAAAAGCTGGCATTTTAATCCACCAGCTTCTCCTTATTACGGCGGGTTACGGAAATTTGCAGTTAAATTCGTTAAACACATGTCAATTTAACATTTGAAGAGATGGCAACGTTGTTATGCCAAGTGAAAAATGTTTTAAACTTGAGACCGCTTTGCGTAACTTCCAGCCACGACGACTATGAACTGCTCACTCCAGCTTATTTTCTTCTTGGTAGCTCGAACGGGTTAATCACAGAAACAAACATAACACAATCAGATTCCACATTATCACGTTGGCAGAGAATTCAGGCAAGAACTTAAATATTCTGGAAGAAATATTATAAAGATTATCTGAACAGTTTAAAGTATAACGATAAAAATGGCAGAAACCTATACAAGATGTCAAAATTGGTAAAGAATATACTCCAGTGAGCAAGTGGCTTTTTGGACGGATAGAACAAATTCATCCTGGGAACGACAATTTGGTGAGAGTCGTAATAATCAAAACCTTCAGTGCCACGTTACAACGTCCGGTGGTTTAAATATGTAGACTCCCGATTGGTTAACTAGATCGTTAACGGTGAGGAGTATGTCAATTGTTATTTGTTAATTTGCAAAGGAATTTTGATTCAGTCCCTTAAGATGTCACTTCTTCTTCGATTGTTCTATTTCACATTATACATGGAATACCATACTTGTCGAATCTCTTGCGGGCTTCAGTTAAATGTTGTCTATTTGGTTGAGTGGCTGCTCAATTTCGTCAGCTTAAACTCCGTCTAAGCCAATGTTTGGTTAAAAACCCGAAATAGTTTTAGCTATGGTGCTTTACAGATTTTGAATTCCGTATAAAAGTACCGAGATTCAAGGGAGCTTCGTAGTTCTTTTGAAATAAAAATTTGGAATAAAAGCCACTGCATCCCCATTACCTTTATTTCTTGGTAATCTTCAAAATAGGAAGTTTGTCAACGTTCATTTTGGTTACTCATTTGCGAGAATTAAATGACCATTTTTGGATTTTAAAATTTGTGGAGATTGCTTCGGGTACTGATTTGCTCCGGTTAGTATATAAGTCATATATAAGAGTCTCTCTTCCAAATTATCGAAGCGTCCGGATAACCGCTGATGTTTTTTCGTCAATTTGAGTAACAGTTTGTTTAGCGAATATCCTGAGCTTGTTTTGGCTGAAACAGCAAAAACTACTCGCAGTTTGGTAGTTAAAGATGTTGTTCTGGTAGAGCTATATCTACCATGTGCCCCAGTCATAGATACTCATTAAAAAATTTTGTATATTGCTGTTGTAAGCTTGGGTTTTTTAAAAAGTTCTATAATGGGCTTTGCTTGGGTTTTAAGGTTGATTTTACCGTGTAATAACTGTCATGCAGATTTACATTGGTTGTTTTAAAAAGATCCTGATAATTAAATAGCGTAGGCTCAAAAACTCTTCAGACTCCCAGAATCTGTTCGTACTTTGGTCTAGCATGGTATTATTGACCATTGTGACATTGCACTGACTTGATAATTGTTCAGATGTTAAATCCACGGCAACTATCTCCAACATTGGTGTAAATCAGAGCCTTGACGTTGTTAGTAGTATCCTTGATCTGCTCCGTGTTCAAGATATCTTCCCTTAGATTTGCATTAGTATACTGAGTGGGTATCGCTGAGACAGTTGAAACAGCGTTTTTCTTTCTTCACTAATTCTTTTCGGTTCTCAGTTTTCATATCGTCGAAGTAAGTGCACTTATATAAGGGATGGCATTAATTTTTGCATATTGAACAGGCTATTAGCGTTTTCGGTAAATGATTGTGTAGTGCTTTTGTACTGGCATCTCTAATCTTCGTAGTTGCGACTCTTTATATTATGTCAAAGGCATCAGCTTTTTTATTCGAAATTTGATCAATTTCGTTTGGCATGCCGAGAATCCTACATTTGATGTGTACTTAGCCCATTCGTATTTCGTTTCTTTATCTAGTTTTTGAGTAAGTAAATTAACTAACCATGGATCATGTGATTCAACCTCAGGTCCGATGGCTTTAAATTCATTGGTAACTATGTCTGCTGTATCCGACCAGTTCCTGATTAGGTTCGAGTTTGTATTGTTAACTAACGATAAATCTATAAACCCTTTTATAAATGATTCTATTGTATGACGGTTTTAATCATAACGGTTCTTTAATTTATTTACCACATCATTGTTGTTCGAGTCAGAAATTTGAAGGTGTTTCAACATATCTGCGACTTTATATCGCAGAAACCTCTTTAAAAATTATACATTCTGTGCTGGATTTTCATGGATGGTCCAGGAGATGGTCAATTTTTAGTTAGACATTGAGACCAAAATAAGAAAACAAAAATGAATATGGAAGCCACCAAGTAATATAACAAGGATATCATTGAACTGGTAAGGGAAAAGGAAAGTTGGAAGACCAGGAATGTGTTAGCAAAAGTGTAAGCACTTGGTAAATAATGGCTGGAAATAAAAGCAATAACCCTTAATAGAGTAAGATGGTCCAGCCTAGTTGACGCTTCTAAATAGAGATAAAAGGAAAAACATCGGAAGGAATCCAACCGACTTTTATACAAAACGATAAAAGTTGAGGCTTGTATTTTTCACAGTTTGTTCCAATTTTGTTAGTTTGTTTTGGAATACTATTCGAAAGCTGTATTCTATACAAAAATCGTAGTTTCCTATGAATGGCTATATATTTCTCTTAACAGAAGAGTTTTGTTACCAAGAAAATATTTATCTTTACTTACAAATATGTGAAAGCGTATATTAACATACTCTAAATTTTGTTTTCTTCCAGATCAATACTAAGCCAACATGGACGGTAATCCGGAGAATACGGGACCAGATCATCGATTTGAATTTATGGGATCCTATGTCCAAAAAACCCTTAAACTCAAACCAGAAAAATGGTTACGTGTCATCACGCTAGAAGAACACAAATTAGTAATTCGAGAATTTCTCGATCGACCACAGCCAGTAGTTCTAATTATAATACTCACGCAAGCAGCACAACTAGTTCCAGCTACTAGTTTTCCATTGTCACAGTTAAAAAGTAAAGGCGTCTATTTTATAAAGAAATATCCGATTGAGGTACCCAAAGAGAATTGTGCTAGTGTTCTTATTGTAGGCGATTTAGCTACCCGGGCAATCGATCAACTATCATGTCTTGTCGATGAAGTTTTTGTTCCATTACTATCGTTCACAGATAATCATAAAGGGTGGCCAGAGATGGTGTCACAAGACGTTGAAAAACAATTGCATAGTCTTAAAAGTACCGTTTATCAAGTTCAAGGCCAAGTTAATGGACAAACCGTGTTACCAATGCCGGTTGGCGTGGAAAAAGTAGTTAAAGCTGCAAAAATATTACAAGAGGAGTCCGAGTGTTGTATCGATTTGTATTTGAAGAGTGCCATCGAAGGTGTAGTAATTAAGTGGGCAACCCAAATTAATGATGTAATGAAAGAGAATTCCGGAAATGCGTTCACAACAGGAACCAATCCATTGCCACATGTTGAGATCAATTTTTGGAATAATCGTTTAAAAAATTTAACCTACATTTATGAACAGCTAAGGCATGAACGAGTTCGATCGATGGCTATGATACTTGAGTACACCGATAGTGCGTATTATCCGTGTTTTAAAACGCTTTTCAAAAATGTAGTGTCCGCTCTTGCCGAATCAAAAGACATCACACTTTATTTAACACCGATACAAAAACACTTTACACATTTGGAGGAGACCGAATTTTCGGAATGTAAAGCACTTCTTCGACCTCTAATGCATGTCGTTTGCTTAATATGGGCACACTCTCGTTACTACTGTTTCTCGTCTAAATTGATTGTCCTACTGAGACAAATCTGTAATCTATTAATCTACCAGGCAAAACGTTACCTAGACCCATCGTCAATATTTCACAGCGATATTGATGAGGCCATGCAACGAATCACCCTATCGATGCACACACTAAAATATTTTCGACAAATATTCGATGAGTATAAAGAAAATTTAATATCATTCTTCTGTGACCCTAGTTATCCACCAATTTCATGGACATTCCACCCGAGTGCCGTATTTCAACGTTTCGATGCATTTCTTGAACGTTTAACCACCATTCAATGGTTTTTTTATACCGTTATAGAATTCCTAAAATTGGAAAAAGTTGAGGTTGGTGGATTAAAAGGTCGATCACTTAGTGGTCGTATAACAGCTGTGTCGGTAGAATTCAATCAATACTTTACAGTGTTTGCTTCTAAAACGTATGACGTGCTAGATCCAGATGATCCATCATTCCAAAAAGATTTTGTGAGTTTCCAAGAAAAAATTCTAGAGCTTGATATGAAACTGGCTGCTATTTTATGTCAGGCGTTCGATGATTGTCATAATCTTGAAAGTGTTTTTAAACTAATCAGTATCGTAGGAAGTGTTCTCGATCGGCCTAAAATTAAAGAAGAGTTCACTAATAAATATTCGGAAATACTAAAGATGCTTGACGAAGAGATCACAATGTGTGAAGATATTTATATAATGCAAATGGATATCTTTAAGCGGGATGGAGTAATATTTGTCGATCGAAGTTGTCCACCCATAACGGCCACACTTCGTTGGGTACATCAATTAAGTGGACGACTTTCGGTTCCGGTCAAAAATTTTCAACTACTTCAACACCCGATTACACAAACCGAAGATGCACTTAATTTAATTAAACGGTACGAACAATTAATGAGTTCGTTAGGTATGTTTGAGAAAACCGTGTTCAATGAGTGGACTGCAAAAGTGCCCGAACAGATCGAGAAAAATTTACAAAAACCGTTAATGACCCGAAACGTAGAAACGAAGTTAATTTCGTTAAACTTTAGCCCACAACTTTTTTCAATCCTAAAAGAAGTTCATTACCTTCAGCTAATGGGTAAAGAGGGTCTTCCTGATGTTGGAATTCAACTGTCAGAACGAAGTGAAATGATTCGGAATTATATACTCAATTTGGAAAAAACGATCGAGTGGTACAACAAAATTCGCAAAAATAGTTCAAAGGTCGAATTGGAGTTGATCAAAAATGAAATTGAGGTGATCGACAAATTACTCGATAGCGGTGTCAACGATCTAAACTGGAATTCAGAGAGTAAATAATATTGGGATATAAAATCACTGTAATCATTGCCTATAATTTTTTCTCGTTTCAGAGATTATGGACTATCTAAACAATCTTCGGATACCGGTCGAAAATCTCCAGAATCGAATGTTTTCGATACAAAATAATTTAGTTGAGATCAAAAATATTATGTCGTCATGGTCAAAGCAGCCACTGTTCGAGCGAAAAGACGGTAAGAAGGATACTGTTCTTTGTTTGGATGAACGAGCCGATCGTATTGCGAAAAGATACTCAGATATTTCGAATGGCTCGACCAAAATTCATTCGTTACTCGCTGAAAATATACAACTGTTTGGCATATCGGAATTAAATAATTCGCAGATGTGGGATGATTATGTGGCTTTTGTTGACGACATTGTGTACCAAAATTTGCTAATGACTGTGGGCGTTAGTATGGGATATTTAGCGGAAAATATGGATCCAGCTAATAATTTGCAACCACTGTTTGAATCACGCCTCGAACTGCTTGATCCAAATTTAACGTTCGTGCCTTCATTAAATCCTGATGATCCAAACAGTTTTAATAACTTACTTAAAAGTCTTATTCACGATACGGTTAAAATGACAACACTAATGACTCGACTACATCCGAATAATCAAAAAACTTACGAAGAAGAAATTACCCACCATTCCGACATCGAAGATATGAAAATCGAGATACTAGATGGTGTCGATACTGTGTGTCTGGAGGCGGCAGAATATTGTCGTGGTTTTGAGCGATATTCTTACTTGTGGCTCGAGGATCGTATTCAATGTATGGAATTATTTTTAAAATACGGAAGAATTTTGGATCAGGACGAGATTGACTTAGTAATAAATAGTGACCCGTCTGCACCACAACCATGTCAACCCACAATTGAAGCATTTCGGGAACAAATTGATAATTATGAGTCTCTTTTTCAAGAGATCGAACAAATTGATTCATTTCAAATATTTAATTCCTGGTTCCAAGTTGATGTTCGTCCGTTCAGGCAGTCACTGCTTAATATCGTCAGAAAATGGGGCAACATGTTCAAAGAGCATTTAGTAAATCGAGTTACTAATAACTTATGTGATCTAGGGAATTTTATTCGACAAGCCGACGAAGGACTTCTTCAAACAGTAAAAGAAGGAGATTATGAAGGTCTTGTGAAAATTATGGCCTATCTTTATAATGTCAAAGAACGTGCTGCCACCACAGATGAAATGTTTGAACCAATGCAAGAGACAATTGACCTTCTAAAATACTACGACATGGACATACCAGAAGAAGTTAATGTGCTGTTACAGGAGCTACCAGAACAGTGGGCGAATACTAAAAAAATAGCTTTGACCGTTAAACAACTGGTGGCGCCACTTCAAGCAGCTGAAGTTGTCGGTATTCGAAATCGTATTCACCAATTCGATGCACATATCACATTATTTCGTGAAGTTTTCAAAAGCTACGAGTTTTTTAAGTATGATTGTCAAGATCAGTACGGCCTTCTAAATCGAGTACATTTCGATATTATGAGACTTGAGAACGAGATGAAAGATATTCAAGGCTCTGGTAGTCTTTTTGAGGTTACAATACCAGAATTTAAATTCCTTCGCCAATGCCGGAAAGAGTTACGAATGTTAAAACATCTATGGGATTATGTTTTTATTGTGCGTACGTTAATCGATGACTGGAAGAAAACACCGTGGCGCAAAATTGATGTTGAAAACATGGATATCGAGTGTAAAAAATTTGCAAAAGATATTCGTCTACTCGACAAAGAAATGCGTCCATGGGATACCTTTATCACGTTGGAAGCGACAGTCAAAAATATGCTTACATCACTTCGAGCAGTTGGTGAATTACAAAACCCGGCCATTCGTGAACGGCATTGGCATCAACTTATGGCCTCGACTAAGGTTTCATTTTATTATTATTTTTGTTCTAACAATTTTTTAACCAAAATTTATTTAAATATTTTACTATTGTATCATACACCGGACAAACAAATTTTAAGATTTTTTTTTTTACTAAGATTAGCTTTGTATATATACCCCGCGGTTTTAATAGTTCGAGTCACTTTAAAAATTATGTACAGCACTGTTTCTTTTACTATAAATCAAATCCTTTGTATATAATTCCAGAGTTTAGCATCGCTTCCCAAGGAGATATCTGTAAGTATAATCCTAGTGTAGTAAATCGAAGCTTCCATAAAATATTCATCAATCATACACAATTTCATTAAATCTTCTTTAGTATAAGGCTTTTTCACGTAGATGAGCGTATATAGCGGACTAGCTATAATCTTTTAGTTTTTATGCGTAACTAACAGTTTTCATATCCAATATATAGGTAAAATTCATCATGGACACCGAAACGACACTGGCCGACTTGCTAGCTTTGAATCTCCACGAATGTGAAGAGGAAGTCAAAACTATAGTCGACAAAGCAGTTAAAGAAATGTCAATGGAAAAAGTACTTCGCGATCTACACACAACATGGTCTGCAATGGAATTTGAGCACGAGATTCATTCCCGTACCGGAAGCAGCCTTCTCAAAGCATCTGAAGAACTAATCGAAACCCTGGAAGATAATCAAGTAGTCCTTCAAAATTTAATAACTTCGAAATTTATCGCTCATTTTTTGGAAGAAGTTTCAGTATGGCAAAAACGATTAATGATCGCCGATCAAGTCATAACCGTATGGTTTGAAGTTCAACGTACTTGGATGCATTTAGAAAGTATTTTTATGAGCTCCGAGGATATCCGTAAACAACTACCCGTTGATTCAGACCGTTTCGATAATATTGACAAAGAGTTTAAAATTTTAATGCAAGAGATGTCACTTACGTCGAATGCGATTCAATCGACAAACCGTGAAGGATTGTGCGAAAGACTCGAAACACTTCAGAGCGAGCTTACATTATGTGAAAAGGCGTTGGCCGAATATCTCGAAACGAAACGACTAGCATTCCCACGTTTTTATTTTGTCTCATCGGCGGATCTACTCGATATATTGAGTAATGGAAATCAACCCGAGCTGGTCGTTAAACATTTAACAAAACTTTTCGATTCGATAGCCAAATTAAACTTTACCAAACTCGAAAATGGGGAAATGAACTGTAAATCACCTTGTGCACTAGGCATGATAGCCAAGGACGGTGAATATGTCGAGTTCAGTCAATCGGCTGATTGTACGGGCCCCGTTGAAGTGTGGCTGAATCGAATACAAACTGGAATGCGCACTTCACTGCAACACTATATGAGTGAGGCGGTTGTAACATACGAAGAAAAACCACGTGAACAATGGCTGTTTGATTACCCAGCTCAGGTGTCATTGTGCGGAACTCAAATTTGGTGGGCGACGGAAGTAAATATAGCATTTGGTCGACTTGAAGAAGGTTACGATAACGCAATTAAAGATTATCTCAAGAAACAAATTTCTCAGCTAAGTGTGCTGATTTCATTACTCTTGGGCGAGCTTAGCAAAGGCGATCGTCAAAAAATCATGACCATTTGCACCATTGACGTTCATTCACGGGATGTTGTCGGTAAATTTATACAGGCAAAAGTCGAAACTGTTTCGGCATTTCAATGGCAGTCACAATTACGCCATCGGTGGGATGATAAGGAACGAGACTGTTTTGCAAATATTTGCGATGCTCAATTTGGTTACAGTCACGAGTATTTAGGTAATACACCGCGTCTTGTTATTACACCACTAACAGATCGTTGTTACATTACACTGACCCAATCGTTACATTTGGTAATGGGAGGTGGTCCGGCTGGACCTGCTGGTACTGGAAAAACTGAAACTACTAAGGATTTGGGACGGGCACTTGGAATAATGGTCTATGTATTCAATTGTTCCGAGCAAATGGACTACAAATCTTGCGGTAATATCTATAAAGGCCTAGCACAAACTGGTGCTTGGGGCTGTTTTGATGAGTTCAATCGTATATCGGTTGAAGTATTATCAGTAGTTGCGGTTCAAGTGAAATCAGTCCAGGATGCAATTCGAGATAAAAAATCGATTTTCAATTTTATGGGTGAAATGATTGCATGTATCCCCAGCGTTGGTATATTTATCACAATGAATCCAGGCTATGCAGGACGAACCGAACTTCCCGAAAATTTGAAAGCCTTGTTTAGACCATGTGCCATGGTTGTTCCTGATTTTGAATTGATCTGTGAAATTATGTTGGTCGCCGAAGGTTTTCAAGAAGCTCGAGTATTGGCTCGGAAATTCATTACGCTATATACTTTGTGCAAAGAGCTACTTTCTAAGCAAGATCATTACGATTGGGGTCTACGTGCTATAAAATCGGTTCTTGTAGTTGCTGGGTCTCTCAAACGTGGAGATCATGGTCGACCAGAAGAGGAAGTATTGATGAGAGCTTTACGTGATTTTAATATCCCTAAAATTGTGACCGATGACATGCCCGTATTTATGGGTTTAATTGGAGATTTGTTTCCGGCACTCGATGTACCGCGAAAAAGAGATCAAGATTTTGAAAAGACTGTAAAGCAAGCCGCACTCGACTTACTTCTCCAACCTGAAGATAATTTTATATTAAAAGTCGTCCAACTCGAAGAATTACTTGAGGTGCGGCATTCTGTGTTCATAGTCGGTAATGCTGGAACCGGTAAAACTCAGGTATGGAAATCTCTTTTCCGAACATACTTTAATATTAAAAAGAAACCAATTTTTAATGATCTCAACCCGAAAGCAGTAACGAATGATGAATTGTTTGGAATTATTAATCCAGCTACTCGTGAATGGAAGGATGGATTATTTTCCGTTATAATGCGTGAACAAGCTAATCTTCCTGGTGATAATCCAAAATGGATTATACTCGATGGTGATATCGACCCTATGTGGATTGAAAGTTTAAACACTGTGATGGATGATAACAAGGTCCTCACACTTGCCAGTAATGAGCGTATAGCCCTTACACCAACCATGCGACTTATATTTGAGATTTCAAATTTAAGAACTGCAACTCCGGCTACTGTATCACGAGCTGGGATTTTATATATAAATCCACAAGATTTAGGATGGAATCCGTATGTTACCAGCTGGATCGAAACACGAAAAATTCCTTCTGAAAAATCTAATTTGGTGATCCTCTTCGATAAATACATCCCACCATGTTTAGAAAATATTCGAACTCGGTTTAAAAAAATTACACCAATTGCTGAAATGGCGCACGTTCAAATGCTTTGCCATTTACTGGCGTGTCTATTGACACCACAAAATACTCCTGCCGACTGTCCAAAAGACTGGCATGATTTATATTTTGTATTTGCATGTGTCTGGGCATTCGGATCAGCAATGTTTCAAGATCAGGCAATCGATTACCGTGTAGAATTCAGTAAATGGTGGGTTAACGAATTCAAATCGGTAAAATTTCCAACTGGTGGCACGGTTTTCGATTATTTTATTGACCAAGAAACTAAGCAGTTCACGCCATGGACCGAAAAGTTACCGAAATTTGAGCTGGATTCTGATCTACCACTTCAAGCTGTATTGGTACACACATCCGAATCAATTCGAATACGTTATTTCTTGGATTTACTAATGGTTAAAAAGCATCCCGTAATGTTGGTTGGCAATGCAGGATGTGGTAAAACAGTCCTTGTAAACGAGAAGCTAAGTACACTTTCGGAAAACTATGCCATCGCCAATGTGCCATTTAATTTCTATACAACATCTGAAATGTTACAAAAAATATTAGAAAGGCCACTGGAGAAAAAAGCCGGCCGAAATTATGGCCCTCCCGGTAATAAAACGCTGATCTACTTTATTGATGACTTGAACATGCCTGAAGTGGATACGTATGGAACTGTTCAGCCGCATACTTTAATCCGTCAACATCTAGACTATGGCCATTGGTATGATCGTAATCGATTATCTTTAAAAGATATTCACAATTGCCAATATGTCTCTTGCATGAATCCAACATCCGGCAGCTTCACAATTAATCCACGTCTTCAACGACATTTTTGTGTATTCGCAGTAAGCTTCCCGGGAACCGAATCCCTTACAACTATATTCCATTCAATCTTAGTTCAACACTTTGCGAACGCCGAACAACGATTTAATGTGGCCGTGACCAAAATATCGACAAATATTGTTGCCGCATCTTTAACTCTTCACAATAAAGTATCCCAGGTGTTCCTGCCAACCGCTATCAAATCACATTACATCTTTAATTTGCGAGATCTTAGCAATATTTTCCAAGGCTTATTGTTTAGTACAAACGAATGTGTGGTTACTGCCACCGATATGGTACGACTATGGTCACATGAGACTCAACGAGTGTACGGAGATAAATTAACAGATGAAAAAGATATTGACAGCTTCATTAAAATGCAAACGGATATCGTGAAAAAATCATTTGAAGAATTGGATGAAACTCTAGCTTTTGACAAGCCGAACATTTACTGTCATTTTGCGAACGGAATTGGAGAGCCCAAGTATATGCCAATTACAGACTGGCAAGTGTTAAGTAAATTACTACAAGAGGCAATGATCTCGTATAACGATTTAGTTGCCGCTGTTAATTTAGTCCTGTTTGAAGATGCCATGATGCATATTTGTCGAATTAATCGAATTTTGGAATCTCCACGAGGAAGCGCACTTTTAGTTGGCGTTGGTGGAAGTGGTAAGCAATCGTTATCAAGACTCGCGGCATTTATATCGAGTCTCGAAGTGTCCCAAATTCAACTAAAAAAAGGATATGGTATTACCGATCTCAAAAATGAGTTGTCAGGTCTTTATATGAAAGCAGGATTAAAAAATGTCGGTATCATGTTCCTTATGACTGATGCCCAAGTTCCTAACGAACAGTTTTTAGTTTTAATCAATGATATGCTTGCTTCTGGCGAGATTCCCGATTTATTCCCAGATGACGAGGTGGAAAATATTATTGCAGGAGTGCGGAACGAAGTGAAGGGTGCTGGCTTAGTTGATTCTCGAGAAAATTGTTGGAAATTTTTCATTGATCGGGTACGTCGCCAGCTAAAAATTGTGCTGTGCTTTTCCCCAGTTGGTTCAACCCTACGAGTTAGATCACGCAAATTTCCAGCAATAATAAATTCGACATCAATTAATTGGTTTCATGAATGGCCACAAGAGGCACTTGTCTCAGTATCTATAAGATTTCTACAAGAGTTAGCGGTACTTCCAGAACCGTATCGAGAATCTGTATCAAAATTCATGGCATATGTTCATACATCAGTTAATCAAATTTCAAAAGTATATTTGCAAAATGAGCGCAGGTACAACTACACAACACCAAAATCCTATCTGGAACAGATCAGTCTTTATTCTAAGCTCCTGCAACAAAAATATAACGAGTTGCAAGGAAAGGTTGAACGTCTTGAAAATGGTCTCGAAAAACTACGGAACACCGCTGCACAAGTAGCTGACCTTAAATTAAAACTCGCAGTTCAAGAAGTTGAACTCAAAGAGAAAAATGATGCAGCTGACGCCCTTATCGAAATTGTTGGAATTGAAACGGAAAAAGTGCAAAATGAAAAGGCGTTTGCTGACGAGGAAGAAATGAAAGTCCAATTTATAGCAGAAGAGGTTTCAAAGAAACAAAAAGATTGTGAGGAAGATTTGCTCAAAGCTGAACCAGCGCTCCAAGCTGCCCAAGAAGCTTTAAACACTCTTAACAAAGGTAATTTAACCGAATTAAAATCATTTGGTTCTCCTCCGGGAGCTGTTACAAACGTGACCGCTGCTGTAATGGTACTCCTAGCACCGAATGGCAAAGTTCCGAAGGATCGCAGCTGGAAGGCAGCCAAAATTTCAATGGCTAAAGTTGATCAATTTTTAGATGCCTTAGTTATGTATAACAAGGAAAATATCCATGCTGAAATTATTAAATCGATTCAACCGTATTTGGCCGACTCAGAATTCGAACCAGAATTTATTCGTTCGAAATCAGCTGCCGCTGCCGGTCTATGTGCTTGGGTAATCAATATTATCCGATTTTATGAAGTTTACTGTGATGTTGAACCCAAACGAAAAGCGCTGGCTGCAGCAAATGCTGAATTGGCCGCTGCAACTGAAAAATTGGCAGTTATCAAGCGAAAAGTTGCATCACTAGAAGAACAGTTGGCTAAATTAACGGCTGATTTTGAAAAGGCAATTGCTGAAAAATTACGTTGTCAACAGGAAGCTGATGCTACTCAAGCCACCATTCAACTAGCTAATCGCTTAGTTAACGGTTTGGCAAGTGAAAATGTTCGATGGGCAGAGGCTGTTGCTGAATTTATGGCTCAAGGTACAACACTACCGGGCGATACACTTTTAATTACTGCTTTTATCTCGTATGTTGGATGCTTTACAAAACAATTTCGGCTTGATTTAATGATTAAATTGTGGCTACCTCATTTAAAAGCCCTTGAGCCTCCTGTTCCAATTACCGAAGGACTAGATCCATTATTATTACTCACAGACGATACAACAATTGCAGTTTGGTATAATGAAGGTTTGCCTAATGATAGGATGTCCATCGAAAATGCTACAATTTTATCAAATTCTGATCGATGGCCCCTCATGATTGATCCACAATTACAAGGAGTCAAATGGATTAAACAAAAATATGGTGAACACTTAAAAGTCATTCGATTGGGACAAAAAGGTGGAATAGAAATTATAGAGGATTCCTTATCTAAAGGTGCTACAGTACTCATCGAAAATATTGGTGAAAGTCTCGATCCAGTACTCGACCCGCTTGTCGGACGAAATTTAATCAAAAAAGGTACCGCCATAAAAATTGGCGACAAAGAAGTTGAATACAATACCAACTTTAGACTTATTCTACACACAAAACTAGCTAATCCCCATTATAAACCAGAAATGCAGGCACAAACAACCTTAATTAATTTCACTGTCACTCGAGATGGTTTGGAAGATCAACTGCTCGCTGAGGTCGTTAAAGCGGAGCGACCTGATTTAGAAGACCTTAAAGCTGAACTCACAAAACAACAAAATGACTTCAAGATTATGCTTAAAAAGCTTGAAGATGATTTGTTGTCACGACTATCATCAGCTGGAGGAAATATTCTAGGGGATACGGCTCTTGTCGAAAACTTAGAAACGACCAAAAAAACTGCTGCCGAAATTGAACAAAAAGTTGCCGAAGCTAAAATAACATCACAAGAAATCGATAAGGCCCGTGAATTTTACCGTCCAGCAGCAGCTCGCGCCAGTTTACTTTATTTTATTCTAAATGACTTGAACACAATCAATCCGATTTATCAATTCTCACTCAAAGCGTTTAGCGTAGTTTTTCAAAAAGCTATCAGCAAGGCCGAGCCATCCGATGAGGTTGACGAACGTATTCGAAATTTAATCGAATGTATTTCGTATTCAGTATTTCAATACACTTCACGTGGATTATTTGAGTGTGACAAACTGATATTTGCATCTCAAATGACATTTCAAATTCTGCTGATGAACGAAGAGGTATCAACAATGGAACTAGACTTTCTTTTACGATTCCCAATTAAACCTCATGTTATGAGTCCCGTTGACTTCTTGTCGAATACATCATGGGGTGGTATATGTAGTTTAGCGGCTAAAGATGAGTTCCGTAATTTGGATCGCGATATTGAAACATCATCAAAACGCTGGAAGAAATTGGTGGAGTCTGACTGTCCGGAAAAAGAAAAGTTCCCGCAAGAGTGGAAAAATAAAACGCCACTCCAAAGATTGTGTATGATGAGAGCATTGCGACCCGATCGTATGACGTATGCTGTAGCGTAAGTATATACTTATGTTAAAAGTAGCTGTGCTGATTTAAACATTTTTAACGTTTTAGTGATTTTATTGAAGAAAAACTAGGCGCGAAATATGTTGAAAACCGAACAATAGAGTTTGCCAAATCGTTCGAAGAGACATCACCATCCACACCAATATTTTTCATTCTGTCACCAGGTGTAAATCCTTTAAAAGATGTCGAACAGCTAGGTCGCCAAATGGGTTTCTCGGAGGATAATGGGAATTTTTACAACGTCTCGCTCGGTCAAGGTCAAGAAGTTGTCGCCGAAGCTGCAATGGATAAAGCGGCACAAAATGGTCATTGGGTAGTACTACAAAACATCCATTTGGTTAGAAAATGGCTACCATCTCTCGAAAAAAAACTAGAATACTACGCGGAGGGAAGTCATAAGGATTATCGAGTATTTATGAGTGCTGAACCAGCGGCTACAGCAGCTGCCCACATAATTCCACAAGGTATATTAGAATCGTCGATCAAAATTACTAATGAACCACCTACAGGTATGATGGCAAATTTGCATAAGGCGCTCGATAATTTTACCCAAGAAACGCTCGAGATGTGTGGTAAAGAGGCCGAATTTAAAGTGATTTTATTTGCACTTTGCTACTTTCATGCCGTTGTCGCTGAACGACGTAAATTTGGACCACAAGGTTGGAACAAAATCTATCCGTTTAACGTTGGTGATCTAAACATTTCGGTATCGGTACTATATAATTATCTGGAAGCCAATTCTAAAGTTCCATGGGAAGATTTACGTTATTTATTCGGTGAAATTATGTACGGTGGCCACATTACAGATGATTGGGATCGCCGACTGTGTATTACCTACCTAGAAGAGTACATGCAACCTGACCTCGTAGATGGAGAACTATTTTTAGCTCCTGCATTTGCAGCACCACCAAATACCGATTATGTTGGTTACCACGGTTATATAGATGATACGATGCCGCCAGAATCACCATACCTATATGGATTACATCCCAATGCTGAAATTGGCTTTCTAACCACAACATCGGAAAATCTTTTCCGCACCGTATTTGAAATGCAACCACGCGATGCTGGTGCCTCCGGTGGCGCTACAGTAACACGAGAAGATAAAGTAAAACAAATTCTTGATGAAATTATGGAAAAGCTGCCAGAAGAATTTAACATGACCGAAATTATGAATAAAGTTGAAGAACGAACACCTTATGTAATTGTTGCGTTTCAAGAATGTGAACGTATGAACTATTTGACTGGCGAAATAAAACGCAGCTTAAAAGAGTTAGATTTGGGTTTAAAAGTAAGTTACGCCTAAATGTTGCTTACTGAAATACTTAATAATTTAATCTATTTAAACAGGGTGAACTCACAATTACATATGACATGGAAGAATTAGAGAATTCATTATTTTTGGATCAAGTTCCAGCGATTTGGACACAACGTGCTTATCCGTCGCTACTCGGTTTGACTGCATGGTTCGTTGACTTACTATTACGGCTTCGCGAGCTAGAAACTTGGTCTACCGATTTTGTATTGCCATCTTGTGTTTGGTTAGCCGGATTTTTTAATCCACAAAGTTTATTGACCGCCATTATGCAAAGTACAGCACGTAAAAATGAATTGCCACTCGATAAGATGTGTCTGCACTGTGACGTGACTAAAAAACAAAAAGAAGATTTTACGTAATTATATTTCGATCGATTATGTCCACTTAATGACTATTTCTTATTTATATTTTTAGTACTGCACCACGAGAAGGTGCTTATGTTCACGGCATATTTATGGAAGGTGCTCGATGGGATGTACAACAAGGTATTATTATGGAATCACGTCTAAAAGAATTATATCCACCAATGCCAGTTATAAACATACGAGCTTTAACGCAAGATAAGCAAGATTTGCGAAATATGTACGAATGCCCAATGTATAAGACGCGGAGTCGTGGTCCTACCTATGTTTGGACATTTAATTTAAAAACAAAAGACAAACCGGCTAAATGGACATTAGCCGGTGTTGGTCTATTGCTTCAAGTTTAGTTTATTGTGATATTCAATATAGATTTTAGAATTTAACTTAGCTATTATGACTTAGCTGTGCTATAAAAAAATATAATGATATTAGTAAATAAAATATAGATAGATAGTTGCTATAAAAGCTTAAAAAGTTATTTTTGTTAGATAACTTCTTCAAACTGAACATCTTCTGGATACGAATTAGGAACTGATAAAACGTGTTCACGATTTTGAAGTACGCCAAGTACATCAGATGAAAATTTCCAAAATGATCGCAAAAACCACGAGAAGACATTTTTATCTTTTAACGAACTTCGTGTTTGCAACCGAAGAAACCAACCAAAAAATAGATTAAGTTTATAGCAAAACAAGTCACGTTTAGTACAAAAAAAGATGTAGGCGTTTTTTTTTTGCTATAAAAGTAGCCAATACATTAACCAAAATAAATAAATAAAAAGTTATAGTATATTTTAACATTTATGATTTAATTTTATAGTAACTTGGAATATATCAATTGTTAAATTAATAATTGTTTATAATAATTCATGATTCTAGAAAGCGGTAATTATTTAAATTAGATTAACCTTTTATATAATGGTATTTGTACTATGATAATCTAGTTTCTCATTTGACCCTCTCATCGCAGTCTTACACTGCTACACAAACCTCCAATGTTTATAACATTGTTTATAATATCACTGACAATGGTCATCGTGTTCTTCATACATCCAACAATCTATACACACTCTTTGATGCATCACCATTTGCTCCCATCTTATTTCCCTTAACACATCCTTTTCTATGTTTAGGCTCATGGAATGTACGTAGTATTAATAGCTATAAAAAAAGTTAGGTCTTCTTATTAATATGTCAAAATTATTAGTCCATACTTCCAAAGGGATTCGAGTAATGGCTACTTGGATGTCTAAGTAAGACATATGACGAGGCATAAGTGCGCCAAGTGTCAGGAATTTTTCTAACCTAAAAAATTACAAACCCACTGATAGACTGCACAAAACAAATTGCTTTTTCAAACCCACTGCAGTTTATCTCACAGTCCTAAATCGAGACCCAGATTCATTCTTTAATCCCCCTTCACATGTAATTTTAGCTAATATAAAATTTATTACAGTCCATATGTTTAGATACCTAGGCACTTATTTAACTTTTAGACTAAGCAGGGAATTCACCATTCGCACTCGATGCCACTAAGCACACAGTACGTGGTTCGACAAATGCAAGATTTCATCAAACAAAACAAAGTTCCCGCAAAACCCGCTATCAAAATGTATATAATTCCATAAGTGCCCCATTGTTAACTTAATGCACTTATGGCTAACAGCTGCACTTACCTCTGCAAATCACCGGCGATTTAGGCAATCGAGGCTTAACATACTTACTTGCGGAGCAGGATCAACTTACTCTACTGGTCCTTAAAAGAGGGTTCTTCATGCCTCGCCTAGAATGATTATCTTCAGCAAGATCTAAAATAATATAGTAGGTCCCTGTCTCAGTAGAAATCTCATCGTTCTGAACTACTAAATGCGGCCAACGAAGTTTATACCAGATTCTTCAAGTGAATCAATCGGAGACTAGAACAAAGAATCTATAATAAAATCATAATCACATAATCATTTAGAAGTCACGCCCGAATATTAGGCTTGAACAATTCGGGGAAACCTCCTGATATAAAATTATTTTTTGAAAATTATGTTAAAATAATCTTTTTCAAAAATTTACAGATGTCATCGCAAATAAACCTATGAGGCTTATCAATACAAGTTGATCTCAATTTTATAACTTAACTTACCTATAATTGTACCTATCTAATCGGGGAAAAAGGTTAAAAAGAAATCAATCTATGCTATGATGCATTTACGCAAACCATAAAAGCCACATGTACGAGTCTAACCTTCCATTGGTCTCAAAATCAATCAGTATATTACGTCTGATCTTACCGTGTTCTCTTCAATCGCGTAATGTGATTAAAAAAATTAACAGTACCGATACAGTTCCGCTATCTTACACTAATGCAATTTAAAAAATACAAACTATTCAACTGATCGTTCGATCAAATTATACTACACAGTTAACCAGTACCCATCCATATATTGACCAAAATATCAAAAAAAAAATATTATATACAAATTAAATTTAGATAAGAAAATACTTGTATATAACAACCGATTTTTTTTAAGAAATTCATCATTGTTGATTTTTTTTTACTTGATTTTCTTAATCATATCAGCAAAGAATTCAGTTGGTTTTTGTGTTTGATGGATAAAAGATCTCGTTTTTAATTCTCTCATAAAACGATCAGTTGATAACTTACATTTTTTGTTTTGTTTTACATTTTTTTTTTCAAAATCAATTAATTATAAATTAAAGTGATACAAATTACAGTTTGTGATTAAAAGAAAATAAATAAATTTTAACGATCATAACTGGTGATCATATAATCGTGAAATTCATATAAAGTGATTAAAGTGATAAATTCATAATAATAATTTTAAATACATCAAACATGAAATTTTTATATTTTGTACTTGCTTGTAAGTTGATATGATAATTATTATGATAATTATATTGATCTTCAATTGATCTTTTTATTGTTATATTTCGTTTATCGAGAAAAAAGTTTTTATTTTCTTCTTCGTATTATTCTTTTTGAAAATAGTCTTCCTTCAAAGAAATTCTATTTATAAACTTATAAAATGTATAAATAGAATTTTTTATTATTATTGATCTTTTATTATTAGCAATTAAAATTACCAAGCAATATATTTAACCCTGTATAGAGCGCGCAGAATAATCGATCGTTTATGAATTGTACACTATATATAAATGACTATGTTAGATATTATAAGCCCGATGGTACGGCGTTACGATAAGAAACGGGTTAAACTAATAATTAATTAAATAAATAAACATATAAATATATTTATAAATAGAAAAATAAATTGATAAATCTTTGTAATATTGTACGAAAATGATCTTTGGCAATATTGCAAATTTACGATTTGTTTTTCTTTCTATATCTTCACGCGTTTTTTTTTTTTTTATTATTGACAGTTTTTTGACTAGAAACATCAAATCGTAGCGAACCATAAAATAAATATGAGTCAAGTTATTTGTGTACGGCAAGAATTATTTTTTAAAAACAAAATTATTTGTGTTGAGTTGTTTTGATCGTTTAAAACTTTAAATGATATATTGATTGATATGGTGGAATTTCTATTCAAGCGCATGTTTCGATGCGGAAACAGTTATCAATTGTCAGTCAATTATAGATTTACTTTTAGAACTAATATTTATCGGTAATATCGGTTCAGTGCGCCCAAATTGATGGTTACTATATAAAAATGGTCACTTGGGAAATATGTTTACAATCTTTTATAAAAAAAAAAACTTAAAAGAAAAATTCAAAAATTTAAATTTATCTTAAATTTAAGATTTAATTTGAGCAATATAATTTAATAAATGTTTAATAATTTAATAATAAAAACAATGTTTTATCAACACACGTTACTCCTTTTTTCCATTGTTTTCAAACCTGTAACAGAAGCATAACTTAAATCACTGTAACTAAGTATGTTATGGTACGCTTGTTTTATTAAAGGCGCCATCTTTTGATTAGTCTCGACACTAATTGAACAATCATGTATTGCAGCCTATTACATCCTTTATAATGGAATTTAATTCCTTAGGAATTAAGTACGGCCTTACTTATTCATTTAAATTTCATAGCTGTTGAGGCCCTAGAAAAACTTTATACACACCAATATAAACAATGGCCTCAAATTATGACAACCATTTTTCCCTATTTTCGTAATTTCCCTTACACTAATTAATATATCGAACATTCATTTTTTTTTCATTAAACTTAGAAAAGTTTCCAAGCAGCTATCCATAAATCATCCTCATTTAAACTACATTTCTTCTTTAAACAAATTGAAGGGCATCTTTCCTTTCATGTAACTCATTACAATGAACTTTTTTGTTAATTTTCCTCCCCTGAGACACCTGAAATATTAATTATTTAATTAGCCCAATTATTTTAATACTTTTTTTTTATTCGTCAACAATTTCGGCTCGTATATACCTATTCATTTAAGGAGTTAGTATCGTACGATATTTCATTATAAGTTGTGGACTTCACTTCGTTTTTTATTTTGCCATATTATGGAGTCGATCGTCCGTTAAGTCTCGAGACTAATCCAGAGATGGCGCCTTTATTGAAAAATATTTATAAATTATAGACCGTAGCTACCTTCAAACGGTATGTCTCAAAATTGGATTGCAATCGAACCATAACATATTGAGTTACGTGATTTTAGTGACACTACTTTTGCAATATTATTCGGACTCTGTTCCTACAAAACCAACCATTTGTCAGTGCTATGATGAATTTAAACGTGGTCATGTAGACATAAATTATATTAAATGCTCGGTTCAAAAAGTGAAAGTCGTTCAAAGTTTTTAAAGGCGAAACAGTCTGCTGGCAAAGTTTGGCTTCTGAATTTTAGGATGCGCACAGAACAATATTCATTGACTACTTTGATAATGGAAATTCATCAATGGCGAATTACATTACATGGCATTATTGGTGCATTTAAAGGATTAAATCTAAAAACTGTGGATTAAAATTAAATAAAGAAGAAAAAGGTGATCTTTCACCAACGCAATGATCCATATAACAAGTCGTTGAAAACTGATCGATGTTAGGATTTGAAAGTTCTTTTGAGATAACTATGAACAAATATCATTACACGAAGTTTATTTGTCAGTCAAATCAGAAAGTCAGATTACCATTATAGGTCAATTAGCTGTCTCCTCTTCAAACGTCTCACTGAGTCGGTGGTATTCGGCATATTGCGCACCTTTCTATTTATGTTGATCAAAACGCTCCCATAATGTATAACTGCGTGTTTCTATATTTCTTCATCAACCGTCTCTATCTTCAGATCCCTATGTAGGTCATCATTCCTTATATACTATGGAGCATTGACTACACAATGTATAAGCACTTGAAACGTTTGTATCATTTGTATAAAAGTGTTCTTCGTAAAGCCCCACAACTCCGCATGTCCATATAGGCTTTTGCACCGGTTGGTATAGTAAGAATTTCAACCAATCCGGAGTTTTCCTACTAGTTAAATATTAATTTCTGCTTTCTTCTTTATAACGTGTTCTTTTCATCTGAGCTTACGATCTAGTGTCATCCCCAAATACCCAAAAAATAGATTCCCAAAAAATCTGCTGTCCGTTAATAACTACAGACCCCCAATAAATTTTTAAATTCGTGTAGATTACATGTGTTGATTTGGTTTCATTAAGCCCAATACGCCACATTTTTGTCCGTTTACTTATTTTATCACAGGCTTTTTGTAATTTAGCAGTAGATTCCTCGATGTTGTTACCAACAGCCAGTAACGCAGTATCCTCTGCAAATGTTGTGATAGTAGCATCATACTTGTGAGGTAAGTTTTTGTAAATAGCAGATAGAGTATCGGTACTATGACACCACCTTGTGGGACTCCTGCTGATATTTTTTTGAGCTCAGAGTATTATTCTTCATATTTCCATAGAAAGTGTCGTTCCTTAATATAGGGCTTTATGATCATATAAAATTGTTTTGGTAAATCTCTTTGAAGTTTAAATAAGAAACCCCTGTGCTACGCTTTTTCGAATGCCTGCGCTGCATCTAGAAATACGCCGGAGCATGCCTTATTCTTCTTTAATGTACTCTCTATAATATCAGTAATTATATGTACTTGCTCGATGGTTGAATATTTCTCTCTAAATCCGAACTGATGTTGTGGGATCAGATTTCTTTGCTCTATAATTATTTTTAATCTTTTAATACTAGTTTCTCAAACAATTTCGAAATCATCGAAAGAAGTGAGGTTGGTTGGTAGGATTTTCTATCGTTCGGTGGGTTATCCGGTTTCTGAACTATTATTACATCAGCTACTTTCCACTGTCCGAAAGGTCCATACTTAGTCACTTGTGTAAAGCAATTTCAGGCAGTTCTTTAATTACTTGCCCTGTTACCAGGTCATACCCTGGAGATTTTTTAGATTTTAGATTATCGATTTCAGTTTTTAGTTCTCTCAGTGTTACTGCTTTTACATCCAGATAATTATTTCTTCTAGTCTAGTTGCACACATTTTTATCAGCGGTTGGTCTGCATAAAAGTTGTAAAGTTACTTCCAAGTGTACAGTAAATATATCAACTTTTTTCTTTGCACTTCTAGCCCATCCCTGATCGTTTGTTTTGAGTGGAGGGATTTGAATTTTGTGGTCGTTTTATTCCCTTTCCTTCCAGAGCGAATATTCCGTATTGTTTGTTGCAGTTAGGGTACTAAGGAAGACCCCTTTTGTTTCATTTTTTACTTCTTTAATGAGTGCCTTAAGTTTGTTACACAATCTATTTATGATATTTTTGTCTTGCAGGGCACGAGTCCTTAGCATTTTTTCCATGCTTTTCGTTTCTTCTACACTAGATCTCTCACTTCTTTTGGGTATATTAGTGATTTTTCTTTCATAGATAATATTATTGGTGTGCTTCCCAAGTTGTCAAATCAAGCAAATCAAGCAATTTCCCATTTTGGTTAAATATTGCGTGTAATACTTTTTGACAACAGGAGCAAATAAAGTGTCCAACCCCAAGGCTGATACATTTGGGTATTAAATTGTGAGAAAAGAACATCGATAGTTTCTCAGTTATGGAAAATTCATCTCTAATTGTAATTAATTTACTTCCACTACGTCGTAATGAATCTTCACATACCGGTTACTATGAAAAACAGAAATATGCTTATTACTATATTAAAATTTAAAGGATTACAAAATATTTGCATCTATAGGAGTCACATATCACGTTACCAGAATTAGTAGTAATCGCAGGGACCAATAATATATTCCAATTATTGTTAATTTTCTGATTATTGCACTCGATTTTGCAATTTTAATCCAATTCAAGTCAAGTGCATGAATTATAAAATCGTCTGATTCATCAAAATCTTGAAAACCACCTTTTGATCATTTTGAATTTAACCAAACAAAAATTGAATTTACATATTTTTTTTTTAAATTAATAATTAAGTCTAATATTAGATCAATTATTTTAACAACAACAACAAAAAATTATTTATCTTAAAACAACGCAACTGTTTGATCTTCTAGTGCGGTAGAAATTTAAATTTGTGCTAAAAATTGTGTGGCGCCTGATCGTTTTTTGGTTTATTTGATATTTTAAAAATGTATTTATTTATTTGACTTATGTATATATTTATAAATATTGGCGCTTATTGAAATTGATTACTGAGCCATGACATACGAATGACAGATTAGAATTTGTGTGAGATTGGTTCGGCGACAAGAAAATTTGTTTTGATATATATATATAAATTAGCTGTCGATTCAGACATAGTGTGTGGGTAATTATAACATTTATAGACTTAGAATTTTGGCTATGATCATCCCACAAGTATAGTATAGATATGTATATATTATACTCAATTATAAAACCATCGGATATGTGTTTATAAATATATTAAAATTTTGCATATTTTACTAGTTATATGTAAAATTTGCAAACACTACAATGCAATTAAACATAACCAGCTTATCTAGAAAATTTAAATACATGCGTCATGCGCTTTAATCGGTTACGTCATATATTTTGCTCAGTAATCATTTCTATAAATATATATTAACTCTAGGGTTAAAAGATATGTGACAGATTATGACAAAATTTACTATTGTACTTTTCAAGGTCCCCGCACATACTATACATACTATACACACTATATTTAGATTACAAGTGAATTACAACAGTATACACACGCGAGAAAAATCTTTAATTGACGGATACAAGTCTACCGAAATATGAGCAGATCGGTTTTATCAACAGAAGACCTTAACCTACAGTACATTTCTTAAGTGTCAAGTATGTGTATATTTATATATATATATATATATATATATATATATATATATATATATATATATATATATATATATATATATATATATATATATATATATATATTCTTATCAACAAAAATTATTATTTTTTGGTTTCGGATTGTAAAATTTCAACAATAATAAAGTACTCGTAATTCATTCATACCGCGCAAGAATATACCCAACAACAAACGATCAGATAAACGATCTGACAGCATCGTTACATACACACAAAATATTAATCTAATCTTATACCTTTAATTATTTTTTTTAGTAACTGCAGTCCTCCTTTTAATGTTGGTGCGTGATTCACATACACAGGCAATCGATTCAACAACAAAATGCAATACATATTGTCCAAATGGGGTAGCACCGGTATGTGGCACAGATGATGCGGGTAATACACAAACATTTACAAATGAATGTACAATGGATTCAGAAAATTGTATTAAGCGAACGAGTAAGTACATGTGTTTTTGTCGAAGTTGAAATTTTATGCAGGATATGATATTGATAGTTGGGGATGTATATAGAATATATAAGGCAGTTGTTCCCTATTTAAACCACATATTAAAGAGATGCCTTTTTATTGGATTAATATTAACTACGAGTATAACCTCAGCAACCATTTTCATATTAGAGTTTAATGGACGGGAATTGCCCCTTTGAGACTTAATTTAAAGGAAATCATCAAAAAAATTTGTTTCTGTTTTACGTTCCAGTTCAAAATGTTATTATCCTTTAAATTGGGAATGGAGGAACCTTGAACCATGTCGTTAATTTTTATTGCTCTACGGCTGATGCCCAATTACGTAACGCCCTTTTTAGTTTTGATATATACGTTTTTGATATATACGTTTTGTCAAACTAAAATGTAGTTGTTAATCGCCCTAAATCTAAATTTATGAGCCCATACTTATTACTTTTCCGTATTAAAGAGCTTGAACCAAATAATTTAAAAATTGTATATATACAAATTTTGAAGAAACAACCCAAAAAGTTTATTCGACGTTATCCATTCCAGCTTCTCTGCGGGATGTTTTTGGCGAAATACGAACATATTTAGGATTGTAGCTTTGTTTAATTATATGAGCAGCTTCTTATCGGTAGAAATAATTTTTCTGGATATTAACACTTTGAATCTTTAAAATTGTCTAAGCTTTATATTGTCCGGAAGAATACGAGGCTTTTTAAAACCAGTACGGATAGTTGTTTCTATTTTTTGACTATTATTTGATCTATTTAGCGGTTTACTTTAATATAACGGCTATATAACGTATTTTAGTTTCCAAATTTCGATAAATTCAATATTTCCAGTATTGTTTTGTCAGTTTGAGGACGTGTGTCTTCACACACGTGTCAGTTTGAAGGCATGGATGCGAAGACTTTGAATGGTGTTTTTGTCAAATTTACCATTTCATAGTTTCGTAATAGCGAGACAATTTTTTTCAGACACGATAACAGCCTTCGTATTTTGTCTATATGGAAACGATTAATTTATGCTGATGATGGTATACTCGGGGTATAATAAAAAAAAAGTAAACAATTTTAAGATCAGGACAATAAAAACACGATTTAACTCCCTCCTCAATTTTGGGTTTTTCCATTGATATATTGAATAATAAATTAATATATGCCACCTGAGCCAAAGTCTCGGCAATAGGTTGAAATTTTGTTTAAGTTTTTTTTCTAAATGACTCATGAATATGTTGCTAAGGTATAAAGCCAGCTTACACTTCCCATAGGTGTACCAGATGTTTGCTGATACAATTTATCTCGAAATTAGAAAAAATTGTCGCCCATGCATGTATTTTATTAATTGGTAGATGATTTTTTAAAAGGTGTTCTCCCAGATACTCAGATTATATTGAAATATTAGGAACTACCTCCGTAATCATGACTGAGTTTTTCAACTAAATTTTTTTAGTTGATTTGACATCCTTGTGGTGGGATCTTTGCTAGTTCATTTATCAACCATTTAGCCATATTTTCTATAGGTGTAGATAGTTTAAGTGATTTACCAAGTTATTATGTTTCTATTAGCACAATTCTTCTCCAAGTAGTCATTGCAGGTCTTCCGAATTTTTTAAGTTGGTTTTAGATGAGATTCTGCCAAGGGTGAGCATTGCGAGTATTTTTATTATTTTGTTGAGTAGGAAGATAACTCGTAAGGTTTTACATTCTCTTTTTACCTTTTTTAGGTATATAGTGGTATTTTAGCTGTATTGTATATATCGGCGATTGTGTTGTTTGTCACAGGAGCTTTATTGTTCTTTAGCTTCCCATTCCGTGAGTGGATGACAATTACCAACCTTTGCAATTTTTATATAATCTTTGATTATTCTTCGATAAAATCGAAAAAGATCCAGAAACTACTAAATTTTTTTCGGTTTTAAGACAACGGCCAGTCTAAAACTTTCTGAATTTAATCTTTATCGAATCCCACTTTGTTTTGCGTTAAGATATGATCCCAAAATTCTATTTCCCTTTTTAGAAATTCTCACTTATCTAGTTGATTTTTAACGTAGAATTCTTAAAGTCGGGACAATGCTTAAATTAAGTGTTTTTAAGACTTATTTAAGTGTTTTTCTAAGACTTTTAGAAGATTTTTTTAGACTGTTAGAATGTGGCTAAAAGCAAAGAGCATTCATACAGAATCCGAAGTTACCCTTATCTGTAGAGAGTGCTTTTTTTTTGCCTGGGATTTCCTCTCCATTGGTATCTAGTATGGAATTCAGATTTTAGTTTGTTATCTAGTATGGAATTCAGATTTAGTTGAGAAATGTGTTAATTTATAGTTTTCGATAATCGGTTACTATCCTTACCTTAGAGTTTATTTCATCCGAAGAATCCTGTGTCTCATTTCTTGTGAACCATTCTCTTGTGTCTGCTTGTTGAATATGCGACATTACTTCTAATTGCCATGATTAAAGAGTTATCTGCAAAGGTGGCTTTAGTACCTCTATTAGTGGTTGGCATATGTCCATGTGGTGGTTGGTATATAGTAAATACAGAATTGGTGCCAAGAAACTCCCCTACGGAACATTTTTTTTAGCTCGGAGTATTCAATATCAAATTTTACTCGAAAACGTCTATTGGATAAATACGATCTTAGTATGACGAACAATTGCCTCAGCAAGTCTTTAAGCACGTCCTTATTGTATAATACTGGGGATGCTTTTAACTTGAATAAGTGCTGGAGATGCTTTTAACCTTATAAGTGTGATTTGCTTTGTTTCTTCTTCATTTTTTTTTTTCTAAATAGAATTTTATATTTACCTTTATTAGTAGAGCCAATCCACACTTTGCACTTTCTGCTGGATGAATGGGATGATATAAGTTTTAACCACTTGTTGAAACAAACTAAGATTTATCTAAAAGGGTTCAGAATATTAAAAATAACATGTTGTATTTTTCTATGTTTACAAATATTTCTATTTCTTGAATATGTTGCTTAAGCCGAGTTGCATTTTCTTTAGTAGACCAAAGTTTGCTCTTGTGTAATCTATACTTTGTTCATCTAGTAGCTTTTGTAACAACTTCAATGATGTTCATGAAGTTGTCTATAATTCAGTTGTTTCCAGAGTTTTCGTTCTGAGGGGACGTTCTCATTATCTTCATTGGTGGCCTCGATAATTAGCTGGATGTCGTCATTCACCTGTCCGCCTATTTTACATACCTGAGTCATATATGTTTGTCTAAAAAAAATCAACAGCAATACGGGCCAAAGTTGAACCTTTTTTGAGATCTTTTGTGAAGCCGCAGCTCCACAAACGGGAAAAAAATCAAAATAAAGGTTCAGCTATCCTATATTTTTATGGACGATGATTCGTTCAGCCCATGGATTCTGCACTCCAACAGGGAATCATAGTTGTTCTCCAACGTTATCACCGATCATCTTTCAAGTGATGAAAAATTTCTTTAGCATCTCTCTCCCGTTGCAATTCGAAAAAGCTACCTTCCGACCCAAATACTGCAGCTTTAACCACTACGTCAACTGCCAGATATATACATTACTTGAAAATACTTTACTTGTGGAAGTCTATCTTCCACAGCAACGTCTTAATTTCTTGAGTACCATGGAGTATTACGATGGATACCGTAAGTCCAAATCAACTTTAGGATTTTCCGATATAGCAAAAACTTGTTGTGAATTGTAAGTAAGATGAGAGCCTCTAGCTATAAGCCAAATCATTTTTATGTTAAATCACTTTATGTTAAGTTTTTATTTTTGACACTTATATACATGCGCTTGGCATTAAAAGTATAGTTTCCTTTTTGGTATATGTAAAATTAATACGCAAGGATTTCGCCTCATTAAGCTTGATTTTCTAACGCTTTGTACAGTTGCAACCCTCATTGGTCATCCAGCAATGTTTGCTCGTTATATCAGTGAAATGCGCCCAATCGCCATAATTGCAGGGTCATCTAAAAAAGTATAGACTAAATAAAGGATTGGTCCCAAGGAATTCCGTGTTCATGTTATCTTTCACTTATTCTAAAGAGTTACTGGCTATGCCAAGTTAATCTAGCTTGTGAATTGCTATTATATTTACGTCGAAAATGTGTCTTGGTAGTGATTGGACAGTTTCTTCTAGATGATCCACAAACAAATAAACGTTTTTTTTGGTCTTGTTTTTTTAATTGTATGCCCTTGGATTTTGGGTATTTTGAGTGCTTTCATTGCCTTCCACAGTGAGTATAGTTAAAAAATGTGTATCAATAAGACTACTTAGGTATCTATTGTTTGATTCCAAAGACTTTTAGGACTGTTACATAAATGGTTAAGAATTGTTTTGTACTCCGGAGTTTAGATAATTTGCAAGGTTTTACGTTCCAGTCGTTTTTTCCTTACTAATTTTCTTTCTTTTTACGGGTAGGTTTTGCTAAGCGGCTCCTTATTTTGTATACTGAGTGTGCCAATGCAGCATAGTAACGAGTTTTGTAATTTTTTTACATATACCATTATATTTTCTTTCTTTTGCAGATTACCAGAAAACCGGCGATGGTGCCTGTCCTTAAACTATACCGATGAATATTATATACGTTTCCTGTTACTTTTAGATTTTAGTAATGTTATTAAATATTTGTTAGATTAATAGAATTTTGATTAAATTTTAGATACCAATAAAACAAAATATATTGAATTTGTGTTGGTTATGTAATTAATAAATTAATTAAACATGTTTGAGTGTAAATTTTATTATTATTATTATTATTATTGCTAAGTAGTGAGTGTTATTAATTAAATAAATTCTATCGTTAATCTTACTAAATAGTAGACGTTATTATATTGTTTGTTTGAATTTGTATAAATTTGTATATTTATACCGAAATAAATTAAAACTTAAATAAAAGTTTAAAAAATGTATCGTAATAATCTTCTGGGAAATATTTAAAGAACATAAAACAGAACAAAAAATAAATTATGTACTCCAACATAATTAAATTGTTTTGTTGTCTGTCAATCATCTGGGAGAGGAAAGTGTAAAAAATACCCCGCAAGGTAAGTGAAAAAAAATATTTTAATTTAGCAAAGCATAGCAGAAAATTAACTTCAAACCAAATCATGCAGAACCTCTTTTATCTCGCATGTCATATTATAACATAGAAATTCCGACCGCCACACGGCAATATAATTTTATAAAAATGCCACATAATTATTATGTATTTATTCCGCATATATATACATAGGAAGTAGGAAATATCTTATGACATCACACAACTATAAAGTAATTGTTCTTATATATATAGAATACAGTAGTTTAGCTACAGTGTATGTTTTATACATATAGTTTTGTTATCCCATACATACAAAACTGGGTCATGATTTTATAGTTTGGTTTTGTATTTTGTCAAATGATAATTAGAATGAAATCAACCGGAAATAAATTCCGCATTTCAAAAAGAAAAATTTTAAATTGAAAATACATAAAAAAAAAAATTCTTTAACGTAAAAATATAATATTTAAATTCAAGCTTTTAGTACCTTAAAAAAGTCATTTTGACAATCATAAAATTGCTTAATTAGCCACTCTTGAACGCCATATAATAATTGAATTTCGTTGTCTCTATAACGAGGAAGTAATAATTGGTGAAATTAATTTTTTTTAGTAAAGTAGCAATAATTTTAATAAATATTTTTGTTAAACTTTGAACCTTTTTTGGAAGCGAAATCACTTTGCAATATATACATATATGTATGTATATGAAAACACATGGGATAATATTTAATAAAGAGATGATGTCAGATTTATTTTTTCTGTGATTTATCTGTTATCAGTTTCTGTGTATGTTGAATAATATATTTGTTTCGTTTAGATTTGTTTAATGTGTATAAGATCATTTCATTGGAAATTTACGAAATGACATAGTAAATTGTGATTAGATATATAATCAATAGACGTCTTTTGGCGTAGTGGAAAATTTCAATTTTATATATATATATATATATATATATATATATATATATATATATATATATATATATATATATATATATATAAGTGCGTGGAATTCGGATCGTCACCAATGAAAATGTTCATACATTTTGCAATGGACCGCAGTTGTCAGAAATAATACTTACCAAAACTCTTATTATGAATCAATATAAAAATAATAATTAAAACATCGATTACTAAAAAAAATTAATAATTTATTGTAATCTATAGAAATTTACAATTTCAACCATCCAAAAAATAAAATTTGATTTAAGTTTTTTAAATTGTCTAAAACATTTATATATAATAACATTCATACCGCACACAAACTTAATAATGATGACCACCCTTAAATCCATGATGATCATGACCATCGCTTCCTCCATACTTACCAAAATCATCGATCTCATGATGGAACGTATCGTATCCATGTTTCTTGTCATAACCATGATCATCATGATCGTAATTTCCTTTGGCGAAATCTCCCTTCTTACCACCATTACCGTGTTTATAAGCCGAATCATGATGTCCACCTTTAATTTCTTTACCACTGTCGCCCTTGTGATAGTGATGATCTGAACCGTGCTTCTTAAAGTGTCCCTTGTGATCTACATCATCGTAGAAGGTATGATCTTTTTTGTATTCATCTTTGTGGAATACGTTATGGTACCCCGTTGTTTTTGATCCTTTCTTGTGATGTTTCTTTTCACCAAATTTACCCCCTTTGCTGCCACTTTCACCCTCATGATGCGCTTCATAGTGTTCACCATCTTCGTTATGATGTGCTTTTTTACCACCATCTTCTTCATGATGACCTTCATGATTTTCTTTAGCATAATCGCCTTTCTCGCCCTTTTCAAATTTATGATCGTTGTCGTAATGTTTTTTCGCCGTTTCACCATGTTTTTTATGATGTTCGTCACCATATTCGGATCCATCATCCTCTTCAAATTGTTTATCGTGTCCATCATGATGATGTGCAACACTATAACTATTATGACTGGCTTTTGGACCACTATCTACCGCATGATGATTTACACTAACGGTAGATTTATCGATTAGTGGTAATGCATGATGACCATTTAAATTGTAGTTATGTAAACTACCACCGACTAGTTGATGATGTTGTGGTTTTGGTATTGCTGTATATCCGGCGCTAGCACCAAAATTATTACCACCATGATTATTATCCAAGACATGACTGATTGCGTAGCTATGTCCCGTGGCAATATCACCACCACCAACACCAGCACCAACACTCGATTTATATTGAATTGGTTTAAGTTGTTGTGGTAAATTTAATTCAGCCAAATTACCATGATAAAACACTTTTGTTGGCCCATCATTAGCCTTATGATAATAATATCCACTTGCACTACTATCCATATCTTGACTTGTAAGTCTTTTTAACACAACATTGTTATGAATTTTCGCACATAAACTATTATCGATTAGCACTACGAAAAGTAATAAAAACGCACAACTTTTATATTCCTTCATATTGGGGAAAGCTCGCAACAAAAAAAAATTAAAGATCGTAAAATTATTTTTCTTATGATTGAGTCGATTTAATGATTGAAACTCGAATGATAAATTGTCCAGTAATTACTTTAGTTTATATAAGAAAATAAATCGGTCTGTTGCTGACGATAGAGGGAGAAGTGGTAGTGTTAAAGTCAAAGAACTATACACAGAAAATAAAAAACATAAGATAATTGTAACAATACAAAAACACGCAGTATCTTAAGAATTTTATTTTTTGCCTACCATTAAGTTAAAAATATAAAGTGTATCTTTTGAGTTTCTAATGGTGGAGAGTTCTTATAAATTGGATTTGTATTAGTGGTTAAGATGTATAAGTTCAATGTTATTACCACGTATACTATTGTATCCATACAGATGATAGTTTGTTGATGGATTTAGAAAACGCGTTTTTATTACCTTCACACAAATTGATTTGTTGCAGAAGTACTTAATTCAGGTTAAATGAACGACTTGAATGGAGAATGGATTACATATAGCGAAATTTAATGAAATTTAAATTCGTCGTAAACATAGAATATTTCACATGTCGAAGATAATATTTTAGTAGATCTTTGAAAATCCAACTTTCCCAAAAAAATATAAAAGATCTTTGTCTACAACCAAACGTGATCAAATAGTGACAATCTAAAGACTTATACACGTTTACACGAATTACAACGGAAAACGATATGGGTCATCTCTTAATGTGATTAAGCTCAGAATTGTGGAGCTTAGAGTGGAATTCTGAATTTTACAATATATTTGCATACAGCTTTGACGGCAGAAGCTTTAACATGCATCAGCACTAAGTTATCATAAACCTATGAAGCCGAAATCTGTTAAAACCTGACTGTCTAGAATGTTGTAAGGGTATCAATCGATCTCCATGAGCTGCGAACCCTTTTTAAACTGATACCTCCTCTGATACCCGAAACTTATAGTTTATATCATGTTTGATGGCGCTTTTTGTTTTTTTTACTAGATTCTAAACGAGCTTGTTTGTAGCGCGGGCAGAAGCTATACAAATTTTACAATTCATTTGGTTTTACCCCAATCTAGTTGAAACGGTTTTAAACTAACATTATCTCCACGGGCTCTTAGTAATTCATTTTTTGCCGATCAGACGAAGATGTTGGATTCTTCAATGAACTTGTAACGAAAAGCTGATGAAACTTCAAATAGTGAAAGTTTCTATACAGAAATTCTTGTACAGGTGGTACTGAAGAAACTTAAAAATGCGTTTCATATTATTTCGCATCAAAACTAACCCAACATTTAGTATAAAACCCACGTTTGATTTTCATTAGAACAGGACGACTTGCGTAGGAGCTCGAAGTTATGTATTGGAGGTTTCATTGTTAGATATACAATTTGTCTAGTTGTAGCATAGAACTGTGATGTAGCTTCGGGTAGTCACAGTTTTGATACACAGTTTCGAGTTTATGGGATAGCATGAGCCATTTGAAATTTGTAATTACATAGGTATGCGTGTGGGAGAAGTGTTATATTTGTTTTAATGATGGATGGTATGACGGACAGAGAGTTTTTGAAGAATTTTGTATGTACAGAGACGCAGGATGGGTTTTATTATACACATTTTGCTTCTTAGCGCAGCTTTATGGCTCTGCATTGTATTATGGGAGGAAAGCTTGTTAAAAAACATTTGTTTAAATTAAAGACGGTTAGATATTTAGGCAGTAAATGCACCCGACATATTGGTTTTCGTCGGTACAAGTGCAAATTTTTTTTTGTGTTCATATATGTGTTGTTTTGAATGGAGCTGTTTTTGTGGGACTTCGGAGTGCTCCATTTGCTGCAAAAATGAATTTTAGAACGTAAAACTGCAAAATCCAAGCAATCGCTAAATTTTAAAAAGCACCCTATAAATAAAAACTTAAAGCTACTTCGTTATCCGTTTATGGGGCATATCAGTGGCGATAGCTACTTCGTTATCCGTTTATGGGGCATATCAGTTGAAATTGCATTGAGAAAATCGTAACCACTGGATGTTTTTTAAGCTCGATAGAACTTGAAATTGTAAAAAATAACACAAAAAATTAAATCCACCATTTTGGGACGACGTATATTAACAATTTGCGGCTGAATCTAGGATATGCCTCAAATAGCTTTTCTTCCTATAAATCAGGGTCACAAAAAATACAAAAAATTTAACAAGTTGCCGCTGTCATTTGTATCGAGGATGCCGATTTTATGATTTTAAGTTACTTAACACGCTTGCGACGAATGGAGGATATATCCCTATATGTATATGGGATGTAAAAAAAAATAAAAGCGAATCAGGTTTGTTTCTCAGCTTAACAATGAGGAAAGTCATATATTTAACATTGTCATTAATAAAAAATTTTCGTTGATGGTTCAAGAGGACGAGATAAATCCTTGCTTAAGAACAATTTTCTATTTTGTTTAAAGGGACACGGAGATAAAAATTGTCCTTTATCTTTATTGGCATTGTCATTTGCCACCCTTTTTTTCTCTCAGGGATCTGGAGTTGAAATTAGTGAAGAGGCAATGAAAAGTTGTGTTCTTTGGCACCACGTAAATCAAATGCCTAACACAAAACATGAGAACTGGAGAAAATAAAGATATAGCTTATTTAGCTAAGTGATAGTAATCTCACCAACTCAGATGAGAGGAAGACACGATTGATGTACTTCAGCAACCTTTAAGCAAATTCGCACTAAAAGATGAAATTGTTAAAATTTTACTCATGCTTCTAAAGTAAAATAATTCGCTATTGGCATGTACAATAATACTGTGTCCTGTGAATATATTCACTTAAAAACTTGATATACACTTACAATTATCGGCCGAGTTTTGAACTTACCACATCTAATTTAAACTGGCCCTTTAATCTTAAACGAAGTCAGTTTCCTCTAGAAGTTTCTTTCGTCATGATAATAAGTAAGTCTCAATGGAAAACTCTTGACATTGCGTCACTGTATTTGCCCTGTGAATACCACAAAGAAACAGAAAAACCTTATTAAAGAAATTCAAGGGAGATTCATGAGTTCGGATAAGGCGGATAGATGGACACGCTTATTAAAGCATTACTAGAGTAACTATTTACTGAAAAATTTAAATCAATTCGTTAGTACATCTATTTATGAAAAGAACAAAGGGGCATTATCCTACTATTATCCTTAAAACAGTTTCTAACAGGACTAACGCCACTTGTATTTTATACCAATATTTACGCAAAGCTAATTTCAACATAATTATCAATATGAATTCAGGTTTAATACCTAGTCCAAATAAATATTTTAATTTTAAATATATAGCTATGGCCTAATCTAAAAACTTCTAGCAGCTCTTATATTGAAAACGTTTAAGCTCCGGATTATTATGACACTATTTGTATTTCACTTTTAAACTTTTAAATATCATTTTAACTATCACGTGTTATGTACCGTAACGATGCTAATCAATTTAAACCGTAAAAAGGGCATATAACATAGATTAAATCCGATCTTATGCAATATGGTATAAGATAGTGCGACAAAAAAAAACTCGGTTTATCGATATATTTCCTCAAATCACTGACTATAACCACCACCGAATACTCTTGCATAATTTTTTTATGCATACGCGCGAGTACAATAACAGTTGTCGATATGGAAATTAACACTCTGATTATCACGGCATAGAATTATAATACATTCGAAGAAAAATCGAATTTTAAAGGTAAAAACCAAAATTTGTCCTTTCACACAGCAATCAACCATTTCCAATTTAAAAACAAAATCAAAAATCAAAAGTGGTTATAATATTATGAAATTTTCTGGAAAAATGCCTTTAATTGTATATATAGTATTATTATAAAAATTATAGACCGTAAACAAAGGTTAGATTGCAAAATTTTCTATTATTAATCCGTCAAGTTTTTTGACCGAGATTTATGTCATATTTGAGGTTTTTTCTATACAAATTAATTTTTTAGACGATTAAATTGTCTCGTACAATGGCCTTCAGTTTGGCATATTAAATCAAGCATATCCGAAAAATATTGTGAAAATTATATTGTTTGTGGTTATAGTATTTTTGAAAAGAAGATGCAGAATAATGTCATTGATCTAAAAAAAAAAATAAAACTATAAACAAATTTAACTTAGAAAACTGGTTCTATTTTATATAATTCGTTGTAGTTGATCACTACAATATAATGAGGAATGAAACTTTGTACAACAGAACTATTCGGTTCTAAATGTAATAGAATTTTGTGTGTGAAATTATTTTACGAAGCATGATTTGCAGAAATCTTACTATTTTATGTATATATATATATATATATATATATATATATATATATATATATATATATATATATATATATATATATATATATATATATATATATATATATATATATATATATATATGTACAACAAGTAAATATATAAACATTATATCAATCAAAACTATTAACCAAAAAAAACTAAAGCTTTAAGTCTTTATAATTAGTGTTCCGCATGAATTAGGATTGAAGAAAATATTCTTATGTTAACATCCAAAACAATATACCAACAACAATTCGTTTTACATTACTTTGTTTTTATTGTATTGTTATTTTCAATCAACTACACGTCAAAAGATTGGAGATAGGTTATGTAACTTACTTAAAGAATTTTGTTTTAAATATCGGCGAAGGAAGTATAGGTTGGATCTAAAAATCGATTTCCGTGCGCCACTTGTATAATATTGCATATAACTTTTATATTAACATGTTGAAATTCTTGGATACTGTGCTGTAACAAATTTTTGTTGAAGCTGGAATAATAAAAAAATATGCTCAAATTTATGCACACTAATTTACGGTTATTTAATGTTTGTGTATAGTTATCTAAGCCACACAGATTGATTTTTTTGTTTAACCTTTTATGTAAATTAAAACATTATAAACAGAATATTTCCCAATCATTATAGAAATTTGATTGACAAGTGTGACAGAATGATAATGTGGCATATATTTTATGGAACACTTTCTATAAGTATTAATTTTTCGACTTACTAACTTTGCAAATTTTAAGAAATGAGCTATAATTTAGGTCGACTAGAAATGTTCAAACGTAAAGAAGCATGGTGAAAGATGCTCAATGATAATTTCGATCAGCAGTATTTTGGAGTCAAGACAATTGAGTAGTTCTACATAATATTTGTACTAAAAGTTTTATTTATGTATTACATACAAATAAAAATAACTTTCATTTAACGAACTATTTAACAAGAACTATTATTCAATTTCAATTTCAAATTAGAGTTTTTGTAACTCTTATCTAGTATCTCTTCTTTTTTGTCCTTTAGTTTATAGTTCCTGTTTTTTCTTGTGTTTCAAATCTGCTTTAAAGAGACTCAAGATTTTTATGCCGAGAGCTCGGTAGCTTCACGAAGGGAGTGTACCAAACATTAGTTTTTGGGACGCTAGTATTCATCACTAAATCAGTTAAATGTCTTCCTATCATTCCTAAAATTATCCGCATTCCTCAAACGGTTCATCCTCAATTTGACTTGACAAAAAATATTGATTAGGATTTGTATTAAAAAAATGTGAACGGAAATGGTTATTTGTAGGCAAATTTGTGGTAATAATTCGGAAAACCTGATTTCCTATTCAAAGGAATTGTGCATACGTTAATCAAAAGCTCATAATCCCAACCTAAGAAATAGTGAGATATAAAACTAATGGGAGCAAAAAATAAAAAGGCAGGAGCATTGCGAATTTTCAGGCACGTAGGAACACCTGCATCATTTAGAGAATTCCATCCACTGGAATAGGAATTTAAATTCTTGTGCCAAAAGAAAAAAGGGATAACTGGTGGGAGTTTTGATTTTTTCTCAGTAAACAGTCTTCACTGACTGAAGTATGGATAGTGATGAAACGTTTGAAGAAAGCATTAACCGTAGTGGAGCCCGCTAAGAATTCAGCCTCGTTAAATATACTGAATAGGTCCGAAAATAGCTCCTGACTTTTTTCCCAATTCTGTTTACATCTGAAGATTAGGACTAAATTGTGACCAAGCTACGAGTTGGATACATCCATTTGGATTTTTTGAACTTGGAAATGCATTGAGTTGTTGTAATAATACGTCACCAAGATTTGATAGAATTAAATTATCCCTCCTATAGAATTTACCAGTATTTGGTAAAAACGGCTACTTGCAATTTACAATAAATGATTTTCAGAAAATGATAATGGTCCAAATGAGTCAGACTCATATCGGCCAATCAGTCTTTTATCATGTGTGAGAAAACGTTTAGAGAAAATGCTCCTTTGTTGTAGATTAGAATATTGGACTGAAAAGAATAAAACTATATCTGGGTCTCAATATGGTTTGAGAAAACAGAAAAGTACAAGGGGTTGCTTGACTATTCTGACAACAGATATAACCATATAACTTTGTCAGGAGGAAACATTAGCTTGTTTCTTGGCCGTATCTGGAGCCTATGACAATTTTCATTGATATTTTATGTAAGGAACTAGAAACACTGGGCACTCCATCCAAGATAGTAAAATTTGTTTGGCAACTTTCTAAGCAAAGAAAGCTAAATTCCTAATGCAATAATCAGTTTCAACTGAAAATCATACGTCGCATGGAATCTTTAATTCAGACATCGTTGAATAGATTAGTACATTGGTACAACGGTCTGGGGTCTTAATGGCAGAAAAACACCATACATAGTTTTCTCGAGAAAACACGTCGCCAACAGGTGCAACATTAGTATAGATAACACTCCGATGGCAGAGATATATAAAGCAAAACATTTAGGAATTATTTTTCAGCGAAAGTTTAACTATGAGCCTCTCACATTAAAATTCTGATGTCATAATGTAGAAAAAGGATGATAAAGAAGAAAAGGTCGCGCACCCAGATTCTCTTTTTACTCTATATAAATATTTTAGTCGATCTGTATTAGAATAAATTTGTGTAAGTTTTTCCGAAAATTTAGTTAGTGAAAATAGAAAGAATCAGTTGGCAGCAGTACTGTTTTGGTTTGATGCGCGGTCAATTCATACGTTATCTCTTGAGATTCTGAGTAGCGCCATGGCTATAGATTTACAGTGAGATTTAATGAATTATAGATTTTTACTCAGTCTTAAGTTTTGATACATATAGGCTAGTATTTTAGTGTTCCTAGTTGACAAGGTTTCACTTCCGTATTTTCTAACCTTTAGTCTTTGTTAGCCTAGAACCACATCCTTTATTGAACCATAATTTGTTTTTTTGTAACTAAGAATTTCTCCAAATTAGTTACCGGCATCTGATAAACTGGAATTTAAAAAATTTTACAAATCCTCTTGAATTTTCGTTTGATAGTCAGTCTAGCAAAGTGAATAAGTTGTTGAAAGAATCGGATTTACATTTGGTGATGGCATAAATTGGTAGTCATCATAGTTGACAGACACTGGATCAGCACAAATCATAATCAAGTTCGATAACCACTGGATCTTGTAAAACTAATGCAACTTCTGTGCTCATTTTTCAAGGTCCTGTCGAGGTAGATCTACGGCTAAACTTAAATTAATTTTGTCTGCTATGAGTTAATTTAAAGTGATAAGAACTAGTATTCTATGTGAGCTTTTACTTGTTGAGTTGATATCACTTTTATTTGTTTTTTCAAAAGCTTTTTAAGCTTTTTTTTAACTTTAAATAACACATCTATTTCAACCAAAAAATATGACGGTTAAAAACCGGCAGTTAAAACTTTTTAAAAAATTCTAAGACCACGTTAATCTTTATCCCGCCGTCTGCTTCTCCTAAATTGTTTAATTTCGTTTTAAATCCTACCGATTTTGTATATCCCCTTGAAATAACAAAATGCCTTAATCAGAGACATCCACTGTTGCAGAAGACATTAAAAACTATTAATATGCCTATAATATAATTTAGGCAAACGCTTCAGAAACATCGCTCACTTCAAAATTGGTGTGTAGCCTAAGTTAGGTTCAGCATATGTCTAACCATCGAATAGATAATTTCGGGTGACATTTCCTCCCAGCCATGTAAAAAGGGTAATTTTTGTGATTTACTGTCTCAAATTGGCGGATACCTTCGTACATTTTTTGAATCAATACTCCTCAAAGATTTCGCTTGAGTTTTAGTCCAGCGAACAAACAGGCAAATCTAATACTACCACCCCCAAAATTCGGATTAGAAAAGTACATTGGTTCTTTCCTAAAATCAATCAAATAATATTTTGGTTCATCAAGATTAAATTTTTTTCATCGTACAAAATCACTTATTGATTGAATACTGGTTAATTGTGATAAAATCGGATAATTATCATAAAAATAAAAAAATTAATTGTTGAATTACCATATACCAGACGCGACTTATTTTTACCCTACCAAGTTTAATGCGAGCGGCATTGTGGCTTGTTAAAAACGATGGTGCTTCCTAACACATTTCATATAAGCTCCTTCTTGCATTTAGAGCTTTTAAAAGAACTACTCCCGGCCTTAACCAACCTAATTAATTAACTGGAACGCTCAAAATAATTACTAACGGTTGATGATTGCGGCTTAATTTTTGCCCGATTTGTCTAAACAAAAAACCTTTTTCGGAAAAACTTGGAATTTCGTTCTTTTTTCCATATTTCTGCCACACTGGTTTACATTCGGAAGACTAACTAATTCTAAAATGTTTATAATTTATAAAGCTGAGCGAATAAAAAGATCAAAAGACTACAGTGATTACATAGTTGTGCAACATTGCCATTTTAAAACCATTAAATTTTGTAATGGGTTTTTTATATTTTGCTGGATTACGTCCTTTTCAAATTTTTGCATTAAAAATTGTTTAATTCGTTATTTTAAAAAACAAAAACAAAGAGTGGTTATATAGTTATTATCATCATGAACCAAGAAACCATCGAGGATTTTGACAAATTCGTATACCTTGGTTGCAGAAGATCACTAGTAGACTCCAGGTATTTGACAATAAAGGCCTAGGGTTTCTAATAAAATGCTACTGGCCAAATACAATCACAAATGAGGCGCTTTTGCGGCAAACCAAATAGATCGAAATTGAGCGTGAAATTAAGAAACGAAAATCAAATTTTCGGAAATAAATTTTTGATAGGACACACACTAAGTCTAAGGTACAAATGATATAACCCGAACGTCAATGGAATGGAATCCGCATGGGAAGAGGAGTGTAGGTACACCAGTAATGAATGAAAACCAAAATTGCGTCAATTTGCCATGACTATGTCATTTTTTCAATATCAGGATACGAACACCAAAAGATAACTTATTTTTCGATAATTATTGCTTGTACTCCAGATCGGAGTTAACTGACTTAATTTTGAACCAACTAAATTCACTAGGATTTTCATTAATGGCTCAAATATGAAGGAAAAACCGTTGAAATGTAAACCCAAATTAAACATTTAGAACCTACAATATATGTTGTGCCATGTACTTCACATTTAGTAAATATGTTACTGGATACTAAACAGTTTTAGATGAGTTTAAGAAATGAGAAAAATTTAAGAGGTTTATCCTTCAAACTAAAGAAATGACTTTAAAATTAAATGTTTCACCACATTTATCTGATGCTCCAAGACGCCCCAGTCGAAAACTTTACTTTTTTCGTACGAAGAGAGAGACGAAATAATATCGAAGCCTAAACGAAAGTCTAAAGCTGAATTTTTTTTCCAAATTCTTGATAGGGCTTTTCAATCTATGTATATATATATATATATATATATATAATATATATATATATATATATATATATATCAAAAGAGAAACTCGCTTCACGAATTCTAAATTCACATAGTTCCAAAGGTTTCCAATTTAACCTTTTGAATAGCAGAAAATAAATCATCAAGGCGAGACAGAAAGCATAACGACATGACATTACTACTACAGGAGTTTAAATCAGAGCAAATAACGATTAATGTCGTTGAATTTAATAATCTCATTAATACTAACTATAATATTGCAATTACCGAGACCTAAATTACGAACAAGCCAGAAAAACTCCGGCGGATGAAGATAAGGTTCTAACTTAACTTTGTAAAATGTATGATTAGCTCACCCTCTAATAATTGTTCATCACATGATTGCGATCGGTAATGAAGAACACACATTTGATCCTTGTTGGAGTGCAAAATCAATCGTGCGTAAACGATTCGGCTACAACTTAAATTTGGACGTGAACAATTAACAGCAAAAGAGTTGGGAGAGCTTCAGCCCTATAAAAGATTGCAAATATTAAAATATTGAAAAAACATAGAACTATGTAGAACTACTACATCGAGTACGAGGCTCTGTATATTCCAGGTAATGATTAATAAGTTTAACAAGTCAAAATTTGATTACAAAAATTATTGTAATGTCAAAATTGTAAGTTTAACTTTTGTTATATTTTTTATTAAACAATAAACAAATAAAATTAATTTAAATAAATAATTAAAGAAAAGAAAAAAATATTCTATACTGAACATTAGAATTTTTACAATTAGAATTTTTTTTATCATTAGAAATAATAATAATTTGCCATACAAGTGAATCAGGCAGCACAATGTTCAATCTTAATTTGTTGTGCAACCCTACCAAAAATTTTCAAAAAATTTTCAATAAATAATAATTATCATTTAGCAAACTAAATGTTTGCTACATTAAAAAGTTGTTAGCTTACCATTTTTATTAAATTCAACCACTTAACTCATTTAATAGCAACAAATTTATTTAAATTATTTAAAAATTATTGTAAAATATTGCAATAACTGCGCACATCAGCTATCACTTTTGTTTTTAAATTATCATCGTACAGCTCTACCAACAGCACCATCCAAATAAAGGCATGTTCACAATAACATTTAGATTTATAATTGGTACTTGAGTAGAAATGGTAAGATATGGACAAATACAATATATGCAATTGGAAATTATTGATTACTGAAATCTCATAAATCTCAGCACAAAAACTATAACTAAATCAACAAACAAACGAATCGGCATAGCAAATATCCATAAAATATTCTTAAACAAACAAAACAAAAAAAATATTAGCAAAAAAAAACTTATGCATATTAAAAATTTTGTGATTGAATAACCTCTTAAACCAGAAGAAATTTTATAGCGTACCAAACAAATCTATAACACAGTCTATATATAAGATAATCGATTAAGCCAGCCAGACAAAAAACTATGTTCTTACATAATCTAATCAAAATTATTACTATTCTCTAGTTCTGTGTGTCAAAATTTATGCTTTGTGGATTCAATAATTTAGAATGCAATTTTATGTAATTCAATTTAAAATTGTAAAGTGTTTCTTATAATTTAAATATGATGTGTATTATTAACTAATCTTATGTTAAAATCATAATAAGTTGTAAATTATGTAGAAATTTTGTAGAAAAAGTGCAGTTTGCACATCTCGAACTGTTCGACAAAAATTCAACTTACCCCTAAATGTCGAGTTATAAATTGGAAACTTACCTTAATATTAATATTCTTAATATACTTACACTTTCCGCTCAACACAGAACCTTACCTACACTTTATACATTTTTATTTACACTAATAATTTTATTTCTTTTAAAGATAAAAATTAATAAATGTATTATGTAAATATTAAATATGATTGTTAAATAAAATAGAATTATTTTGTAATATGTGCAATAGAATAAACGGTTTGCAAAAAATTTAGTGTACAAAAGTAGTGGTGCACATAAAAGTTGATTTACCCAATTCACAACTATGTATTTCGTTTTTTTTCCGATTGTATGATTTCTCTATATTCTAGTTTTATGCGTTTACTTTCGCTTACCAATTATTGCGACATAAATGGTACACTTATGTTCTGAAAATCAAAAGTTCATCTGAACAAAAATTGGTCGAGTATTCTTGCGTTGGTTTCAAACGACAACGAGCTGACTCTGAGACATTTCATCAAGCAAAGGTTTCAGACCAAAAATAAATGCTACTGATTAATGTCAAAAGTCCAACTTCATTTACAAATTTTAAAACGATCAATATGGCGTGCGACACAAAACAAAGGTTTTCAGAAGCGTCGTTTACTCGAAATTGGCTAAAATTGGGCAATTACATTGATAGAATCCTCTGTCAGTAGTCATCCGTGACAAATTCGAACTATCATTTGAAAAACATGTTCGCCATCCAACCATAACGATCTGTAAAAAAAGCTCAGAAAAGACTTAAGCGAAGACATTTTACTCTGTATACGTACCACTAGCAACGATAAAACCATTTCATTTTCTTGCCTGCATTTGTCGGTAGCCACTGGTAAATGCGGTCTAGTTTTTCTTAATACGTACGACGGTACAGAAAACAGTTCGTCATTAATTTGCTTTAAGCACAAATTCGCGCTTAAAATGTAAATGATTCAGCCTTTGCATATTGCGGCTACATTTTTGGATAGTGAACGAACAGCGCATTCGGCGCTCAAATTACCATATTAAATTTTCAATTTGCCGAAACTCTAACAAGCAATATTTCCAATTCTGGCATGGTGAAAGTGCTGCAAACGTATAAAATTGTATCATGTGCTATTGTGGTCACATCATTGTTTGCTGATCCAACGCTGTTCGTGCGTTCTTTAAGTATGAGTTTCTGTATTCCTGTATTATGAGAAGAATGTTCTCTATTCAGTATTGCAACATTCGCGGATTGCAGACTAACTTTTGGAGCTGTGGAATACCATACAGCTTCTTCAAAACCAGCGGTTTTATTTCTCACCGCCATTGGTATTAGGTTTACTCCCTAATCCATCGGTTTATTTAGCGATTTAAAGAGGGCTTGCCGTGTGTATATCTGCGACGATATCCCTTTTTCCATTCCGATTGTAACACACGTCCCGAAATACTCTCTCTTCCTATTTGGTTTTTATCGAAGCTCAAATAAGCCAAACAGCGCCACTTATTTTGTATTTGATACTCTGTCAGATTCCATTAAGTGCATCTTTCAGAAATCACCAAATGCTAAAATCGTATTTGAAGTTGTCGCTTGCAAACATTATCATAAATCAGCCATCCGAATGGTATTCTCCAATTGTTATCAAATCTTGGTGTCAAAGCCAATATCATGTTAATTCCACCGATCTATTTCTTCTGGCATTTTCCCCTTCATCTGGAAAACTGCTAACTACATCCTGTGCCAAAAAGGCTAGCAAATAAGTCCCTTCATATTTTCACCCAATCGCTACTAATCGCTTTCCCGTGTACTTAAGACCATAATCAATTTGCAGCTGTTGAAATATTTGGAAGATACCTTCTAATTTCCAATTGTCAGTATGGTTTTTGCTGAGGGCGTTCAGCAGATGACTTAATTAATGTTATCACTGAACAATGGAACAGGAGCATTCATCAATTTACTGAATCACAAGTCATTGCACCTGATATCTCGAAGCCACTGATTCGCGTGTGGCACAATGGTTTACTGTGCAAATTGAGGGCAAAAACGCTTCGTTAATTTTATGAACTTAGAATTTTCTTTGCCACAAAATCCAAGTAGTAGTGAAATTCCACATTGTTTAAACGCTTTACAGAGATCTATGCTTTGTATCAATGATCTTCTATCAGCAACTCTCAATCCAATATACTCTACTATTATTAAATGGGGTGAAGCCAACATGATTGAATTCAATCTCAACAAATTTCAATCCTGTGTTTTTTCTGACCGAACTGATGGCTATTCGCCATCTTTTTTTTACTGGTAAATCCTGCTTGGCTATGTCTGACACATTTGAGATTCTCGGCTTAACTACATCATATAGAATATCTTCGGTTGAACAAATAAACAAAACAGCAATTGGAGCAGCCTGATGTCTTGGATTTTTACGACGATGTAAGTTCTACTTTACTCCATTAGAAACATTTTGTAATGGATTAACGAAGACCCAGGTGAATTATATGGAGTATAATCCTCATATTTTAGCTGGTTCACCGAAAACTCATTTGACTGCCCTCGATAGGGTTTTAGACCGAGCATGTTGAATAATTGGGGACGTAAAATTATTATATAATCTTGGTTCTCTTTCCCATAGGCCTTATGCCTATTTTACAAGTACTTTCATTAGCATTGTTTATTGGAATTTTATGGATTTATGCTTGGTTTGTCCAGGCCCGCGCGAAATTTAAGACGGCTTGTGCACAAATACAATCTGAAAACTAAATATTCCAGATTTGTTTCGGCGTTCAAAGTATTAAATTAGAAAGTTTTACCACAAATTGCCACCAAATACAAAAATCACCAATGGCTTTGCGAAAGTGATATTTTGGCAGCAAAAACACCAATGCCAATGCAAACAACTATGCAATTCAAAGACAAATCTATAACGACTCTATAGGCGACTCTATGACCCACAAATCGGTTGGGAGCATCATTGATACGGAAGAGTTTGTAAATTATTTAAGTGAGATTTTAAATTATAAAGGTCAAGATTCGGGATCCACCCGGATGGTGGTTCGATGACAACCTAATAAATTTTAGAAAACGTTAGAAAGAAATATATTGAAAGTGGCAATTTTGATGACAATTTAACTTATTGAAGAGTCAATGACTTAAAAAGATAAAAGTTAATAACTCTGAGGATTTGCTGATTTATTTACTTCCTTTTTTCAAAGTATTTACAGATTTTATGATTATGTTAGAAATATTTGTATAGGGCATAATTTTTATAATGAAAATTATATATAAGTAGGATTGAGTTAGTACAAACCAAACTTGCCATTTTCTATACCGAGGAAAAACATTAATTCGAGAATTGCAAAACATAATGGGAAAATTTTAGAGATCTAAAAACATTAAATTTAAGCCTTTTGTAGCAGTTTTACCAGCACGCAAGAGCTATTTTAATTTCAGAATTACTTGATGGCTGCATCCAGAGTCTGTTTTTGTTAACTACTCTCTGGTTCTATGCCCCACAAAGATTTTATGAACATTTCTTTTGAATGCTGATTTTAATAGGAATAATTACGGTTGTCGAAAGTTAAAGATTCGCAAATGATTGGTGAGCTTATGTGCGCGATCGTCAAAAGGAATTTTGGCCTAAAAAGGGTTGCCAATAAAAACATACCAAATAGCTCAGTTTCGATCTGGGTGAGGTTTTTGTGGCAAGTTTTAAAAAAGTAATTGTATTGTGTCAATGTAATACCAGCTTCTTATTTTAAAGCGATTAGATATGGTAAATGATTAAAGTATTTAAAAAATCTTAGATCAAATTTACCTTATAACTCGATTAGACCTAGAAACAAGACTCATGATCCAACCGTCTTTGATATTCGTGCTTTGAAATACGAAAACAAAATTATTTTTAATCTTCTTAACTTTGACGAACTATATGAAAAATTGCTACACCGCAGTAAGACGCATGAATTTCAACGAAAATTGCAAGACTTTGAAGAATAGTATTCATTTTATTTCTGGACATAAAAACGATAACAAAATCAAGAACTATATTAAAATCAAATGCTATAAACTAAAAAAAAATCTAACTTGAATCAAACAAAATATTTTCAGGATTCAAATTAAAACTTAAAAATTAGGTCTATTTATAAGTTCAGGAAATAATATTTTCATTTTATTTTAAAATTGATAAGCTAAAATCCTTTAAATGGTTAAATCTTAGTTTGACTTTAGTGCCATTTCCTTGGGATATTATAGGATATACGAGTAATTATATAATTGCATTAAAAATTGTAAAGCATATAATTTAAAATATAGTAGTAATTCAGTAAAAAGTAAATAAACTAGAAAAACATCACTTTGAAGGTTAAATAAATGTAAAACTGAATAAATGTCCATAATGGCTAAATCACTCATCAATTCTGAAAATAAATAAAAAAAAATTATCAAATAAGTACATTAAAAAAATGCAAATTATAATTTACACGCGACATTCCTTCTCCATGGACATTCACACAAACCACACAAAAGATATATAAACAAGTTAAAACTTAGCACAAATGTAATCAGGATTATAAACTCATTAAACTAACTACAATTATTGGTTAACAGGAAAGGGTTAGATTAACTTAAAGTATGTTTAAGCTTGCGATATAATGACATACATAAATCATACATATATGGTTGAAGATTTTACGACTCAAACTTTAAATCTGAGTGAATAAATTATTAAAATAGTTAAATAGAGATAACTCGAATATTGTCCAAATGTTAGGTTTCCAAAACAAAACTATCCGATTTGCTTGGGCTGGTGTTGTTTTGAATGAAATTGTTACAGTTCACATTATATTTTGGCCACACCAGAAAATTTTAGAAATGTTTCTAAACCTGTGTTAGTAGCTTAAGTCATATGGCTTAAAAATCAGATTAAAATCATAAACACCAATTTATTACCAAAGCAACTATTACTTAAGCCTCTGGCTTTATTAGCTATGGAGAGCACATGTAATAGATGAAATTTTACGACGTTTTCAACAATTAGTACACAACAACGAAGCACTGAAGAACATTGCTAAAAAAATAGACCCCGTTTTAAATTCAAAGCCACTAATTCCAATCTCCAATGACGTAAACGGTCTCAAATTTCTAACACCTTGACATTTCTTATTTGGTTCATCACTAATTGTGATGCCAGAAGAAAATCTAGTACTTTTAAAAGTCAATCGCTTGTCAAGATGGCAAATGTAACAAAAAAAAATAAAAAGTACGTTTGGAATAAATGGCGTAATGAGTATCTGCGAAGATTACAACCATGACCAAAATAGCTACAACCAAGGTCACAAATTAAAATCGGTAATCTCGTGTTTTTATTTGAAGATATTCTATCTTTCACAAAAAGGGTAAGAGGTTTGATCGTTGAAACCCATCTCCGGAAGCAGACGGTAAGCTCAATGATAACTTGCAACGTGATTCTAGAAAGTCTTAGAACTGCATCCAAACTACATTCTAAAAAGAGATATATTTACAGTTTCGGGGTATAAGACATACAGCAGCGAGTTTAAAATATATTTTCTGTCACAGTTTAATTTGAGTAACAAGATAAGTTCTACCGATATCTTGAACCTAAAATTAACATCGAAATTCCCCGAAATCAAGGCAATTCAGACTGTCATCGAAAGGGACAAGAGGTCACAGAAGTCATCAGCAACCAAGGTCAACACACATGATTACCATCACTATTTGGATATTATCGTTTCAGTGACCAGCGGCTGTCATCTCGATCACTTGGTTAAGTCAAGTCAGACATGTCAGACAAGTAGCTCGACAACTTTCCGCGGAATATGTTGACGATTCAACATGTGTTAACGCCTTACGTTCAATGTTGTAAACGTTTTATAATAGCAATTAAATTGTAAAAATATTTAGATCAAACCAATTAACAGTTAAGATAAATAAACCTTAACAAGTGCAACGCGTGCTGCCCCAATAGCTAGCAGAGGCAGCCGTCACATGTTTAACAAACCATTCACCTTCGCACATCACTATATCTTGAAAATAAACCAAATTAGCGTTAAAAAATATTACCGGAGGGTAAATTTATAAAAAATATGTAACGAGACTGGAAAGTGCAACAGTAACATTTTTTAAGAAAAGTTGTGCTGTCCCTTGGTCTTTTCTTGTAAGTTGATTTTATTTTTAGTCAACAATTGTTTTTCACATTTTTAATCAGTACGAGATAATTATTCGCAATATAAACCAAGATTTGTTGAAAAAGACTAAATACACGCCATTTTCCATGGGTCCGAAACATCGAATTGCGACAGTGCCTATAGGACACCTAAATTGTCATCGAGCCAAAATGCTGATGAGATTCGGTGCAATTAATCGAGTGAGTCGTTTCTTTTAAATTCGTTTTAACGATGAACTGAAATGCAAAAAGGGAACCGGTCCTTATAACTGCTGTGGATATTCGGGCTGAGTTCAACGCGGAAATCTGTAAAGTAATCGAGGTTCATACGTTTTGTATCCGGCTCCGGGAACGAGCAAATATGGCCAGATCCCCCTAAAAAAATGCTTCTTACGACTAAAATGCAACAAAAACGGTTAGAGTGGGATCGAAATTACGCTTATTGGAGTCTAGAGCAGTTGCGAACTGTTTTATTCTCGGACGAAAGTAAATTGAATATTTGTGCCTAATAAAAACAGTCCTAAAGGAACGAACAAAAGGAACAAACAAAAGAAACAAATCTTAAAGGAGCATTTGTTCCCTTCTATTGACATGATATAGACTTTTTAAGACTGTGATTTTTGAAGATGACTCCGCCCTGTTCATCGGGTGAAAACGTTAATCATAATTTTTTTATTATCTAATTTTATTTGAAGACTATAAAAAAGAACAGCAACATTTATTATTTTTATTTCTCTTCAGGTTAAAGATTTTATACTGAAACCCCTAATTCCCACGCTGGGTTGGCCTGGAAGTTCACCGTATTTGAACCCTATTTAAAAAGTTTGGCTTATAATGGGGATGAAACTCAATAAGCAGATGTCGCCATCATCCAAAAACCTCAATTCAATACACGAAAAAGTGTGGTATAACAGACTTATTCTTGAGTACCTGCAAGATTTAATTAATTCCATGCCAACCAGAATTGGAGTTGTAATTGCCAACAAAGGCTGGCCAACCAAATATTAAATAATATATAATAATAATATTATTTTTGTGTTTTTGTGGCTATTGCACTTTTTATTCTCGGTGCGGTATGTCGATGGACTTAATGTTGGTATTAATGATTTTTCGGAGTTGAGAATGAATGATGAAAGCGACGCAGTGCTGTTAGGAATGTTTACCAAAAAATAATCAGAAGTTATTTAGAAAAATCTTAATATATTTTCTAAAATTAAATAGTGTGTATAAGAATAGCGATAGTTATGCAATTGATGAAGTTGGTAGTAAAGGAGAAGGAAAGTAGTTTAACTGCTTGACTTCGTTCTCTTGTGAATAAAGAAAAATGAGTACAAGGAAATGTATAGAATTATCTGAATAAAATGCATGAAAAAGAAGTTTATTTGAACAAACCAAACAAATTCTAGAAAAAGGTGTAACATATGACCAAAAATAGGATCAAGTGTTTCTTATCATTTGAATCTACTACCAAAATATTCCTTAAGAAATATATTCACACAAAATAAATATTCCATCTAAAATAAAACGATAATTAAAAAACCAGCAAACAGAACTTTGACATGAATTACCAGTAATTTTTGATTTGAAAATATTTATTTAGTTTTAGTCACAATAACGAATAAAGTTTGCGATTCTCCACGGAAACCCAAACAATAATAGAGGACAATATAAACTATTTCTATAATAGTAAGTTATTTAGCATAAGTCAAGACAATGATAAGATTCAGACAACCGCCATATTTTAACCAAACTACTCACCTCCGCACATAACTATACACTTTGAAACCAAATTAGAACCAAATAAAATTAAAACTGAAATGGAAATGTTTATAAAAAATTTTTGAAAATACAACCAATATTAAAATTGTACACAAATTAAATTCGATTGAATTGTCTACGTTTATATAACATCTCGAAATATTTTCCGATAAATTCCAACACCCCAATCTAAACCGATACAATAACAATAATCAGGCATATATTATTAAAATAACATAATACGGTCTATGAATAAAAACAACTGATTTAGTGTCTTTGGTAGTTTTTTTTTTTTTTTTTTAATTTTTCATTATTTTCAATAATATTAATAAACTTTTCTTAAATAAAAATATTAAAATAAGAAACAATAATAAATTTATAACAATAGTTAATAATTTTTTTTTTTTACACAAAATACAATTAAAAAAATATGTTATATATTCTTCGAAAAATAGTTATCGCTTTCCAATTAGTTCAATATTTTATTTAAAATATATATTTACTCGGAGTATACGATTTTTTGTCATTATTTATTATAAATTAATTAAATAAATAGGAATGCTATTTACCTATGTGTAGTATAAAAAATTGTTTTTTTTTTTTTTTGGTACTTATAGTTTTTGATTTAGTTTTTTTAATTTCCTAGGATTTGTCACATTTTTTTACATCTTTACTTATATAAATTAAAACTCTAGCCGTCAAAGAAGTATAATATATAAGTAATACTATTATAGTATAAATTAATACATAGTATTAATTTTTATTTTATATATTTTTGGTACAAAAAATTTTATTTCCCTAATTTTTTTTTTTTTTTTTAAATAAACAAATCAATACGCGCCACTGAAATCAGTCATCAGAATTCATAGGAATTAACATGTAACCATTCCAACTACTAGAAAAAAGAAAAAATATATAACCCAAAAGATAATTTTTAAAAAAGTGTATAGTTTAATTTAAAATAAAAAATTCTATTTATTATTCTTAATTGGTAAAAGATACACGGTATAACAATCATAACTACAATGAGAACAAATATTTATAATGTGATCGCATAATTTGCATGATGGTACTTTTCACATTTAATGGGTATTCACCGTATTTCAAAATTTTAAATATTATAGTTTTGTACTAGACTAATGCTGAAGATAAGCGTGTATTATTTATCTAAACTGTAATTATTAGGTGAAACGCTTTACTCTTAGGATTTTAATTTGAAATCTATTTTTATCTGAATGTACAAATAAAACACTATTCGTTACATTTGTAAGAGTAATTTACTCTGCAATAAAAATCCACTAAAATTTTCAATTATAGTTAATAAAAAAAACTTGTCACAAAATATAAAATTCGATCAATACAACTATATCACTAAAATTTCGCGATCACATTATGGGCATTTGTATCACAAATCACAATTTCATAATTTACAACAACATATCACAAAAAAGCAGCAAATAATGAGAATAGAAACGATACAATGGAAATATAATCAATAGAAATAAACTAATTAAATATCGTTTAATTTAAGGCAAACATTTTTTTTTACTTATCTATATAGTTCTGGCGAAAAACAAGTCACTATAAATTTACTTACAATAATATATAAAGACAAAACAATATTTATTTCACTAAATTAAAAATTAAATATATATATGTATAATTAAGCAAGCATAAAACATAAAAACAATGTAAGTATATTATGTGTCCAGTGTATGTATGTATAATGTAAATAAAATGATGATCATTGATATGTCGTCTGGATTATCCTATTGGTACACCCGTTTATCGCTGGTTCGGAATTCACAAATAATGTGCTATAAAAATATTTATTTCAATATTAAAAATTTTAAGATTTAAAAACCCGAAAGAATAGAAAAAAAATTGGACTAGAAGACCAAAAATACTAGATAGAAACCAACGCCCAAAGATTTTTTTACGATTTTAAACCATAAAAAATAAAATATGTTTTATACTCACACAACATATCACAAAATGAATCGTATTATATGCTTTACATAATATGATTATATGAAGTCCAACAGTACAATGTAATTTATGTATTTTCATGTAAATTATGCAAATTGTATGTTGAATTCATGCTTTTGACATAATTTGGTTTTGGTCAGTAGTCGAATATATTGTATATGAAAATTAGGGGGAGATAAAAGTACATGATAATTTATTATTCATAATTCATAAAATTTTGTGTTGTTTTAAATTAGTTTTGTGCTACTGAATACCATTTAAGAATTATTATTTGTGTGGAACCCATTATTATATTAGTGATTAGTAATTAAAACAATATTATTATTAGTTTCCAATTAATAGAATAGATTTTAAAAAAAAACTAAAATAGTATTTAAACTTTAGTCCTCCTAACATAGTTTCAACCGGACCATCATGAAACTTATTGAACATTCGATTCGATTGATTTTTTAGTTTTATGATAATAAAAATATTTTATTAGTCGAATTATTCGAAAAATTTCATGAAACTGAAAACTTCAATCGAATCGATTATCCGATTTGATGTATTGCGGTCAAGGCCAATAAATTCGTATTAAAGGCAAGCGGTTCAAAACTCAAGTTTGGTTAGTAAGAAAATCCAACAATTTTTGTTTACAGTTTTTCAATAAAATTTGTAAAATTTCATTGTTTAAACTAGTTGAGCAAAAGTCAGGTACAAATAATCGAAACCATTTTATTTTTAATTATGAAAACATATTTAACATTAGTACCGAAACCCAATGTTAATTTTAACGAAGAGGAACAAAATATCCATAAAACGCTAAATCTGTTTACTCAAATAATTCAACGCTTCATTATGATATAGGAAAGGACAATGAGCATGATAATGATTCAATATATGAATAAATTGGGTCCCATTCGGAACGGCATATTTCACAATAGGTTGTTCGAAAATAGGATGTCACAGAACAGGATATCGCAAAATAGTGCATGGTAAACTAAAATAATAGTTTTTAAAATAAATTTTCAAAATCAATTTTTTAAAAGATATAATTCTTGGAGATGTGAAATAGTTCCTGAATAGGGTTAATATTTTGTAATTCTAGCATATATTTTATTAACAGTAAAATTATATTTCATTAAAAGATCGCAATATTTTGTAATATCTTCAATAGAGATTTATATTGAATTCTTATCTTCGTTTGTTAAGTGAAGGCAAATTCTACCTTAACTCAAAAGCAATCTTCAACATAAAATGTTTAAAATTACTTTAAGTAAAGGCAAACATCTACTTGGTAATATTCTAATTACTAAACGTGATAATAAAATAACCATAATATTTAACATATTCTGCGAAAGAAAATTTTCAAACTTAACCCTACAATATTTTAAAACCTCAATTCCATCGAAGTTAATTAATCTATTTAAAAACTAACTCTAAACTATTTTTTGATGTACTGATGTAATGTACTGTTTCATGACATTCAACATGCAAACGGACTTTAACAGTATAAAGCTTTGGTATAAACCAATCTTATCAACCATAATTTAGACATCATGCTTGTATCTGAAACACATTTAAAAAATGCAACTTTTCAATATTACCAGATATTCAATTTATGACACCAAACATTCATGAAAAAGCACACGGATAAAGTAAATATTTGCTTAGAAGAATGGTCTGGAAAATTAGTATTATGGACTATTTACTGCCGCCCGTTACATACAATTAAAAAACAGCAGTTCATCGATTGTTTAAATCAGCCATGGAAATTAAATTACTAGCATTAGCGATTACAATGACACTAACTACTCAAGCCTTAAAAGCAGAAGAACTCCAACGTTTAACAACTAATCTAACGAAATGGATTTTATTTAGAATAATAGTCGAACAAAATTGTCATTTGAATATATCTGCACACACTAGAAGAACAAAAGTTTACATATAAATAATAAGCCGTCACTTAATATTCAACATTTCCTAAAAGAAATCTTTATTAATTAAGTGAAAATTGAATAGTGCTATTAAAGTAAAGTGACCATGCGTCCCGCTTTTAGCGGAACCTTACCGGTTTTTTTGATAATTTGTCCCGCAACCTACGGACAAAACGTTTGGCATTTATAAAAAATCGATGCAAAGAAATGGATTAAAATCAAAATTTTAGAGTTCCTTTCTTAACCGGATGAAAGTTTTAGATTTTTGAGTCTATTAGAACTACCTTAGAAAACATGGATTGGAAAATAAAATTACAGCGTATTGTACGGATAACACTAACGCTAATTTTGTTGATTTTTTTACAAAACTGAATCAACATTTGAAACAAAATGTAGTTGGCGTGGCATGTGCCGCCCACATTATTAATAATACAATTCAAACAGACACTGATTTGTTACCTATTAATGTTGAAAGTATTACTTCAAAAATTTATACATATTCCTATGTGAAACTTCAGAAGTGGAATATAAAAAGTTGCTAGGAAAACGCGCTAGTTGATTTTTTTTTTATTTTTATTTTTTTTTTTTGAAAATAACGAATCTGAAATTTGGCTTAAGTTTAATCATAATCAAGCACCTATTTTTAACGACGCTATCAAATTTGTTGAAAGCGACAAAATTACAATTATGGCGGTTTCCGAAAGCGTTAGAGATTTAAAATTAAAATATCGTGAAAATAGTACATTTAGCAATGATATTCGTGCATTAGAAGAATCTGGGTTTAATCAAACGAGCTAAGTTAGATAGTCGATTCAGAGATATCTATCAGAACTGTTTGGATTACTGCGCAAAATAGACATCGGAATTATATAGAGTCGAAGAAAAACTATAATGTGAGAAAATGTAAAATATTTTAAAACATTTACTTTGTGATATTAAATTAATTTTTATTTAAATAAAATTATATTCTTGTACGTATGTTTTGAGGGGGTGTGGGTTATTTTTGCAGTAATTTTGCATCCCGATTGCATCCCGAACTGCTCAAGAGAAAATCCGGTAAGTTTATATTAAAGTTCTTAGAGTTTAGAGGTGCTTTGAAGGAAGAAGAAATCTTAGAGATTCAGAATTCAGAATAAGAAAGCTCTTAATAACAGAAAAACAGATTACTCACCATGAAAAGCAACGAGAAAACTAAAAAGGCCAGCGTTATTAAGTCCATTGGGCCAGAAGTGACCTACAGAAGACTATCGCCTTTTTTAGGCACTTACAAATATTTACACTAAATGAGCAAATTAATGACACCCATAAAATTTAATAAGAAAAACTTTAAAAATGTTTTCAACACCGCATAAAGTACAGGTTAGGGTGTTATTAATGGAAATTATCAAACGATTACCAGATAAATTTTTCCAAAAATGGAAATCCTATAAATTATAAAGATCCCAAGGCCAGGAGAAAACAAAACCTATGTCAAGGCGTACAGGCAAATAAATTTACTGCCAACAATTTTCAAGATTTGATAAAGATGGTATTAAAAGACCTCCCGTTTGATTTTATGGAATACCACGGAACATTAGACCAGGTACTCAAAATTGTGTATTGTGGTGGATAAGCACCAATGAAGGTAAATCAACACATATAACTTTTACACTGGCAGAAAGAAAAACAATTTAAAATTATAATGTACGTCACAAAACACAAAGTTTTCTTCCGTGAGGCAAGAGTCACATTGTTCCAAAAAAAACACAAATCTCACTATTATTCAAGAACAAAAAATAAAAAATACGCATCTGGAAGGGTTTCCCAAAGATTTAATAGCACTACATCTTAAAGATATAGCTGACACCATCTCAAAATGCTAGAGAAGCTAAATAACTTACAAAAAAACATTAGAAGCTTAAACAGTTATATACTACTCCTATGAATTTACGTCAACCTGAACAAAATGGTCATCACAGTCCCACACCTCATCATCGGTAAATATCACTTTATGCAGTCCAAATATGCATCCAAAAAAAACCCTAGATAAAAACTTTTCCGAGACAATACAAAATATGGCTTGGCCATGTGAGTGGGATCAAGAACAACTAACTCAATCACCCAAATTTACAGAAACAAAAATATTAAAGATATCATAAACAAAATACAGCTCCTGGAGAAAATCTCGAACAGGCTCCTAAAACATTTAATGGAAAAGAATTGACATGTTATCATATACAGTAAACTGGATCTATCAACTTCCCACAACCGCACTATTGTAATGAAAAATCAGACAACAAATATCCAACAGGTAACGAATAAAGGGGTTTCAATGCAGTGGTCTAAGTCCTACTCTCGTCAAAATACACGCCTCCGAGATACACGATATTCAATCAGATAAAGTCTCTTTATATCAATTTGCAGACGACATCGCCATTCAAATAAAATATAAAAATGAAAATGAAGCAGAGGACACTACAAACAGAGCTTTGAGAAACTTATCACAATAACTAAACAAACCAGCTGAAGCCGCAACTATTCCTGCTAAATTAGAAAATAAAAATGCTATACTCAAATATATAGATAAACAACTAAATTAAAATAATAAATCGGCCACCCAAATACGAAAGAACAGGACATTCCCAAAATTTAAAAAAAAAACAAATTGTTATTCAACGGATACCTAGACACGAAGGGATAAAACATCGTAACACTCTCAAAGCAAAAAGTACAACGTGGTCACGCAAATGACTCATGGACTGATACGATGGTAGGCTACAGCAAACAAATAAATAGAAAACTACTGAAATGACCCTGTTTAAACAAATTAAAAGGACCCGTTACAGGATAAGGCCAATAACTAGATTAAGAACAGGCCATGCCAAGAACAAACAATTCAAAAATATGATAGGGAAAGAGGAGTCCGATCTATGTGAGATATGCAATACAATAGAATCGAACGAAAGTATAATAAAAAGCTGCAAACATTTTAAGTTAAACCACAAACTAATAGACATCCTAAAACCAAACAACCTCAAAAGTATAATCTCTTACAACACAGAAGGGGTTTGTGGGTGGCAACGTCTTAACCGGAAAAAATGAAAGTAAAATAAAATAAAATAAAATAGAAGAAACAATTTGAGCAATAATAGTAAAGTAGCGGGAAGTTACTATAATTTATAAACAACTTGACTAAACGAAACCAGGAAAATTAAAAACACTACTGTGCAAAATCTGCTGAAACACGTCAAAAGTTAACGGTTTTAAAAATGGAACTACAATGCATTTGTTTGCGTTAAATCGTTAATTTCGAATGTATTGCCAACTTCAACTGGACTGATAAATTGAACTAAATTTAATAACTATATACTTCCGAATATATACTCATCATATAAAAATCGTTAGATCACTGACATGATCAACTCAATCCAATTTAAAATGTTCGCCTAAAAGAACCGAATGATAAACAACCAAATTTAATTCTTAATCATATTGTTCTTGCCAGTGTATATAAAAAAACTATTGACTTAATAAATCTCATAATTCAACAACAAAAATATAACATTACAGGCGAAACTATAACGAGATTAAAAGATAAAATTTAAATTTTTGTCACCATTACGGCATTATTCTAACTGTCCATAAAAAAAATCATGTGTAGTAGTTCAAGGTCAAACTTTTTACGTTAATGTCATTGGCATGCTTTAAAACCAAATATTTCCAAAAAATTGCAGAACTATACTAATTTATAAAGTCAACAAAAGAACAGAATTACTAGATACGTACTCATCAATTTACGTTTCGATTTAATACTTAACTCTGTGTATGTATACTCGTTTCATCTCAAAAATTAAAAATGATCATCATACTTACACTAATTAAACTAAAATATTATCTAATCTAAATAACATCACTACTTAAGTTATACATATAAATAAGTAAATAATATCTAGCATCTAAGCAAACATTCAAACAAGATTCATTCGATTTTCTATACATTACAATTTTAAATAGTTAAAATATGGGCCCAAATTTAAAATTCTAACATATCGATCGTATCACATAAATAACACAAAACATATCGTTATCATGCACATCGAGTAAATGAAACAAATAAGAAACAAAATAGTTTTTATTTTTTTTTTTATAATTAAAATAATTAAAATAATTAATAATTATTCCTTAATTGCTGAAATTATGTTGAATACTGGTCTAATAAAATATATCATTTTTTTATTATTGTATATCCAATGAATTATACGAATAAAAATATCATTGCGGTAGGACCTGGATAGATGAGTTGTTAAATATTATTTTTATGATTGGCTACCGCTCTCAATCCAAAGTTGAATGCAAATGTAAGTATTCGAAAGACAATTGATCAAAAATTTAATTAAAATAACCGGAACTATTATGGTAAATCGTATCTAAAACAGCTGGTGTTTAACTTCATAATTCCTTGGTTGGACAAAACGGTGTTTTAGCAATATTATATTTTATGTGGATAATATTTTTTTAAAAAAAAAATAGCAAATCAAGTTTTTGGCAAATTGTCCTTCGTTTACTAAAAACCGATATATATTTTTATTTCATTACCAAATTTAATAAAATCTAACAAACTCATTTAATAATTTAAGCAACGTTTATATATATGTATATAATATATTAATCTACTTATAAAATCTATTATAATACGTCAGTATCTGTCCAATTGTCTAGATTAGTTTTTAAACAAAATTTTTTTTCAATAAAATGACCATTTAATTAATTATAGAATTATGTATAACAAATTATCGCGAATTAAATTAGTTGGTTATTTCCATGCTGCTGATTTTATTTTTTTCTAAATAACTTTAACAAAATAAAAATGGAGAGAAAAAACGAAATGTTATCAAATTGGTTTACAAATTTCCAATTAATTAAAATGATTAAAATGAAATTATTTACAAACGTGTTTATCAAACACCAGGTGTTAATACTACGATTAAAGATTGTTATTATAACTTAAATATTAAATACTAAATAACAGACACAAAAACTTCACCATTACCAACATTCTCACTACACCATCAACCGCCCAAAACAGTTAATTGAAAAGCTCACAGTAAATTTGTAAAATATTTGCTTACCTTGCATAACTTGTATTACTATTTATTGACAGCGAGCCTTCAGGTGAATGGATCACGTATTTTTGTACAAACTAAATATAATTTTCGTTTAGATATCTTCAATATAACAAGAATAAATTTATTGTGTTACTTACGCGCATATTATTCAGTCTCTTATTTCCCATACTGGTCATCATATGGATCACAAGATAAATATTAAAAGCTATATAACAAACAGCAAATATATATATCACAGCAAGTAATTCCGATGATAGGTTAGCTTGAGAGACGTGCGTTATCACGAAATAGATATTGATTCCTAAGACTAAAACACTTAATAGAATTGACACAATTTTATTGCCACTAGAATTTAATAAAAAGAAATAAAAAATTAGTAAAATGTAACTCGTTTACAACAACCAAAAAAAATCGACTTACATTCCATTAACAAACTCTCCCATAATGGCTACATTTGAGGTGAACGCTATCGTCGGTATTGTTGCAAATGGCAATTGCAATGCCATAACAGCATTTAGCAAATCATTCATACCAGTCAAATCTTCTATTTTACTAAACATAGCAACACAAAATGTTGGTACGATTGCAATCATTCGGGTAAAAAGGACACGCTTCCACCGAGCCCATTGCAAATTTAAAAATCCTTCCATTGCGAACTGTCCAGCATATGTGCCAGTCATGGTTGAACTTTGTCCTGCCGCCAAAATTCCAACCGCCCATATATACATAGCAGCAACGCCGAACGCACATCCCAAAAATATTCCACCTTTGTACAAATCCGCTTCGACTAATTCCTTATTATTACCGAACACGGAAATTGCATCATCATAAATAGTGGAATTCGAACATGAGCCTACAATATCAGCATTCGTTTTTCCAAAAAGACCTTGAGCAAATACCGATACAACAAAAACATTTATAATAAACGAGATAAAAAGTGCGATACATGCTTCAACGAAGAAATAGAAATTAGCTTCGCGTACTCTTGCCGGTTGGCGACGATCGACTTCACGCGATTTAACAAGGGCCGAATGTAAATATAAATTATGTGGCATAATAACAGCACCAACAATACCAACCGCCTGTAATAATGCATTTGATGTGCATCCCGAACACCATGGCGTAAACATACCTTCAATTACTTCGACTTGATTGGGTGTCGAAATTATGTACTAAAAATGTTTTATTAACTTTATATTTAGCGCAAACATGATAACATAAAAACATGTCATTAACTCTTACCTCATAACCAAAAGTAACTGCCATCACGGTAATTAATAAACCAAAGAAAAATTCTAGTTTGCGTAACCCATATTTGTCCAAAAATAAAAATGTAAATGTATCAAAAATTGTAATAAGCGTGCCCGCCCACAGTGGTATCGCTTTACTCGACAACAAATAAATAGCAATTGCTGTACCAATAACTTCTTGCATGTCCGAACCAATAATTGCAATTTCAACCATAATCCACAGAACAAGTCGTGGCAATTTTTTATATTTCCGATAGCACATTTCAGCTAAATGTAAACCGGTTACAACGCCGAGTCTATTAACGTACAACAACAAAAAATAGTTTGATAAGTAAAATTGTAAATAAACAAAAACAATTAACTAAAAATATTTACCTTGCGGCTAACCGTTGCATAACTAAACCTAATATTGTCGCACTTAATAATACCCATAGTAGTCTATGTTTGGCGGCAACACCACTTTGTAAATCAGATTCGATATTGCCCGGATCCAGGTATGCAATTGACATAAGAAATCCAGGACCGGTGAATGCCCATAATTTACGAAAACTAAAGCCTTCCTGTGAAATTAAACGAAAATTAAATGTAGAAATCTTAAATCACACGGATTGCATGTAATATTCAGGAACCTTCAGTAAAAAATAAATAAACACATGTCGGATACTATTTTAATTAATAGTTTAAATAGATTTTACCAAGAAGAGGGTGTAAAGAAAATTAATATCACTCCAACTTTTATGACATTGACGTGATATAGTCGACTATTATCGCTTGGTTTACAAGATCTTTTGAACCACTTGCAACGAGTTGTTTGTGCACGTTGCAGGTGGTTAGTAATATTGTCGTAAAACAAAAATATTTAAACTTTTACTGACGTTTTTTTTAAATTGTATTCGCTCTTACCTTTTCAATTTCGGGTATTAAAATTTTTTCATCCGAAAAATATGTTTGCAACGGTCCTAGATGTGTACTTTCATTTGGCGATGCTACATGTACACTAACATTACTATTTGTTGTTGCTGTTGTATTTCCATTTCCTGTATTTGGAGATTGTTGTGTACTTGGTGTTGATATTGGTATATTATCATCGGACTCATATGATTTATTTTCAGGCATATTGATGGTTTAGATTTATTGTGTTATCACTACTCCGAAGAACTTTATTTTATAGTTTTATTTAGACAGACAACCAATAATATTGTTGACCTTCGCCCAATTCGGTTTATATATCTGTGAATTATCATAAAAGAATTTAAATGCAAATTAGTTTTTATATTATCTATAAATAAACATTTAATTCTTATCATTGTTACAATATACATATTATAAAATAAATGTATACTGATCTATTTAAAATTGCACTAAGCAAATTTCACGAGTTTAACACTAATCAATTAACACATAATTTTAATTGATAACATAAATTAGTATTGGTTTAAAAAAGATCAAAGTCACAAAATAGTGACTTAAAAAGATGTGATTGATGACGTTCGAGGCAATTCAGATTATATTTTGAAGCTTCACCCCAGACAAACGCGTTAAACCATGTACAATTTTGCAAATTCTGATGGAAGAAAAAAATAAGCTACACTTGTTTTAAACTAATAATTTTTCCAAGAAACGTCTTTTGACTCCTGTAAGTCCAACAATGTAAGAGAATACAGACATGCTTGGTATTTTGATGGATTGAATTTTATCTTAGTAGATTTATTCCTTAGACAATAGAATCATTTAAAATTAAATTAGAATTGCCTAACTTTCAACAGATGAAAATGAAATTGCTATACTGGACTGGTTGGGATTGGGTAGTCATATTGACTACCCAATCCCAACCTTATATCTCTTAACGAATTTCTTCAATGCTCAGACTCAGAGGAATTTCACCCGCAAATCAAGGTTGCAATCTGAACAATGTCGTTTTACCATACGCTGCTCAAAACAAAAATCACAAGAGTTGTTCCGTTGGCTAAATTCAAACAGGACTTTCATGAACCATAGTACAATAGCGATTAAGTAAATATTAAGAAACGTCATAATAAGCTCCATACATTATACAGGATTCAGTCGAACTGGAGCTGGCATATCCACAGTTTAATAAACCTAGCACAGTGGATCTAGTGATCGGAGTCGAATTCTTTTCCGACATTTTAGGCGAACAGAAATTTTCAATCCATCATCTACCAATACTACATTCATCCAAGTTTGTTTAGCTTATAGCAGAAAAAATAATTCAAGACAAGGAAGAAAGTCACAGAATTACAGCGCAAATACAGTTTCTCCCATAAACGATGAAAATTTGATGAAAATGCTAAAAAGATTTTGGGGAGTGCAAGAATTATTAGCCAATGCACCTTACGTTAAAGATGATGATTCCTGTGGAATATTCTATCGAAGCACGACCACTTGAACTCCAGAAGGAAGGTTTATTGTAAGCTTACCATTTGTAGAGCCACGACCAGAATTAGTTGTGTCATTATACAATGCAAAATCAAAAATGATAGTAGCTGAAAAAAATTCGCAAGATCGGAAGAATACCATAAAGACTACCATGCATTTATGAATGAATACATCGAATTAGAACAAACGATACGGACATCGTGGACTGATGTACCTCGACAAATCAACGCTAGATATTTCATTCCACATCATGAAATTTATAAAGATAGCACGACTTAAAAAATGTGAGTTATATTCGATGCATCTTGCAAATCAACCACAGAAGTATCACTAAATGATTGATTTAATATTGGGCCAACATTGCAACCAGATTTTTGGTGGATCAGTGCGATGCCAATTTTCAAATTATTTTATAACGACCCACATGAAGAACTAAGTCCATACAAATGTACGACTGTCACTTATGGAATGGCATGTGCACAATTTCTTGCCATTTGTTCTTTGGAGGCAATAGCGATTTGTTATGAAGCAAAATATCTGAAAGCAGCTCAAGCAACAAGAAATCACTTTTATATGGACGATCCTTTAACAGGATATGCCACAGTAGAATATGCAGTTATCTTAAAGAACGAGATAGTTGAAATCAAACTCTCAAATTTCTCAAATGGAAATCAAATTCTCAGAACTTTCTAGAATCATTAACCGAAAATAAAGACGCAGATATTCCCAAGTTAATTGAGGATGACCAAATAATACTAAAACACTTGGTATTTATGTGGCATACACAAAGCGTCACGTTTATGTTTCAAATAAGAGAGATGATTTAGACCAAACGGAGAATGCTCTTAGAAAATTCCAAATTATACGATCCGTTCAGCCTACGGTTGCGTTGTTTATATCAGGTCCAACAATGATATTGGTGAAATAACTTGTCGAATAGTATGTGCGAAACGTAAGGTAGCCCCTATAAAGAAAATAAGTCTAAAAATTATTGGGTATGTTTTCCGATTCTATAAATTACCAAAAACCGAAGAAAGAAAGCCAAGGAAAATATACTTAGAGTATTGGGAATACATCGCGGCGGAAATTTACATCATTAGTGCAATCCAAGCAAATAGTTTTAAAGTAGAAATTGGCAAACTTAAAAGGAACCTACCATTAGCGTCAAACAATGTTTTAATTTTACTTAACCCATTTCTTGGGCTACGAAACTCACAACTAAGCTATTCTGAACATCACCCAATAATTTTACTAAAAAATTATCCAGTAAATCTGTCCAAGAAGCGCACAATAGTAACCTATATGTTGAAGTGTCTCTATTGATGAATATTATACGGTAAAAATATTAGATAATAGGCGCAAGATGCAGTATTAAAAATTTCATGAAACATGTGAAATGTGCACTAGATATCGGCACACCCAGCGACTACCAAAAATAGCTGACTTATCGGCAGAAAGATATACCAAAAACAGGCCATTTTGAAATACGGAAGTAGGCTATTTGTGACCGATTTACATTAAAATGAGTCAACACCGTAACGCCACGGTGTTGAAATTTGAAATTTGAAATTCAGACAAAAGCGTATTCCGGCCAATGCATTTCATAAGGTGACTCATTTCATAAGTAATTTTATTACTGTTTTAAGGGCACAACCAAACAATTTTACGATAGTTAAAGGGAGAAGTTTTATCACTAATTAAGTCAAGATTTATAAGTGCTTTAGAAACTACTCAAGATCGAAAATATATATGTGGCATTTATGAAGTGATTGCGGGACAAACTTGCTGAGATTGGTTAGGGAAAAAGGGAGTGTAGTCGCGGAAGCAAAGTGATGCGGAAATAGATAACTTTGCTGAGATGGAACTTTATTCAATACATAATCAGGACGACCTAGTTGAGCATTCTCATAAATATAATATTTATCAGGCATTATGTAGCCCAGTTTGGCAAGAAGATTCACTTCCGTAAATTAGAGCCACTCAATTGTAAAACTTGAACCTATTCTAATCTAAAACCTTAGGTTAATTTAACCACACCTAAGATAGTATTAAATTAATAAAACAAATTCAATTTAAAAAAAAAATTATTGTTGTAATAATATCGCGCTATCTTATCTTAAGATTGTTATAAAAGTAGAAATTGTATTAACCGATTAGGTATTCAATTAAGAATTAATATAATAATTCAATTACACGGAGTATGTGTATTAAGTCGAATTAACAGGTGGAATGTTATAAAATTAAATAATAAAGCAGAATCGTTCATACATGCAATATGTGATGAGGGGCGGATTAAATAATTTTTTAAAATATGTATACGAGAACAAACCGATTAACTAAATATCAAATATCAAATTTATTAGCCATTAATCATGGATTGAAATTGTTTTGTATTAATAATTATTGTTTTCGATTCCATCGTATTCAAAGTTAAAAGGTGATCACAGTGGTATAACCTTTGTTTTACGAATCACTTCCATTCAGCTATATAAGTATTATAGTGAAATTATAAACGATTATCTAATTTTAGTTTTGTCTTAAACTTTTAAATATGAGATTTCGCTTACAATCATTCATATATGTTTCATCTATGTTAAAATCGCAAATATTTTCAGAGAGTACAAAACGTGGCACTAACAAATCTAAAAAATTGCTCTTTAGTAGAAAAAACACTATTTAGCAATCTACATATTACATGAGTTGATATGGATAATCTACATGTACACATTACAATTATAGCGTCATGTGTCTGAGTTCATTGTTCCTTTTAATAATTTATGTGTATACAAGTCATATAGAGAGAACTTCTTTAAGAATGCATTTAAAAAATAAGTAAATAAATTGCAAATTCTTGCATTTATATTTGGCAAAGTAAACTACCTTGAGGAATTATACTACTACATAGAAGGTTACGGAAAGTTATCATGTTATGAATCTGTTACAAGTCAATGAATATATAATTCGCACATTCGTTTGATAAGGCAATTGTTTTCTTAGTTAATAATAATAATAAAATATAAGTTAATTTACATAAGTACACATATATGATTCATACATCTTATTTGCAAAAAAATAAAGATATAATTTTCTTAATAATAATCAAAAAAATCCCCACACTTTATTATGATTAATTTAAATATTTATCTGAAGTTCCAATTTACTCTGTTTATGGATTCTAAACTATAAAAAACACTTGCACAAATTACATAATACAAAGACTATTATAGACTTCGTATTTGTTTACGTTTATGACAAATAACACTACGATGCAACTCTTCGACAAATTTATTAGCACGAACTAATATTGAAATGTTGTTCATCTTGCAAATACTGTGTTTATAAACACTTCATAGGTTACATTCTAAATAATTAATTTTAAGCACATTTAGTATGCTAGGTCACGTTTTTTACAATTTGCACCGCATTGTAGTAATAAATACAATAATCACGCTTCAGTTGCCATCATCAAAATATGTATTGCGATTATGTCTTTGTTTATACGATCGTTTAGTTAGTTACAATTTTAACTTTGTATAAGTGATCGAGATTTTAAATGTGTATAATGCGAAATCATCATATAAATTGCCAACATTATAGAAAATGTTTAGTAATTTATGAAATATTTTACTCAATAAATATTATTGCCAGCTGTCTGTTTTGTAGCAGTACACATGTGGAAACGACATATATACATCCCTTTACTAATTGGACCTGATAAGATTTTCAGTTCAGTTCAACTTGAAAAAAATTTCATATTGATCAAAACAACCGGAAGAAGTCATTTCGTTATGTTGAAGAGCCATCGTCCATGACAGTGGCATCGCGCTCCTAATTGGTGCTTAGTGACTCTTCTGGAAGATCCTTCGTTGACCTTTGATTTTGTTATAGTTGCGTTTTGTGCCATATATCATTAAATTCTTAAATTGCATTAACATTCCCTCAACTCGTCCATCAGGGTCAAACTCTTTCATCCTTACATGACAACGGGTCTGATCAACATCTTGCACAACTTTAGGTTGTCGGCAATTCTTAGGTATATGTTATCATTACTACTAAAATACATTGGGGTCTTGGTATCTAAAATCTGCGATCATATATGTACTTTGTTTTAGACTGATTAATTTTGAGAATAACGGAAGCTGAAAATCGTACAAGTGGATCAATTAGTTCTTTGACACCACAAATCACACAGATATTCTCTGCTTATGCCAGGATATGGTTGAAATGATGGTCTAAAATATTGCCCTACGGTGTTTTACTTCTACGGAATATAAATTCTTAAAGAATATTAAAGAGTTACTTACTTCAACCAATTAGTTTTGCTTAAGAGAAGCCGAAACGCAAAATTTTTTTAAAACAAAATTACAGTCGATTTAAAGCAGGCGAGAAACTTAAGATAATCTGAAGTAACGGCTTCTTGAAGTGCCATAAAATAACACAATTAAACATATCTATTGAGAATAATAATCAACGCAACATATCAATGAGTGAACTTATCATGCAGGCGAAGGATACAAATCTATTTGCCCCTTTAATAGTTTCGTTTGAGAATCTAAGGAAATCAATTTTTACTCCTAGCGAGGTTGGTTCGATCGGTTAAGAAAACAATCAAACTTGCATAACATCAAAGTAATTGGTGAAGCTGCTAGACATAGAGGCTGCTAATAAGTACCCCAACATTTTAAAACCAATTATTGAATAGATCCCTCCCAGAAGGTGTTTATCGTCGATGAGACTATCCGTTCTTAATTTATAAAATTCTTTCAAGTAGCAGGGATTAGCATTCCTTATTAGTCCAGCTTGCGGTTTTCGATTCTATGGATATAACATATCTTTTCTAAATATAAACAATATTTAGAAAAGATATGTTATATCCATAGAATCGAAAACCGCAAGCTGGACTAATAAGGAATGCTAATCCCTGCTACTTGAAAGAATTTTATAAATTAAGAACGGATAAATGACCTGTAATTTGGAAGTCCGACAAGAAAGTTTTGAGTTTCCATGTCCGAAAATTAGTTCAAAAATAACTGTTCGGATGTGAACAAATATTTACAAAAGAAAAATCGTTTGCTTTAGTATAATGCTTCCAAATAATTTTGCGTTTGAAGATTTAGAAGTAATGTATATCTAAATACAGGACAGCGGTTCTTATGGATCAAGTTTAAATTTTTTTACCTTTGTACGACTTTTCAGCAAATAAACGAGACCGATAGGAGATCGGCTACCAAAGAACGTCGAAGATATCGACAAAATTTTAAAATTATGGAATGAATTGAAGTCAAACACTGCACAATGTTTAGTGGTCAACTTGGTATCGATAAAAACAGAACTTTTTCAGTAGTCACTTCTCAAAGTATAAAATCAAAAGAGTTGGCAGCCGCTCAGAATGAAAACATTGAATGCTACATACAAACAAAAGTGAATTAAACATCACAACCTAAACAAGAAGTTAAAAATATAATAGACAGCCACTTAATAAAGAAACAAATATACTGAAATCGTTGATATGGCAGGAAATTAGTGTGAGGAAGATCCCCAAAAATTAAACTGTGAAAGAGTTGGGGAAGCTTTGGATTAGGTTTAAAACTTCGGCACATATAAATATAATGCATTATTTAGCTAGTACCCATCGAACATTAAATTACAATTTGGCCATCCAACTTTTCACTCAACTATTATCCATACTAGTAGTGCACTTTATATACATATATTCTATCCAAAACCAAGCCAATCTAGTTCCGGCAAGACATTTTCACATAAACAACATTTACATTATACATTTGATTGTATGTTTCTATGCATGTAATAATCATAATATATTCACGGAAATAGTTTTTGAGATAACTATTTTATTTACTATTACGACCATAAAGAAAAGTTTCTTCATATATTTATAACAACAAAACCAAACGTAAAACCAATTTACGCAATTAATCATATAGAAAATTATGCGGATTATAGGTACATCTTCATTTTAACACAATTTACACTTTCATTGAATAACTAACCGAACTATCTATTTTACTTATGTATATATTTATTTATATACAATAAATTCACTTTTTTTCAACATTTTTTTATTTTTTTTTTTTTTTTTGACAAGTAAAAATACAAATCTTTGACATTTGATTATTAATAAGAAAAACTTCTTTTTTTTAATAATTTTATATACACTGATCTCTTTTACTCTCGTTATAATAAAATGACCACGTTTCGATTTGTTGTTTCTTTTGTTACAAAAAGTAAAATAAAAAAAAAATAAAAAAACAAATAACACGTCAAAATAATTTTCCTTTTGCAGTGTTGGAAAATATTGTGCACACTTACATTTTATAATATTAACTAAATTTTAAAAACTATTATTATAATCCTTTAATCGACATAATCGTATTAAATTTATTATGTATTATATAAAATAAATATTATATTGTGTTGAACTTTTTTTTTATACGAAATATATATTTTTTCGTGTGCTCACACACCGAATGGGGAATGTTAACTGATGATTGTGAACTACAATACTGAGCGCAATATTATGAATGAATCAAACCTTTATATACGTGTCTCGTTAATCTCATAGAAATTATAATTTTTTGAGTATATAGTTGATCTCTTCGCTCAGAGCATAAAATTGATGGTAAAATGTTCTTATAAGAAAATTTTATACGAAGATGTAGCTTTTCATGTGCGTTATTTCAAATGTGTGTAATGGAAAAACGTGACTTGAAATGATATGAGAATTGAATCGGGTGTTGAGAAAAATGATTTACATTGTTAAATTTAATTGAGTAATTATGTACAAAGAGAGTGTTATTGGTATAGTATTTCCCCTTAATTTTATTTTGAATACGAAATATGTAGAGCCGGGTGTATAAATCATCTTAAATAAAGAATCTTGATCTTAATACAAAATCTAGATAAATTAAGCAAGACATTGATCATACAGTAACTTAAAATATACAAAACTGTACTTACACATTATCAGATGGCCTAATAAAGAACCAAATCGATCATCACTGGTAAATAAGATGTTACTATCCTCTATAGAAGAGCAATAAGATCATAGGACCAGATGTACACAGTGTAATAGAGCGTGACACCAACATTCAAAATCAAACCAGCAGCTGTGAAACATAGCAGTTTAACATCAATAGATAGATAAATAATGGGAACAATTAGAATAAGTCCACATTATTATACAGCTACCAGCATGTTTGACCATAGATAATACCAGATTATATTAGGGTTATACAGATTACCTGGGTTGCATCAATTATATCAATAGAATCGATAAAATTACAGACGATCTCAAAAACCTTTCGATTTGTTTTACTGGAGACTCCAATGCTAGATCCACACAATGGCATGATGCAAACGAGCAAGGGATCCTCGGTAAAGGGTTTGTAGCAAACAGAGGCTTATTTTTAAAAGTAAAACAGTGAAGCAAATGTTGATGGTACACTTGTGAGTGGTAAATTGTTGACGAAAGTACCCCATTGGACAGTTAAAGAAGACTGCGGACGTCAAGTGATTACCGTGCTATAGTACTAATTTTACAATCTGCAATCACATGGTAGAAATAAATGTTCATAGAAGATGGAAATTCTTTTCTTTTCAAAATTCTTTTTTCAAAATGGAAAAAGAAAAGGATCCTACCACAAGACTACCATAAAATGACGATGCAGCATGACATAATGCATATTTCAGCAATGTATAATAGAGCCTATGATAACACGCGCTTGATATAAATTGATTTATAGAATGAGCCTTGGAATTATACATATATACTTTTAAAATACGTCATAATAACAAAAAACCATTGACCTCAAGTCGTAACCACCGAAAAAACTCAAATATAATCTGCGGACATGCTGTAGGCAACACTCAACTAATTGATTTGTTCAATTTGATAAAATGAACGTGAGCGCCACAATTATTTTTTTTTGAATATTATATTATATTTATAGATAAGACGATTTGATAGCATAGATAATTTTTATTAATTAACTAATCATTGTCCAGTATTACAAGTTCTAATATCTAATCAAAAATACATAACTTTTTTTTTTTAAATGAGCTTGCGGTAAATGATACATTGTAAATTTATAAAATGGCGAACCTGTTTGAATTTTTTTAATTTAGTTTCTTTTAAAGCAAAGTTAGTCAACGTGACAATCCTAAATATTGTGTTCATAAACGAGAGCTAATTATATTTAGCAGTTATATTTTAGCAGTATGCCCTCATTTTCATTGTTGAAATGCAAGTGTTTCCAATGACATAGTGATCAAAAATTGTATCATACTTGTCAATCTAAGACAACCTGATTTTAAGTCATCACAAGTATTTTCACGGTAATAGGGTTTAAGTCTGTCAATAGAAACATTGTGTCTTTTCGCGTTAATTTCAATGTCAAAAGTGTTTTTCGTACGATGTAAAACCAAACCATATTTTAACTGTAAGGACCTAATTAAAATTTTGCAAGAATCATGCCTGGATGCCGGAAAAGGTGGAATTTCAGCAAAATGATTTTTTTAAATGTTGACAAAGTCGGATTGCGGAATTTTCGTACTGTATGATTCAAAGAATTGTCCAGGAACTCTCAACGAAGAGGCAAAAATGAGTTCGGCTAGCGTAGTCTTCAATTTTTCGCTAAAAGTTATCCGAAATCCAAGCATGATTGTATTCAATCATGCCATTACATTCGAAACCCAACAAGGTGGAAAGTTCGTAGAAAAGATTTGACTCAAATTGCGCTCCCTCATCTGTGGCTATGACATATTTGGTACACCAAAACCGGATACACAGGAATGTTATGCGGTATCGCAGATTATACGAAATCGGTAATGGATCAATGATGACTAGGTGTATTTCTGAGAAGCGATGCGAAGTTAGTTTATAAGAACCAAGAAGAAAAATGGTGTCCCTCGAAACTTTCAATTTCTGCATAATCTACTCGTATGCTATGCGATAAGGTATCTTCAACCTGAAATGTTGGTCTGAAATGTGTTTGATGTCGGTAGTGAATTGACCGATAAAAACCAAATGACGAAATTGGCGAGGAGATACTTTTTCTGGATTCCGATAAAAAGCGTAAAACAGTGGCTTGTGATGCTTCGATAGATTTAGCTGACCAATTTATTGGAGTCTTACTGTTTTTTGTATCCTATCAAAAAAGTGTTGATAAAGATTTGGTCATATGCCTAATTGCATTTGGGCTGAAACGACTGTAAAAGTTAATCCTTCTCAAAAATCGTTTAAGGTGATTAACTGTTGATGAATGCTCAACATTTTTAATAACAATAATTGGTTCAAGATTATGTAAATTGCCTTGCACATTAACTGTGTTGTGTGTTCAAGGTGTTATTTGAAAAATTTAGACGCTACTAATATATCGTATAAGTATAGACACACGTATAAAGTTCTGCATAAATCTCTGAAAAGTTTGTACTAAAAGTATGTAGAAAACATGAGATACAAAGTATCGAGGACAGAGCATCTCTTTGCCGTATCCCAGAATTATTTGCAAAAATTCCTCTTATAGCGTGTTCTCCACTTTGACACAACATTGTGGCTACATTTATGTTATTTTACATAAACGCACATACTTGTCAAGTATTCCCAGACATCGCGAAGCAAACCATAAACTATGCCGATGTACGTCACGAGATGTTTCTACCGATAAATTGATTTATTGGAATTAATTTAATGGAAGACTGAGTTAGAAGGAATCCTCCCTGGTATTAATCACATCATAGAGATGCGGTAACGGCTAACAAAAAAACCGCCTTTATAGTATGGCATAGCTTATTTATAGGAAAGCCTATATATTGTGTAAGTCAATTTTGTTTCGATCATCACAAATTTTACAATACTTAAGAATATTTGACTGTAACTTCATTCCAATGTCATCAAACATTTTAAGTTTGCAATTTTATTTTGTTGTATATGTCGCTTTGAGCAAGAGCAACACCGTGTGCAAAACAGCAACAACAACAATATATTTGAAAATAATGTTAGCTTAAAGCCTCTCGTCATATTATAACTAAATATTTTAGTTGAAATTCATTTTTTGTTGGTAAACAAACAGAATGTTTTGTTATTATCTAGATAATTTCAGTATCAGGGGCGTGGGGAGTGTTAGAAGCTTTATTATCTATACATATGCCAATTATTCGGTAAATCCCAATCTAACATGATTTCATTTTTTTTTGTTTATCCGACTGAAACAACAATTATTGGAACTGTGTGGAGTACGAGAATGACGATGATGTTAGTATTAATAACAATAATCGGGGTTTACAAGCCATTGCTGGTCCATACCATATCAGCAAGCGTTTATAGGCTATATTCCATTTTTTGACAGCAAGACATCCACACCTCATCAAAATACATAATAATTTTTGGTTATGATTCTTAATGTAACAAGTACAGTACAGTATTTTTGGTTATGATTCTTAATGTATCTGGTTTTTTGCTGACATAGTTTCACAATAGATTTACTTCGTTTATCAGACCTACATAATATATTTGTAACGTTTAGTATGTTTTCCTGTGGCCCATGATTTGTGTGAAAACTTACATCGAACCTTATTGCAAAAAGAATTTGCAATAAGAATGATCACTATAGTTAATCACAACAGTCAATCGCAACAATATTGGAGTTGAACTGTGGATTGGAGTGACACGTGAAATCGTGACTCGGACAACCCGCATTTGTTTTGGATTTCAATGCAGTCGATATATGTGTAAGCTACGTTTACGTTGCGACGAGCCAACCTGTAAATATAAGTATTCATGCGCCATTGGATGTTAGCAAAAGATAAAGCCTCATTTTACAACATTAGATGATGATCCATTCCGGAGTGACCAATAATGGGAGGAGCATGATGAATTTTGCGATTGCACACGATCTCATTGATATCTAGAACATTTTTATATACCGTATAAAAGCATCCACTTGGAAACAAGGACACACTCGCGTTAGATGTCCTGAAATTAAATTGACCGCATGTGTTAATTTCAAAGGGACGGTCTCGGCCTTCCAAGATGTGAGATAATATCGATAGGCTACCAAATTCGTAAGAAGTGATCATCATTTGGCCACTGCAAAGCTGTGATGGCGCTTTGTATGCCCTACGACCACTACTAAAGTCTAAATACTTTGCAAATTTCGACCAGCTTGTGATTTGGTGGAAATTCCTGATGTCATTTCTGAAGTTAAAAGAAAGCGAATACATCTTAAGCTCGGTCATGTATATAACGAGTCTATTCTAAACGGATGGTGTAGCAATCTATAATAGAGTTGCCATTTTATAAGCGCAAAAGTTGCTGCTGGTGGCAATGTCTCCTCGGACAGATAACTACTTAATTTCTTCATGTTGTCAAAATGTTGATAAAATCATGACTATGTCCGAAATGATTTAATATCTTGGGACACAAGACGTATTGTTCTTTAGAAATTAGCACAAACTGGTTCCATATTTCCAAGTGGATATTTTGACAGTGCTAGCTGCTTTAAAAGAAACATTAAAGTCACCAATCAATTGATTCTGATGTCGTGTTAAGTATTACTGCCTTTATGCTGTCATACTGAACAAGGCAAACCGTTGAACATTATTTGACATTAATTTTAAATCTCGTACATAACAACAAATAATCGACATTGTTGTAAGTGGTCGGTGGATTGTGGCCTTTAAACGTCTTGAGTTCTAGACTTCAAGACGTAGGATTTATAGTAAAGCAGATAGTTACGTAGATCTAAATACTTATAGTCCGTACTATATTATAGTCATTGACAGTAGTATTGGGTGGCCGGAAAACAATTATAATTCGGTCAAGAAAATTGAATCACCGTATTCATTTGCATATAAGAATAAGCTTTTATCGCTTTTTGAATTTAGAGTGGAGTATGGACATCGGCGAAGTAATAATATGACAAAAAGATCAAGTGGCCGGTATTCTTCACAACTAAATGTTCTCTTAAAAATTTAGAGACCTGTACGAACGGATTGTCTAAATCATTGGCCGGATTAGATGTGGTGGATTTACTTTTATTCAATGTGGTAAAGCTTTAAGATTAAAGATCGCACCATCTTCCATAAAATCAAAAACTATCGTGATGAGTTCAAAAATGTCAATAACGAAATATTTTTTCTATATTAAAAAAGATGTTAGGCTTAAATTATTTTTATTACTTTTGGTTGAGTAATAAGATTATTTGAATAAGAAATGAATGAGAAAAATACAACAACAAAGAAACCTGGTATATAACTGTTTTTCAAGTTATGTATAATTCGCTAGATTAATACATGTATTTAAAATATAAAGGGTAAAATAATTTTAGAAAAATCATACTTACCTGGTGTAGAGCTTACCATGATCCACAAGGTGGTTGCTCCAGAGCGAGGCCCTTCCATTGCACTTCGGCGGGGTTGACCTTTGCGATTATTCCTAATGTGAATAACTCGTGCACAAAATTTTTGTTAGCCGGGACTGCGTACGCGCGGTCCCGATTTTAATAAATTAATTGATAAAGTGAAAGTAGATAAATCATCTTAATTTTATATTATAAGATGATGACCTGTGTAAACTGTAATTTTCACAGAGTGAAAATTTCGTCAGTGTAAGGATTTACGGTACAATTGAATTTTAAGATTACAACATAAAAACATATGCTTTTATATGAATTAAGTGAAATTGTACACCACAATTGGGGGATTTTTATAGAAAATTTGGTGTACGAATCTAAACTATATTTTTAGACGAAGGCAACCAATAATTGCCGGCGCATACATGGTTTTCGTTCCGATTTAAGTTAAATATGTCAAAATGTATGGAAAATTAGATGGATGATAAGTTGCTAAGAACTTAATTAACTAAGAAAATTTATGTAAATATTACCTGTGGTGCTTTCACAAAGCCGAAAAGATAACAACGGTTGCATTGTATAAAGCCGATTTGGAAGCTAAGAAATTTTTAGATTTAGGGGAAAAAATCCATTTTATGGTTATTGGTGTTCACCACAAGGCGGAATTTTTTTTCAAATTTGTTGTTTAAAATCACAGAAACTAAGATCATCACACGATTCTTGTATATATATTATTTTTACATAAATGTATACAAAAAAGATTGACAATGTTTTATAACCAACACAGAAAAATTAAAATGCACATAAAGCCAAAATCTGTTGCTTTGAGATATTCAAGTAAAACTCCTCGCTTAGCTTTACCAAAGCAACACAGCTTTTAACCAATTAAATATTTATAATATTTTAAAAAAATGTATGGAGAACCGAAAACGTTTTCACAGTTCAGTTAAGGGCGGAACGGAACCGAGAGGGTTTGATCAAATTTCAAAAAAAACTTAACCTCAAATTATTAATTTTGACGTTTCAAAATTTTAATTCGATCTTGTCTCTGAGACATTGGTAAAGATAGTACTTTTACTATTCAAAAATCTTCGATTATGACTTAAACCAAAGCAATATATGCATAAATGCAATCATGGGCATGGTAGATTCGCCAGGATTATCGCTGATGATGAAAATCAAACATTTTAAACTTGCGTTGAAACTTCTTGCCGAATCTTTAAATAGCATTATGGTTAAAACTCTTTATCAAATCGCATCTAGGCATGCTAATATTTATCCAAATGCATAGAGGTCCTTCTCTCTGGAGCGCAGACACCAACGAAACTACTTTGGAATTAAAAGATCAAATGTTGATTGCAACTTAGAAAATGGTAATTTAATCTAACCATGTTTTTGAATCCTTTTCTACAACTGAAATGGAAACAACCCCTAAAAGTTGCAGGACAATAAAAATGCTAATCTGAAATCGCTTAAATCTTCAATCTGCTTGGATGGTTATATATCTTCTACCACTATAGTATTTAAAATGAAAAAACGATTATGTTTGTTAGAGCTTGATTGGACTTACCTGCCGGTGTCGTAAAAACAATTTACTGTCAATTATACAGCTTATACTAAATTAAGTAGAAATTCCTAATAACAAATTTGTTAGTCCTTCATGCAATTAGTGATGCTTTTGTAAAAGCGAATGGGCTTAGACATGAGTCGTTTGTCCATTTGGTCCAGTCATAATGAATATATTGTATGTGCAAAAGTGACAGTTGCTACGCTTAAGAAGATATATTTATCTAGCATGAAATTTTATTACACTCTTACCACAGCCTAAGATCCTTTCGATTTAGGTTTTACGTAGCAAATAAGGGTATGGTTACAGTAACGGTTACGAATTACGTCACCAATTCTATAGCAAATGCAATAAATTCAGTAAGCAGAATCAGGCATTTGTAACTACATATTTTACTATTACTTTTCAGTTCGTACAGAAGAAAATGAAATGAAAAAGTATAGATGCCTTAATTGATCGATTTGGATGAAGATCAGAGACTTTGAATATCGTATAGTTTTCTATCGAAAAATATGTCATAATCATCAACTCTCACATCCGCATGCATTGCAATGGCTCTGATGAACGCCCTATACAACTTAAGCTTGTTGGCATTTGAAACTAAGCATTTGAAACTAAGGGATCCACATCTATTTCAAATGTTTGTTCTCCATAACTGATTCTAACAGAACAGAAGAAAATAGACTAACAGACTAACAGAAAATTTTACAACTGGGCCCAGTCGTTCTTGCGTTCAAATGCGGTTAAGTCCAATGAAACAAACCATCAGCATTTGTCTGGGTATGATTGACTAACGATATAAAGTATCCTGAAATATGTATTCAATTTTTAAGAAAGATAACTTTTAAATGAGATAAAAAAGTAATTGTGACTGAAAATCTCTTTTGAGAGTATTCCCATAAATATCTCAAAATCAACGATAACCTCTTGTAATTGATCATGTAATGAAATTTTTCCGCTGCTAAATTCTTGGAAGATAACTTCGCTTCATCAGGTGCACTAGAATTTACTAATAATGTAAATTCGATATGATAATAAAACCGCAATGACTGTCGTCATCTTCGACTTATCATGGTGGTTTTTATTTTAATTAAAATAAATAAATTTAGATGCATTCTACTCCCAAATATATCATATTGCATGTGCATGCAAAATACGTTTAATTAGATAATCTTGCGATTTGGCACGTCCATTCGACATCATTTATTATCAATAACGAGATATAAAATCATACAAATATGAGCTCGATTATGTGATACAAAACGAATCTTTGACCACCGCAAAAATAGAAACGCGTCCTTATCTCACAACGATAATCATTTACGTGCTATTATTGTAACAATCGTGTACATGTTTAAAAGTATACAACGGAATCACTGGCTGATTGCTTTTTGGAAATGAATTTTATCACAGTTTTATGATCTAAGAACGATTAAAACGTATACTACTTGACGATAGTATACTACATAGTTACTAGTTTTGTTAATTATTAAAGTACGTTGATGTTAAACATGCTGAGCAAAGAAGTAAAACTATGACTAGGCTATAGTGAGAGGATTGATGTCCAATTGTCAATTGTCTATTGGTGAGACTATAAAGGGTGCAGTTCACATAACAGTTATTACAGAAGCTATTGCCACTATGCAAGTGGAGGAAACTTTCGGTTACGATAAACAAGTATATTAGCAAGTATATGACGTAAACGTCATTATATTGATTAAGTTCATAACAAAACACATGACCTTTATATAGTTTTAAGAAACACTGTTGTGATTCCCTGAGTTTGACACTATAGATATGGTGATTAAATGGAAATACTTTGATTTGCTTTATAATTATTTTTCTCTATTAAAATCTATGCGAGTTTCGTATATACCCGCAGTTCAAGAGCATGTATACTCATATAATAATTTATTACTACTGATGATAGTTTATTACCACCGTAACTGATTTACTAGAATCAATATATTGATCTCAAAAATGAACGTAATGATTGTTAGTTGCCTAGCTAATGCGGTTTCATTGAGACATCTTAATTCTTGGTTTATATCTAGAAATTGTTTGGCTGCATTATTTATATTGGTATGGTGGTATTGACCTTAATCTGCTTTCATGTTTGATTGCTTATTCCACGATTACTTTGTCAATTACTGCATTAATAGGGACGAAGTAATCCAGTCTTATAAGGTCGTTTTGGTTACTGGTAAGCATTTGTTATTGATGATAAATGTATAGCAGGGCAATGTTTATCACTAAGTTTGATCTATAACTTTATTGGAATTCAAATTTATAACTATTTTGTGTGCTACTCCTAGTGGATTGGAATTTCTAGTGTTTAAAGGAGACTTATTTACTAGTTTTGGATTACCCGGATGTTCCTCAAACAATGGGCTTTTTATTTCCTAGTGGAACTGGAATTATTGGTATCTTAAATCTTCTAGTAGCTTTCCAACAAGACTATTTTTTCAGCATCAGTGGCGAGTCGCTTGATATAACTTTTAATACAAGTCTGTTTACTTCAAAATTGTTAACTTCATTCCGATTAAATATTTTCTCAGTGATGAAGAAAAGCTTCTAGCTTCTATTTCTATGCCATATTCGTCACTTCTCTATTAGTAGTCGAGCAATTCAGGAACTGGTTGAATATGGTAAGCCTTTATAGTACCATGAGCATTAAAGAGTTCTTTTCACTTTCTAGGTGTTATTAGATTCCCAAGAAATATCAATAACAGTTTCGCTTAGATATTTTATCTCAACAAAGTCTAGATAGTTGAAATGCAGATGCCCATCACACTGACGTGCAGTTATTAAAACTGACAGCTAAGTATAACGAAATTGATGATTTTTAAAAATTTGTCTTAGCGGTCTGAATTGCTGTTATCGTCCAACAACACTTAATTTGATTTAAGTACATCCATTAAAACCGTCATTAATGAGTTCAATTTTTAACGAATTTTCTAACGAGTAACGATAGAACCACATTGTGATAAAGTTTAGAATCGTCGTGAACCCTTTTGCCAGCTTAATCCCGTGTTCGAGGGTAATGGTGATAATGGTGAGTGCGGACTTGTGCGAATTCGATTAACCGATATTACGCCGGGTGAGAATGAATGAAAATAGTGTTTGCCGCAAGTTATACTGAGCCATAAATCACAGACAAAAGGTCCAGCCGCGTCAAAAGTATTATAAAACACAATAATTGGCCATCAATTACTTTTCGTTTTGCAGGTGAAAGCGCGCATTATTTAGTCGAATGTGACGACATGGCCTCTGTGTCCGTTGTAATAATAAATGATAATTATGGTTTTTTTAGTTCCTTCATGAGCATAGGACTTCTATACTAGGCTGGATCATCTTACTATATTGGGGGATACTGCTCTTATTCCACCCATGATTTGCTTTTTTTTCGCTTCTGCTACCACAGTTCTTTTTCAGGTCGTTGCTGGTCTTCCAACTTTTTTTTTTGCTTGAGGGTTCCAGTTCAATGACAATCTTTTATGTGGTTTTCTTAGTGTAAGATCATCAATATGTCTCCCTTACCGTTCGTTCGTTTGTGGCCAGAAGCACTTCAATATTCATCGAACGTACTTATTTACAGACACCTGCAGTTTCTATAAGAGTATTTTCGTATGTTTCCAACTCTCACACCCATACAATACAATTAATTTTACACACGAGCTAAACATCGGTATCATGGTCTTGCATGACATGACCGAGGAGTTCCAGATTTAATGTAACATGTTTAATACATATCTAGCTTTGTTTTTGTCTTTCTTTATCCTACCAGTTTTTGTTATTGTGCAATGCAACCAAGGTATACGAACTCGTTTACAACTTCAATTTATTGTAGGTTGGGTCCAATTATAGCTGTTATACTTTTTGCTGCATGCGACAGAGTGTTTGCGTGTGAGATTATCCTCTGCATAATCCACTGGCGCCTCTGAAGAGCTAATTTGTGGTACAGAAGTTGACGGATCTTTTCCTTTGTTATTTGGCTCAGAATCTAACGCATTTTTATCTATGAATGTCTTTATTTTCTGTCTCCCTGGTATTATTTTAAAGCCGTTTCTTTACGTTCTTCATCTACATCTTCGGTTAGAGTATAGAATGAGGGGTATGTTTTGTTGGAAATAAGCTTTGAACGCATTCGAATCATTGCATATGTTTCACTGTATTTAACTTTTGTAGCTAACTTCACTTCTGATTAAACCATCAATCAATCAAGTGACACGTTAAAATCATAAAGCTAAATAAAACATTTTTATTTACCCGTCTTCCTTTGTGGACGACAGTCCTCCTTTTGTAATAAATTCCCTCCATCCTCCACGAACACATAAATGTTCTCCACCAGAAAAATAAATATCATATTTTGTAGAGTACGACCCCCTGGAATATTAATAACAAAGAGAAGGACTGGAAAAGAGAACGGTGGTGAACGTGAACGAGTAAAAATGATCAAATGGTAATGTTAAAAGAAAACTAATAATAATAAAAAGAAAACAGGAGAGGAAAGAATGTGATTAGATTATCGACGGGTAAATGCTATAATGGTGAAAGGCCGATTCTCTTTAGCGGTTATGGAAGATCTACTTCAACGTTTATTCGGGGCTAATTATTTCACCGTTTTAGATTTGTTATCAGGTTCTTTAGTTGACCAGACTAACGAGAAAATGGTGGTATATCTAGATGCTATAATAATCCCACGTAAGACGATCGCAGAGGGAATGGGGAAATTATAGTGGTTGTTAGATGTAATAATGGGCCATGGCCTATTGATGAGCTGGAAAATAGCAATTTTTCAAACGCAAAGAAGATATTTTTAGGACATGAAGTGTCAGGATCACGACTTAGACCTGGAACATGAAAAACAGATGCCGATATAAATTTTCTACAGCTGAAGTATAGAACTCAGATATGACTACAGTTTATGGGATTGACGGAATTATTTCAAAAGTTCATGAAAAACTTTAATATTGTTGCAAAACTTTGGAAGCGCGATACCGCGTTTATATGCTAAATTAGTGAATCTCAAAACGTTTGCAATATATGACCCTAATTTAGAACATGAAGTGCTTACCGATGCTTGATCAAAAGGATTAGGAGGAATTTTGTTGCAAATCAATCAGTATAAAAAACACGACCTGTGGCCTATTTAAAAAGACAAACCACGCATATTGTGAACAAAAGTACCATTCATACGAGGGGAACACGGTGACTTTGATGGAATACACCTATTGTACGAGGATCTTAGGGGAATATTTATTTCGTTGAAACGACTATCTCAGATTGCAGAATAACGACAGGTTCACCTTCATTATTTGGCGGATAAATGCCAGCTTGTTAGTAAGACATATGCAAAACGCATAAATGAGTCATTCATAGAATGATCACGTAGAGATTCGCCTAACTAAATCACGACAATATAGGATATGTGGAGTTTAGAAGGCAATAAAGATGATCCAGAGAAATTTTTAGCTTGGACCATTTCCTTATATGCTTATACGTGTATAAGTTGTTCCAAAACTTTTGTTAAGACAATGATATAAAGTGTGCTAAACGCAACCACAACGCCGAGAGCGGAAGGCCAATTGAAAGAGGATATAACCGCACAATACCTACTATCTATGCTGAGGGCTACTATAAGCGAAGAAGACAACAAATCAGATTTCCAAATTATTCAATTGCAATGGTCATTAAACAACATACCAAATTCAACTACTGGAAATTCGCCACAATATTTAGTTTTGACCTATAACCCGATAAGTATATTAAAAACCAAATTATTAGTTGCGCTGCGGTTAAAGAGACGTTCGATTATTAACACCGGAAACCAAGGAAATATAACGAGGGTGTTATGGAACTATCACGAGGGACCGATTGTAGATTTTTATGAAACGTTTTTAACGTTTCATAAAAATATACTTTCATTAAAACCCGTAAAAAACGTAGTAGTTTTTAACGTTGACAAAAATATGTTTTTGTTGCTAGCAGTGTTTAAAGCCAAATTTTACCTGTCCTCCTCTGGCATTTTTCAAAGGTGGTAAGCCTAATTAGAATTCTGATGCTTCAATCAACATCGACCACCAAATGGTTTGATAATTTGATCGAGTTTCGTTTCAAAAAAATTGTCCACATAATTGGCGATCTCCAATCAAACACAAAACAACAATTTTAACTCAATTAATAATTTTATTTGTTTTATAATTTTAATAATCATTAATTACCTAATCAAATATATAATAATTTGTTTGTTTTTTGATACAATTAGTGCTAAAATAACTAACAAATTAAAATTTAAAAAAAAAAACGAACTTTTAGTTTACATATTTTTTGAGTCATACAATAATAAAAATAAAATGAATACAAAACTATTAAAAATTAATAAAAAAAAATGTCTATATAAAAAAAATGATAGTCTTATGGATAAAATGATTGATCGTACATTACGTAAGAAAATACTTTTCTGTTACTTAATAAAATAAAAATAAAAAAAACGTTTAGAAACAATAGTTTAACAATTAATATTTCAACACTATTGATTCTGTAATTGCACATAATTTGCTGGGAATAGGCCATAACGATTTTTACATAAACCTCTCCACCAACCCTCGTCGATCTAAATAATAAGGCAACAACATTACATGAATACGTTAAATTATAATTTTATTTAGTACTTACCATTTCGATGTGTGTCACAAGATCATCTGGATCGAATGAAATTTCATCATCGGCCGCCGCTTGATAATCGTATAAAGCAATCGCCGCAACACCTGTATCCTCAATATACTGTGACAAATTTTCGTTATTTTCAATTGCCGCCTCTAATTGCGTTGCTTTGGTTTCTGCAGCACTAACCACTACTGGTTCGGGACTAGCAGGCGTTGTTACTTTAGAATATGGAACAGCAACATTGTCATTAATATCTTCTACAAATTGTGGTTGACTTTTAGCATGTTCGGCAGGTATTATTTTCTGAGGTAATGGCTCTTCAATGGGCTCTTGAATTGGAACAACATCTGGTGGGGGTTGAGCTTTTTTAACTACTATTGGCTCAGGTATGGGTTCGGGTTCAGGTTCTGGCACTGCTACTGGTACTGGTTGTTTTGGTAATTTTATTGGTTCTTTCTATAAATTTTGAGTTATATGAGTTTTAGTATGGGCACAATTAATAAATTAACTTACTCGAGCAGTTGATTCGGTGGGTGAAGGAGCTTGATTAAATGCAGAAATAGCATTTCCAATTCCACCGGCACGTCCTGTATCGATAGCACCTTTTCGTTGCGATGGTTTCGATGTGTCTTCATCACCAAAAATCTAAAACGAAAATATCTCCGGAATGTTTACTGTCCAATCGGTTATACAGTCAATGACGTTAAAATTACCTGTTTTTTGGCCGCTTGGTCGCGATCTTGTTTGTCTTTCTCTTCACGTATCCGTTTTTGTTCGGCCGCCCGTGCTTTTGTATCGTCCTCCGAATTTTGAGCAAAGTTTTCGAATTTTGCTCTTAAGTTGGATGGTTTTGCTCCTCCAATATCAGGTTTTGTTTTTGTGTATGTCGTACCAACTTTTTCCGGTTGAGTTTGGAATCCCAACGCCGACTTGTCCATACGATCCGATTGCACACCAAATTTACCACCGAATCCTTTCTTGTGGTCAACTTGACTTTCGTGTTTTTCCACTGATTCAATGTGATCCCATCCAACAGCAGATTTATCTTTACGATCTTCTTGCACTCCAAACTTACCACCAAAACCCTTACTATAATCTTTTTGTGATTCATGTTTTTCAACTTTCTCAATATGATCCCAACCGACGGCTGATTTATCAACACGGTCTGACTGTATACCAAATTTACCACCAAATCCTGTACTGTAGTCTTTTTGGGATGCATGTTTTTCGACTTTTTCCTTGTGATCCCATCCCTGAGCCGATTTATCAACTCGGTCCGATTGCACACCAAATTTACCACCAAATCCAGTACTATGATCGGTTTGTGACGCATGTTTTTCTACTTTACCAATGTAATCGTGTCCAACTGCTGATTTATCCATACGATCTGTTTCGACACCATACTTTCCACCATATCCATAGCCCGGATTTGTTTCTTCGATGTGTTTCTTTTTCTTATCAGCGTCGGATTTTTCTGTTTCTTCACGTAATTCTTTCATGCTGTAATCATGTCGGCAAATTATAAAAAAAATTGATATTGATATTAAAATATATATCATACTCACTTAATACTTCCTGCAGTACGTCCTGAACCTTCAATCGTCTTTGAACCCCATCGCTGTTCCTGTTCTGTCACATCATTCACAAAATCTGGATCAGTTTCCCAATCATCGGTTTCACCACTCTCTTGAGGTGTACTTGATATATCACGTCCTGCACTTGCTTTCCACATTATTTGGCACTAGATTTATATTTACGAAAAATAGGCAACACTTTGATTCACTCGAATTGGGAGTGGCGATTCTAACCTCAAATCAAATTTATTTTATGTATTAATATGAATCACACAATTTATTATCTTTTTGATACCGACAAACTGTTTTACTATTGTGTGTATGAAAATCAGCATATAAAATTTATGAAAATATAGATAAAATTTTAGTATTTTTTCTTTATGGGATAGATAAGACGAGTTTTTGTTGAATGTAGTAAACAAAATTCATGCAAAACGTCATAGGATAAAATGACAGAACGTTCTGTGAATAAATTAAATAGGGCTGTGCACTCGCGGAAATATGAAGCTGCACTATGGTCTGTTGGGTTCAACTTGAATTAACGTTCTCGATTTAAAAAAACCTCGTTTTATATATAATAAAAATATCGCCGACAAGCTGAAGTTGTACAAAGTGTTCATCAGACCCCTTGTCATGTATGGGTGTAAGAGTTGGACGATGAGTTAATGAAATTCTGAGAAGAATAATGCGCATGATAGTTTTTGATTTCATAAAATAAAAGGACAGCGAGTACACTGGCTCTTAAACGATCTTTAACGGATGGTTTAGTGATCTCTGAGAGGAGAGCCTCCATTTGGTAGGTGCAGAGCATAGGGACGAAAGCTTCTTAGGGTAGAGAACGACTTGTCTTCTTCGGATTATATAGGACAATACGAAGAACAAGCTTTGGAGTCGATTCCGATGGAGCCAGGCCTGTTGATTCGGTAACAGTTACAAACATAAAAAGTTTAAAAACGCTGCATTAAGGAATGAATTTGGTTGTCATGGAAACAAGGCAAGATTTGTATCTATAACGGCCATAAAAGTTGATGATGACTCGTAATACGCCATATAATATTCATTAAACAATTGGCGCAGTGGTTAAAGCTGTGGTATTTGGATCAGGAGGTACCGTGTTCAAATTCCAACAGTTGATGAAGATTAACACAACTGAATTTCTGGCTGGTGCAATCCAACGAGCAGATTTGAACTTACCGGCTGGAGAATTGCAAGGTACAGATGAATATTAAAAAGTAGTAGTATTCGTGTGTCTTGATGGCATAAAATAGGACGTTATGTTAACCGCAAAAGAGCTCGGAGAGCTTCAGTCCCAGAACAAGATTGAATGTTTAAAAACATTTAAACATTTAATCCCCGTAATTACAAGTAACCATAATGAAATTAGTCGTTTGTTTGCTGGCTACACGATTTGTTAATTGTACAAATCACCAACGATAGTCGACATATTATGCCATCGATGTGGTCACGGCTCAACCATTACTTTTCTAATGTGAAAAAAAGCCTTTTGATGTTTATAGGTTAACGTTACCATACATACGGTTTGATGGGTATTTCAAAAAACATATGCCATGCCGCATGCGTCAAAAACCTCACATAGGTAATTGTCAAAAAAAATGTCAAATTGATGTAATAAAGAGTTTCTGTTAACGATGATGTTTCATTAATAAATTTTGGCTAAAAAATAATAAAAAATTTATCATTTGCATTTGGATTCTTACTATTTTGGATGGAATTCATTGTAAATCGTTAAATTTCATAATTCAACAGTGTTAATATTGCCGCATGGTTAATTTAAAATAAATTCAAGATAGGCATCGTAGTACGGGCAGCAAATTGTGAAAAAGGGCGTCCAAGTCGAGCGAGATGTGAATGTAGCAAAAAGATAAGAAAAAGTGAAAATCTTTCGGTTTTCTGCCAATTTTATCCAATGTGCATTCAAAATCCATTATATTAAATTAAAATTGAAAAGAATTTAATTTTTTTTTGTGTTAATTTTTTTATTAATCGTGTGTGTGTTGTGTATTGTGAAGTGCACGCGCACGAATAAAAATTTACATACGAAAAAAATGGAATTGGATTGATGACCATTGGTAATTAGTAGAAGGCCCACAATTCAGCATTCAAGTAGCTTTTTACTTAATATATTTATATTAATTATATTTATATAAAATAAATAATATCTATAGAGTGTTAAAATAATGAACTCAAGTAACGAGGACGATTCGATTTTCGAGTGTCCCTTTAAGAGAGTCAAACTCAATGAAAATGATAGTGTCCATAGTGTGAATTTAGGAAATACAACTAATAATACACAGTTGGAAAGTAATTTAAGAAATTTTCAGCTGCTCGATGAGGTCCATGAAGATGGAAGTGGCTCCGATAATGGTAATATAAATCCCCAGGATTTTATGTATTCCAGCTTAACTCAAAACTATTTGACTTCATTTAATTATTCTGTTCTATTACTATTTGTAGAAGGAACTCATTCAGGTTATTCAACGGACTCTGACGAGCCAATACTTAATGACGATGATATCGAAAAGATGTTGGACGAAGGGCTTCCAGACGATTTGAAATATAAACGTAAAGAGAATCAGTATGAAGAGCGATATAAAGTCGTGCTAGAAGAAAAGGCCCACAATCATTTCGAAGTTCTTCCAGAGGGATGGGTTCAAGTAACGCACAATAGTGGCATGCCGCTATTTTTACATAAAACAACAAGAGTCTGTACAGCATCCCGGCCATATTTTCTAGGACCGGGAAGTGTCCGGGTAATCCCAATCTAAATAGATTTAGTATGCATATAAATATCGAGCATAGTTTTTTTTTATTTTATATTTCTAGAAACATGAAATTCCGTTAAATGCAATTCCATGTCTAGCATATCGTAAAGCCCTTGACAAGGAGATTGAGCATAAAAATAATTTAATTCGACAGCAGGAGGAACCTGAATCAAATGGTCATGTGCCAGAAGAGAATGGGGATAAAAGTAATGTGCAAGTAACCAGTAAATCGGGTGGATTAGTACCTCGATTTCCTCACGCTAAAATTGAGACTGTGACTGAAAATTTACAACAACAATCATTAACGGCGGATCAATTGACAAGTTACGCTCGTAAACTATTCCATTTCAAAACTATTAGAGTTATGCGTTTCAAGTCATGGTCGGCTCGACGTAAATTTACCAAAAACAAGAAAAATATTAAAAATTTGCAGCGTCCCACGCTGCCCGATGGTACAAAGCTAATAACATTTCCAGTTCTATCTCAAGAGGGCGAAAATCCCAATAATGCACGTGCGAAGAAGGAATGGATTATGAATCCCAATGGTAAGAGTTATGTTTGTATATTGCATGAATATGTTCAGCATGCTCTTAAAAAGCAACCATCGTACGAATTTAAAGAGTTAGAGAATGCGGCCACACCATATTCAGCAACCGTTTCAATTAATGGACTAAAATATGGGACTGGATATGGAACCAGTAAAAAACAAGCAAAAAGTGAGGCGGCACGTGAAACACTTGAGGTTCTTATACCAGAAATGCGAGATAAAATCTCTTCGGATAAATTAAACTCGACGACAAAATCGTCTACAGCAAACGATCACTATAAGGATTTGTCGGTATTCGATGAAATAAAAATTGAAGATCCGAGAGTGGCAGAATTTTGTGCCAAAACGACTGAACCATCGCCTCATGCCATATTAATAACGTGTCTACAACGAAATTTTGGACTCGGCGATATCCAAATTAATTACGAGGTAAACACGGTTAAACATAAAAAAAATGAATTTACAATGAAAGTTGGAAAACATACCGCAACGGTTGTGTGTAAAAATAAACGTGACGGTAAGCAGCGAGCATCCCAAGCAATTTTACAGGTAAAATTATACAATCAATTGAGTTCATTTTTGATGTGCCTAATTTCGGTTTAATCTTTAGATTCTTCATCCTCATATTAAAACGTGGGGATCCCTTCTCCGACTATACGGTAATCGTTCCGTAAAATCATTCAAAGAAAAGAAACAAGAGGAACAAGAAATTACAGTGCTTCAAAGTAAGGCCGCCGTTAATCAACCAAATATAGCAATTCTCGATAAATTAAAATTAGAAATGACAAAATTACGGGAACGAAATCAACAAATCAAACCAATCGGAACATTTGTACCACCGAGCGATATACATTTGCCCTCATCGACGGGTAGCAATCTTAAAAATGTTGATTTGTAAATAGGTTTAAATTGTAAAATGTTTTTAAATATTTTTTTTGTTGTAAATTTATGATAATTCAAATACAATGATTACAAGTATAACTTAAAGTTATGTAAACGTTTGCGATTTTTATTACCTACCATATAAAGTTTGATCTCAAAACTGAAACTCGTCTTTGCCGACTAGCTGTATGTATATTAAACTTTCATATTTTTATTTTTATAATCAATTGACAGGTTTTTGTTATTTTTTTCGCCTCAATATATACTACAAGTTTGACAAATATACTAATAAGAAATTATAAAGTTTTTTTTATTGTGCACAAAATTTTTATTCGTTTTGTTGTTGAAAAGCTTATTTATTTATATTTATTGAATCATTTTAATTAAAATTATATACAAATTTATGATATAATAATGTCTTGGATAGATTTCATTCTATTTTGGATGATGCAACGAAGCAACTCTTACATCTGACTTACATTGTTTTGAAACGAAGCTCAACGTTAATAATTTGTATTAAACAGTTTAGAACTAAAAAATCTAAAAACTTAGCGCTTTAGTTATATTTAACATTTTCTATTTCAAATCCTGGGCTAAAAAAAATGAGTTATCTAGGAAGATGTACTTTTTTAGTAGTCTTGGGCTTCTTGGACCAGAGTTAACTTTATACTTTGAATGAGATACCTGAAAAATGGCGCTAGCAAGTGTCTGTCTATTAATGAGATTTTTGGCCAAATTAATAACGAAGAGGAAAATAATAGGACAAACGGTAGCTGAACTTTCCATTCAGTTCATTTATACAGATATCATCTGTACATGCCAGAACCTGGGTTGGCTAACGGTAATAGATGTTGTTCATAGGAGTTCAAAATTTCGAAAGATAAATTTTAACACGAGATTAAAGAGTATTCACAAGTTCGTGTTTCTGTGAACTCCTGACAAAAACTGCCATCTTAGCTTTGAAGTGACCAATTAATGATCACTGCTTACGAATTTGGCAGCTAAATGATATGATATCACGTCTTGAAAACATTTCCTTATATCGGTCGTACTAGTTCGTGTCGAAAGTAGGAACCTATATTTTCACATAACTCAGTTTGATTTCTGGTAGCTCTAGCGTTTAAGTCACTAATTCCACTAGAACATTCAAATTGTTGTAAAGAGAGTAATTGTCCTTAGGTTGGCCAACGTCAGTGGGCGCATACAAATAATTTATAATCTCAAACCCTTAAATCTGGAATATTATATTTATCAATTACCAGAGGGAGGATAGGAAACTCAAATGTCTTATTTGAAATACATAATATTGAATAAAGAGTGTTAAAAACTGAAACTAATTGATGTTCGGCTGAAAAATGTCCTAAATGCCATTCCAATTAAAATCAACAAAAAGCATAAAACCATGTAAGCTTCTTACAACTCTCAAACTTTTATATGGTGATCCACTCTCTTTTATAATTGAGAGGTGAATCACCCATTTCAGACCATAGAGTGTGTATTAGAGTGTGTAAACTCAACCTTAGAACCATCACTAAACACGCTCATTTCAAATGCAATTTCAGAGGACACTAGCGCCTTTCGCATAATGTCAGTTCCACCAGATCTATTCCAGATAAGTTCCCAATTTCGGTTTACTTCAATCGCTGAGGCATACAACAACATTTTCTTGTATTTATACACGCAGATTTAGATCAGTCAAACAATTAATAATCTGATCCACTCTTGAGATCGATCATATAACGTTTCTATGTTTGGACCTTTACATATTATGTAAAACCATCTGCAAACTGCAAAATAGCTTGGTCTTCTGAATAATCATCCACGCTTTATTGAGAATTTTAAGCACATTTACATTTGCTTCAAAATCCAAATTTGCAATCAGTCTATAACTACTCGATTAGTTCTTATAGGCTCGTAGACTTTGAGGTATCAAAAACCCACAGGAATTCATCCCATTCATGGGATTAATGGTTGATTTACATCATTCGTTTCATTTTCTATGAGAATCTCATCTCATATCCTCGGATTTGCATTCATATCACCTCCTACAGTCACGTGATTTATCACTTACCCACAATCAACAGTTTTTTTATAGTCCCTTTGGGCTTTTTCTCTGTCATTCACAGATTTAATCGGAGTTACATACATACTAACAATTAGCAAGTTTCTATCCAGATTCCAAATTTTAGCAGCAATGGCCTCAACTTATATAAAGTATTCCCTTAATCGATCGAAGCGACGTAAAAGAACAAGTTACATTTTATGCAACGATAAGCTTTTCATACCACTAAGAAGATATCATTTCTGTCACTTAAAGTTACGATTGTTACATTTCAAGTTACGATTGCTTCAATTTACTAAAAGAATACCAAAAATTGACTGTCACCGTAAGACCAGACAGGTCTTGTATTGACAACATCCAAATTGCCATTATACTATTATGCTATAACTTTTTGATCAGTGAATGTTATTTTCGAAAGCAATGGAAGTTCTCTAGAATCATTGCATTGCCAAAATCAATAAACTCACAAATTACAGACAAATTAGTCAACAAATACTTTAAAATGCACCAAATTATGCAAGAAATAGATTTACAAATTATACTGCAATCACCAAGTTACACGCCTAATTAGTCACTTCAAAAATGTCGTACAGCATTTAAATCTACAGGTTAAGTGGCACTTGGAGGTTCAAGCAGGAAATTTTCTGTTTTCCAAAGTGCCTGATCTGGGATATTTGAAGAGTATTTGAAGACTTGGTGGCATTCTAAGGAGAATGCCTCCATATAATATAACAGATACTAGCACCACTATAATCAAAAGTAGTTAATAGCACAAAACCAATGTATTTATGAATCGTGGGGACCTTAGATTTTCGACGAGACGAATGTTCTGATGTTGTATTCCACACGCCATAATTTAGTGTAATATTTTATTTAGTGATGGGACATATTTCGCGCATAATTATTATTATTAATTTATAAAATTTTACACATACTATTATATAATAGGCACTTTCATGCAATTTTCAAAAATTTGTATAAATTAACTAAATTCATGTTTGTTATGAAAATTTAAATTAACAGGATTTATCAAAAATTACACTGCTATTTTTATGTATTTTGTATGATATTTTTTTTTATTAATTTTAATTAAAAATAGAAGAAACCATTGATTTAATTTTAATTTTAGTCTAAATAATTTATATAATGTTTTTGTAATGCGAAAAGCTCGAAATTTTTATAAAATAACTTGCTAGTTAAATTATATATAAAATTAATTAATTTATTTATAATTAAATTAGATGTAATGTTTTCAATAAGTTGGTTAATTTTATAATTAATTATATTTATATTAAAATAAAATAAAAACATACTTAATTATATATAATAATATGTATTGTAAAAGCGTTTCTTTTATTTAATTTATTTTTAATTATAATTATTAATATTTTTATTATGTAATTTATAAAATATTTTTATAAAATAATTTTTTATGTTTTTTGTTGTAGTACATATAACTTAAATTTATCACTGTCATATCATTTGTCACGTATGTAACATAAATTATGTTAGCAAATTATAGTTAAAATTAGAAATAATAAAATTATTTATATATATACTTGTATGTGTGTGTGTGTAATATTAACTTAATTATATTCATGTTATCTCTGCAATAGTTGGAATAAATTTAAAATATAATTTATAGCGTAGCCAAATGATATTGAACATAATATCGTCGATGATGTCGCGTGCTGTATTCGATTTGCTGTGTTACATGCGTCGGCATCATTACAACTTTGTAAACAACCGTGAACGTATCTAAAAGAAAAATGTATTATTTGGTTGTGTTGCAGGCAATGTTATTTCAGTAATCAACAAGTGGCTCAATGGTCTAGGGGTATGATTCTCGCTTTGGGTGCGAGAGGTCCCGGGTTCAAATCCCGGTTGAGCCCAATTTTTTTGATTTTTTGTGATTGGCGATAGAATATTTTCTCATGTATAAATATTTATAAACTTATAGTTTGTAAATGTGAATCGATAATTAGATAAAATGCTAGATACTTTGAACTGAGAGAATCCAGTCCGAAATACTTGGCCGTTCTGGGTTCGACCAATGTTTATTACCGCTGATCACACTCTAGTGCTAGCCATTATGAGGCCGTGTGCGATTGCTCAATATTAACGTTATTTGTACCCATATGACCATAAAACCACCAATTTTTACTCTACATATTTTAATCATACTAACTTATCATCATAATAAAAACGACCACAATGCGACATTCGAATAATTTCCGTATCGGTCGTTAGTGTTCCGCTGTCTAGTGCACAGCCTCTTACTGTTATCGTTTCGCCTGTAATGTCTGTAACGAATAATTAACGAATAAAAGTAAAAAAAAAAAAATCCGACTAAATTAAACGATCGCAAAATACTCACCATAATATCCAGCTATTTTAATGCACGATGTTGCAGGAAATAAACCTTCCCGTCCTTTTCGTCCACCCATACACGGTGATTCTAGTATTGCCGTTGAATAATTATTGTGAAATGGATCGTCACATGCTTTATTAGCGCCATTGAACGATACGCACTTAAAGCAATCAATACTGTAAGCTAAAAAATAAAATATCGTAAAACCATGCAAATGTTTTTTTTCGTAATAAATCTGCATTACCTTTATCGATACATAAAATGAATAAAGCTGTTGTAAGGCTTGCATAATGTAGAATATAAAGTGTCGACATTGTGACTAAATTTTATATAATTTTATTTTACTTATTTTATTATTTTTATATAATTAAAATGTTTTTTATTTTTGTGTTTCTTAATTAAATATCTATTTTTATATATTTATATATTAATAATAATTTCATTTGGTTGTTTTTCAATCGAATAATTTATTATAAAAAATTTGTGGCGCGATATTTTGATTTATGTATTTTGAATGTCACGATGAATTATGCTTCCGACGATGATAATTCAATATGGATAATTCATATAGTAATTGAAACATTATTAATGATGATGGATTTTAATCTGAAATGATAGAAAAAGATTTGTTATGTAGATTATTAGCTAATAATTAAAATATATTGGTCAAGTATCTAATTTAATCTAATAATTGTAGGTATCTGAGATTCTTCAGACTTCATTGACTTAAATCGATCATAATTTAGTATGGTCGTTTAGACCTAATTGGGGAGTAACACCGCAACACTTCATTTTAATACAGAATAACTTGGATTTTATAAATATAACAAAAAATCTTTGCTGACCTTCTAAATTTCGCAGTTTAATTGGGCTAACTATCATGTTGTTTTCTGGATTCAGCGAAATAGGCGAGGGAGCTTCAGCTGCAAAACAAAATAGACGAGATATATGACGATGTCATTTAAACCAGGATTTTAAACCAAACGAAGTAGCACTCAGTTTGTTCACATAAAACTAGTGGTTCACTATCACTTAGATTATTACTTCAGCATGAATTGCCTGTTGATAAATTGCGTTGAAATTAATTTATCAAAATACCACTTATTGTAATATACTGGTGCTTAGAATGAAATTTAAGTTAGTTTTCAGTCAAAATTGTACCATCAAACGATATTGGCATTAAGATGCCTTAATTTGCTGAACTATTCAATGCATACAAGGAACTGTTAGCCTGCCGTGTTGAATTTTTTAAAACTTTTGCTTAAAGTGATCGAATTTTAAATTAAGCTGCGGTTGAACTTAAAGCATGTTGGCCCAGCCGGGAAGGCTGGCTAATGACGATTATGATTAATATATCCATCAAGCAATAGACACATACGCCAACGTTAATAGCGGGATTAACCATTTCCAATTGTTAGACATTCCACAGTACAAGACACAGTTTGAACGCAGATGCAAAACTAGTGGAAGCTGAAGTCACTCACCATCAACTCCAACATAAGCTGCAGAACTCGATTCCATAAAAATTATAAAATTCCAAAATTATAAAACTCTCTCGATTTTCTAGAATGACGATCCCAAGCCCTAGAAGTGACAAAACCCATTGTCGCAATCCTGGGACATAGAGAGCAGGTAACATATATCGCATAAAACCATTAAGATTCTGCGTGTATGTTCTAAACAGGGACACGGTTTAAAGGACTGTGGACAATTCCAGCAACAGTCCATGTTAGGGCGATCCAAATTCATTCTTCAAAACATATTGTGCAATATGTGGTTCAAGGAGAAACACGATCTTTGCCCCTTTCCCATACAATGTATAGTATGCAAGGAAAAGCACAATGCTGACCATGAAGATCGATGAAAATTGAAGCAAACGACAAGTGCATAATAACAAATCGCCTAGTGAACCAGTACGAGCAGTTAATAGGGACATTATCGACCACACCAATGGTTCAAGTCCAAATTAGAATTCAACAACCGAAACTTGTACGAATGTTAACTGACCCGGGCTCACGAATTTCGTTTATCACCGAGGAGGCATCGAAACAAATAAGGCAACCAACGAAGAAAACTTTTATTAAAATTGGGGGAATAAATAAATGTAAGCGAAATCATAATTGCCACAAAATTAGTTACAAGCACGATTTTTGTCGAATTACGGACCAGGTAGTCAAAGGAAACCAAGGAGAACAAATCGCTCAACAAATAGAGCTAGGATGGTTTATTTTTGGTAATACGTTAAACAAAAATCAACCAGGATCGAGGCAATGACGGACATCGAAAAACCCAAGATGTGAAGATAAAAGAAGAAACTATGTGTGAAGAATATTATCAGCAGAACTACTGCCGAGATACTGAAAGCCGTTAAATAGTACGAATTCCGTTTAAACAGTAATTACCATAGATTCATTTTATTTGAACGACGTTGTTCAATAGCAAATGTACTTTTTTTTTGATCGAAAGTAACATTACCTCACCTAACAACAATGAGTATTATATTCCTCATAACGCAGTGATCAAAACAACTAGTAAGTCAACTAAACTAAGAGTTATATTTCACTCATCCGCTAAAACGAAGAACATCAGCTTAAATTAATTACAACTCGGGGGTCCAAAATTACAAGAGAATCTGATGACAATTTTACTACGATGAAGAAAAGAATGACGGTAGACGAAGAGGAAAACTTTCCAATTGCTGATTAAAAAAAAATCGAAGTGATTTGTGAGCAGATCTGACTTGTTATCAGAAAGTGATAATCTAAAGGAAGCTCAGATGGCGCAAGATCAACTAATTAGGTTACTACGTATACCGGAGGTTTTTACTTGAAAAATGGGCCTCTAATCTCATTAACTCGTAGAAATTGTAAATTCAGGCTCAAAATCATTCGATCTTTTAATATTTAATAACAAAAACACTAGGATTAATTTGGAATCTAGGCAGTGATACATTTGAATTCAAGGTGAATCATATACAAAAAATATCCAAACTATTTGATCCAGGATTAGATCAGAAGATTAGAGTGGTATCACTTCGAAGCCACTTCGGCTTCGAGGGTGACGAACAATATTTATTGGCACTGTTATTGGCACACGATCGAGAGTTGAATAACAAGTATTTTAAAATTATACCACAACAAGTTCTTTATCTTGCTGGAATGCTATACAAGTTAGTCAGAAATGCTGATCACTACAACAAGGGTACAATCCATTACAACGTATACAATTCAAATAATTATGGTTATGAGACGTATCGCAGACAAACATCGAGTTTTTGTTGATGTTATTCTCAGTGCTCATCAAGGCCGTATTCATCCTGCAGTACTGACCCCAGAACAATTAAAAGAGGAATTCTCCCGAATTGACTTTATTCTATCAACCATGATGATTCCTGAAGGAAACGAGGACCATAATCTGATACGGGTTACTCAAATAAGAAATTATAGATATTTGTGCAATATCGCGCCAATTTATACAACACAATCTAAACCGTAACAGCATGTGAAATAAACCTGTTAAGACACAAATAGCAGAAAATTGACGGGTTCACTTGTTAATTGGACCCTGCCCATGATAACATAGTTAGCAATAAAAAAAACTCAATCGGGACAAATACTATATCTATAAGCACCTATACTTAAAGTTGCTGTGAATATATAAACAGGATTACATAGCTGAAAATCGGTTTTAACTGCACTCTGACTATAATAATGATAGAGAAGGTGGAACGAGAACAAATCTGCTGCAAGGATTTGACCCATTTAGAACCCCACCAGTTCCACCTTTGATTTACCAGTCAAAGGTAAATTCACTGCTCAATCGTAGATTCGTCATCAAATTAATTTAATAGCTGTGGCCTGTGATGCTGTGTTAGAGAATTTCTTTTTTGTGTGGAGCACAATATCATGTTTCAAAATTTTATTTGGTTGTTTTTGTTGTTGTATTGATTTGTCCAGTTTTTGTTTATCTTCAGCTCATATAACTGATGAAATCTGATCGAATTGTTCAGGTAGTGGTACTGAGGACTTTCTAACAAACCAAATTCTTTAGAAGTTCCTTTTTAATTCCCTTTCTTACATGGTAAACATTGGCAACGATAATATTGCAAAGACGGGTAGATTCAAAGTAGTAAGGTTTAATGTATAGTTTTTTCAAGTTGATTGTCCACTACTCAATTTTAAGTGCAATTAACTTATATTTGAATGACACTCGAGTCTCGACATTTACAGAATGTCATTCAAATATAACCTAAATCTATTGGTGTTACACAAAATCTGACACTTTTTACATTCTATAATCTTGATTTATCCTCACAACGATATTAAAAATAATTCAAAGCGTTTTATTATTGTACTTGAACCGAATGAATCTTGGCATGATACACGTCCAACGTATTTTGTTTGGTTATCTCGTATACATTAAATCCCTAATAAAATCCGCATACCTTAATTTCAGTATATATACATACAGTACACACACACATATACCATAAAAAAGCCAGAATTTATGCAGGACGTAAACAGAATCAGACATTATATGGAATGAGAAATTTTACATGAAAAAAAAAAAAAAGTCGAAAGAGAAGTTACTCGTACATCTGGATTATGAATTTAATTTTTTTTTTATTATTTTTTATATTTTATGTATTATGCTGCTTAATGTTTATCCTTTTTTGATTTTTAATTTGCATATTATTATTGGTATGTCGTCGTTATAGAAATGATAAGGAGATTTTGTTTATTTTGTTCTTGTATACCTAATCTAAAAATATAAAAAAAAGAGATTTCGAAAAGGAGGTGACATTGTATCATCTTTTTTATGTATCTATATATGTTGCAAGAATAAAATGTAAAAAATTAATTTGAATTTTAACATATTGTATATATATACATATTAATAGTTTATGTACGTCATTCATAATAAATGTATGCATATTCGATTTAGCGCCATCAACCGCACACTAGATTTTCAAATTTTAGTTTCATTTTCCTTTTTTCTTAAATTCATGGACATGAGACAATTTATAAGCGGGATGCATTATGTATGTATATGGGGTCTTTCTCTTTCATATATTCAGCAAAGCAACGTTGGTTTCTGGTTTCTTGGTTGAAATTATGCGACCGTCTTTTGCCTTCGGCGAATATTAAAATGCTACATCATCCCAAATTTTGAACTGCATAAAAACACGAAGCAGTCAGATATTGAAAAATAAAGATACCAAATTGGAGATTTATGTAGCAAATATGTCAATGTGAACTGGAAAGTAACAAAAAAAATTATCACTAATGACTTGGAGACTGTGCTAGGGATGCGAAAACAGTACAAATCATGGGTCGAAATAAAAAACTGTAGGAGCCAATAGAGTAACATCATCAAGCTTAGTAGATACCCTTTACACATTTAGAGTCACAGCTCAGAATCATATATTTAAACGAAGAAATAGAAAGTTACTATAAAGGAATTCGAGAAACATCAGATATGCCTTAAGCGGTAAGTCTTAAATATGCTCATTAATCAGATTAAAAATTATATTACAAATCATCTGAATTGTATAAAGAATCAACTTCTTATTGCTTTACAATTTAACATTTTTAAAGCGTTAATCAGTTAGGTCTGTTGCAATCTAACCTCAATTTATGTACAAATTTAAAAGCACGTGTTTACATAACCATTTGATTTATGAGCATGCTACTATATACGAGCATTGGATCATCTTTTGTGTACGAACATATAACGTTTTTCCGTGAAAAAAACAGATAAATAAAGAAAATTTATCTCTTATCATACCGCATCCTTGCTATACGTCGACTTAAAACGTTTGCAGGGTTATATATTATATAATGTACATATTAGAATTATATATTTTCGAAAACATTTTTATGGTATATCTTATCGTTAACAGGAAGTTAACACATAGAATGTAAATAGATGAAAAGTTACAAGATATTTATTTTGTATGGAGGTTTACACTTCTTCCTAACACTGTGTATCTTAACATTTAAAGGGTGGCTCATCGGGTATGTCGGATTTTAAATGTTTTTTTTTCGGTTTTTATGTAGTGACCCTGATGTTTCCTAATTGAGGTTTTGGTTAATACCAAAATATTAACAACTTCATAATGTAGCTAAAAGTACGATGGTTAAGATACTTCCTTACCGCATGATATACGAGATCGATACTCGATATTTTAGAAAGTCCAATTAAATTCATTATTAATATAAAAAGCGGTTTATACAAAGGACATTATTGTTATCATTTGTATCTGCACCCTCGACTATGTACCTCCACGAGGTTTTGAGGGACAACATAGTGGTCACATCTCAATGGTGAAATTTAAATTCATTGCACAGCAAATCACAGGGCAGGACAGGTAGATAAAAGTAGATAGGACGGTGAGTTGGGAATCGGAAGAAAATACAGAGCGCTTCGAACCAGAGGGCGTCGTCGCGACGTTACAACCAGCTATAGTATTGCAGTCACATAACCCTTTTGAAAGTATAGGTAAAAGCAAAAATGAAGGCTGAGAACAAAGTTCTCAGCCTTCATTTTTGCAGGAAACGAGGTTAGTGGCTTAAGTGACGCGATTAAAGACGTTGAGGCTGTAACCAATTTGTTAAGCAAATCTTAACAGTAAATGTGTCCATCACGAAAACACCATTTTGTATTGTCCATCAAGAAAAAATTTATTAAGAATTTTGACGAAAAAGCGTGTGAAAAACCATTAAAATGTACCTATTTGTTCTCGAAAAATCGTGTTCAATAACTTCATTCTTATTAACTGGGTTTCGTTCTTAAAGTGCAACCCAGTGAAGAAGGAAACATCTCAGCGTATTTAAAGAAGTTAACTTGTGTAATACAATGTTTCATGGCAACGATAAAAAGGTCCATGAATGCAAAGTATAAACATATACTGATGCAGTTACTGGCAAAAAATCAAAAATGAATACCCTTAAAAATATTTATAAGGAAACAAGCTTCACGCATAAGTATTGGAAATAAGCATTGAACGCATTCGAATCATTGCATATGTTCCACTGTATTTAATTTTTGTAGCTAACTTCAATTCTCAAACCATCAACCAAGTGACACGTTAAAATCATAAAGCTAAATAAAAGATTTTTCATAATTAAAATTTAATCGAGAAACATCCGTATTACTTTTTCAAGTTTCCAGCTCTGCTTAGCATTAATTCCATCAAATAGAACGACTGCAAAATTAATGGATACTATATTTATGATACCAAGCATCCGGATGGCAAAACATGTGGTGCCTCAGTTGTATTGGTTAAAAAAAGAATACAACATTATAAACTTCCGAAATATGAGAAAGAATATATTCAATCAACGATCATGCTTATAGGAATGGTCTGAAAACTGGGTAATAGCAGTAGTATATAGCACTCCAAAACATGTCACAAAAAATATACAGTTCATGGATTAATTTAATCGCAGCTGCGGGCAATAAATTATAATTACCATTTCAAACTTACCCATTAGGGATCAAGATTAGCAACACCGAAAGGCAAACAATTTTTTGAAGCTATGCAGCAACATTATGAATCTGCCGGTCATCCCACACCTCCTAGCTAAGTTTCTGCCTTTATTAACTTCTGTAAACCAAAAGCATTGTAATGCTAACGCCACCGATTGTTTTTATGATCTGTCATCTGATCATTCACCGGAAAACTGGATACTTTCAACTGGATATCCCTCTTAATACACCACGAATATTGCTGCAGAACCAAAAACTCAAACACATATCCTGAAATTATCTGATGTAAAGGGAAAAGCAGTATTGCTTTGCTGTCTCCTTGGATATTGCTCAAGCCTTTGACAAAGTTTGGCATGATGGGCTGATCTACAAAATTAAAGTTTCACTCATTCTGCGGAACAACCTTCTACACGAATGTGTCACACGAATCAGCGTGTTCTAGGACTTATTGCGTATCGCCGATTTACCAATTACTGACAAAAAAAAATAACAACATTTGCTAATGGTACTGCAATCCTAACATAAAAAATGTTTGCAGTCAAGTAAACTGCAAAGTCATTTGAACAAAATCTAGGATTGGCTAAAGACATGGCAAATTAAAGTAAACGCAAAAAATAAAGTATTCAGTTATGGGGATCTACTAGTAAATTCAAATAGAGAACTCTTGTAATGTACACAATCAAAAATTCTATGCAGTATTCCAAAACTCTTCATGGTATATTCGAACATACATGCACGACGACCTTGGTAATAAAACCGTTAAAAAAGCAATTAAAGAATTCGGTTCCAAATATTGCTCAAAATTAAAACTAGAAACTCACCCCAACGAATTGGCGAGGAATATACTAAAACAGCCGCGATTTAGACTACTGAGAAGAGCCAATCCAATCGGATTAATAAATCTGTAATTTATTAAATATGTAAGTTATAATCAGTATAATCTAAATTATTGTAATTGTGAACACTAAAATAGGTTGATTAAAAAAATGTAGTTATTTAGCTTAACATGTTTCTTTTGTAGAATGATTCAAGAATAAAACCATTACCAGCATTTAAAAAATAATAATAATACTAACTATACTGGTACTTTGAATATAAGTTCCATTTTTGTTATAACTGATAATTGAGTTTTGAAGGCTAGTTTGATCGAGTAAATTGCGAAATGAACAGTGTTAGTAGTTCAGTGCAAAATTAGTAATTGAATATAAAATACAAATAAATTATTTTTTACATAAATTTTAGCTGAAACATCTGTTGTCATATCACAGAGAATAAGTAGGTTTACATTTATTTAACATAATTTAAAGCGAAATAGGTAAATTTCAATTATTTTTTGTACAAGATTTTACGAACATGGCGTACTGATAGCCAAAATTTTACTTAACCTATAAATTCTATAATATTATCATATTAAGTTAATTCGTTATGAAAATTATATGTGAAAATTTTCCAAATTTAAGTTGTCATGATTTTTTCTTTAAAAACGAAAAAAATGTCTTTTGATTTATAAAAATTTCGAATTTCCCGAATTAGAATTTACATTTTTTTTTGTAATCGAAGCGGAGTTGTGCGCTGTAAAAAAATTTATATTGCGTATTGACATGTCGAAATATGTCTGTCGACAATGTGGCCAGTTTTATGTGAAAAAAAAATGATTTTACTCATTTCGACATGTCCGCCGCAACGTACAAAGCGTTCGAGTAAAACAACAATAACTTGTCGTAATTTCGACATGTCAAATCGAAATTTTTTTTTGAAAATATCGGCCACCTTCTCGAAACTCGCAACTCGAAATGCTTACGTAATAGCACCCTTGGATACATATTTTGTAATGGCTGATTGATTTGATATTGTTGTGAGTGACGTTTATTTTGTGATAAGCATTGTGCATAGTTTTTTGCGCTGATCGTAGTAATATTTGGTCTTAAATATAGATTATTTTTAATTTTATGTTTTAATCCATGCAATCTTTTGGCCGAAGCTTTCCCAATTCTTTTGCGGTTTATTTTTCACGTTCTGCTTTACGCTGTTACTGGCCAAATCGCGTACGCACGATTACAGCTGTGTTTTAAATAACAATCTGCGAATTGCATTTTTTGCAATAGATGTTTTATTGCCTCCTATATAGAGTCACTTTTACCATTTTATGGGAAAATCTTATTTTCCATTTGTGAAAGAATCTAAACAGTTTTCTACAGTACTATTATATATTGTACTAAACTGACGGCATGAAAACTTACATAACCCTAAGCGGGGTACAGCTCTGTGCAAATTTGTTTATTTTATGCAACCGGTGTAAAGAAACCCCGATTTATTCGCATAATATTGAACACTCTCTGAATATAGTGCTCCAGTTTATTGCCTTAAGTTTTAAAGTTTTTCAATGTGCAGATGTTCAATTTGGACCAAGCTAACCAAACTGACTTCTATAATTTTCAATTTGTTTATCATTATTTCAATCATTTTAAATTTTAATTACTGTTCTTATTGGATTTCAACATCTTAATTCATTATGCGATGTGCGACATTAATTTATTATTAGTCACATGTGACCGAAACAAACGTAATTTGTTACAAAATTCGATGATATGGCTTACCAATCTATATAGTGACGATTATTGATTCCTTGTAAAGTTTTGTACAGATGTTAAAAATGACATTGAAAATGTCTTTTTATCAAAACTAACAATCAATCCATTAATCAATCTAAAAGTCCATTACTACTAGGTTTTTTATTCAGAGAAACATTGCAAGTTACTGATGAATGGTTGGAAACTGCAGTTGCTGATAAGAGATTGCAGAATGCAAAGCAGTTGCTTATAAATATAATTGTCTTGTAGTAATATAGTAGTTTGAATATTGACTACCGGGACTGATATAACTTGTTTTTCCTTCACCCACAAAAAAACTAATTATCTTTCGCTTAGGTGCCAATAACCTTATCGAGTCTGTCATACCTAACATTCCTTTCCAATCCTTTGATTTTTGTAATACGTAACATGGATATACAGTGGTGCTAGCTTAGGAGTAGTATTACTAATTTTAATATAACATAATTTAATGCTACATAGAAGCTTAAATATGGATGGGAAATTCAGTGAAACTTAATTGTAGGGGTTAATATTGAAGTGACATAAAAATTTAGGTGTTTAATATGTTTGCACCATTCGTAGCTAACGCTATACAGATTGAAGCGACAGATAAATTTCCTAATTAGAAATTATCACCGCAGGATACAATGATCCTATAATTTATCACATTTATGCTACTTATAAAACATATTATTTCTAATTTGGACAGATCGAAACCCATACATCTTTTCGTCACACATGATTTGTATTATAATGAACATTCTTAGAATGCCAACTATCCTTATTCGTAAATACATATGACACAGAAAGACAAAGTATATACAATATATAAAAAGCTTATTAAAATCAAATAATATCAGCTTAATTACAGTTATAGCATTATGCTTCTCTATACACATATATAGAAGGGAAAAGCTATAAAAAGCACAGCAACAAAAATAGTTTGTATTAAGGAGAATCATGTACAAGAGTCCATAAGAAAAGATTAGATCAGATTAAATAAAATAAATTTCATACCACACCAACCGATTCCATTTACACCGTATCGTACAAACGTATACATGTTACAAATGTATACAATGTGGTAACCAACATACATAACACATTATTAGCAACAATTAATTCTATTTGTCAATTTTCCATTATCCGACTCGACTATAATATACATGTACATTCTTCTTTATTTTCTCGTTCCCAACCCTTGTTCGTCGTATGCGGTACATCGTTTATCACCATAATTTTACAAAAATCGTACAGCATACTCTGGTAGTTAACTAACGTTCACAATATATGAAAGTATATAAAAAAAAACTTTACAAATCCAAAAATGTAACATGTATTATGTTCGATTAGAGCTTTTCATAAGAGAAGGAGGGGAAGGGGTTAACTATAAATTAAATGGTGGCATGTTAAGTAAAGTATATAAAATTTAACTCTTTATACGTTTTTCAAATCGAATGGAAGGCTTTTCTCGTTATTTTATTAATTTTATTGTTATCTCAACACTGGTACAGTTGTCAACAAAATGGCGAATTAGATTAGTATTTAGAAGTTGTTTATGGTTTATTTATAAATGTGGTATGCAGTGATTTTCATACTGTACTCCGTGGAACACTATGAATTAGTTTTACAATATTTTGAACGGAAGAATTTTAACACCAAGTATTTTTATGACGTCAATAAGACCAAGCCAGAAGGTTAACATGAATATTGACGATTGTAAAGAAAACAAAACAAAAATAATTAGTATTAGTTTATGAATATTCTTTATTTGAATGATTTATAGCAATATTTATACTGAGGTCTAGAGCTTCCAATAAAGGTATCAGTCATTACGTGTTTTATTGACTTTTCTTACATATTTGTAAATTTGGGGGCTTGTCCCTTTTCAAATTTGTTTGCCCAAACAAGATTTATGAAAACGAACAATATTTTATAACAAGATTTATGCTGTAGTCAAGAGCTTTTAATAAAGGCGTCAGTCATCACGATCGGATTGTTTTGATGATTATAATGAGATGAAAAAAATGTAATAACTGCGAAACAGCAAGTTCAGCAACGACTAAAACGGTATAGCGAAGCAAACTGCTTAAGTTAAACAAAAATAAAAATAACAAAATTGTAAATTGAACTGGGAAGCGGAATACAAAAGTTTAAAGATCGCCTTTAAAACGAATTTATCTTAAAAAAAATTGTCAATGCAAAGTACAGTTTTTTTGCTATGGTACAGAAAACATTGCGGAAATCGAGGCCATCATACAGAAGAAGTGAAAACAACAAAAGTTTAGCTTAGATGCACAGCATCTAAGCTAAACTTTGCGCCTACTCGAAAACTTTAATTACTTTGATAAGTTGGATAGAAAATAATCATAAAAACAGTAGAGAGATTCTGGTAGATTTATATAGATGCACAGGAGAGAGATTATCGAGTGGTTGCTTTTTCACACCTCATTTTATTCAAATAAAACCAAGTTTAGAAGAAGGTTAGTATACATACTAGCATAAGGATGAGCTGACTAAATGAATAAAGGTATAACACCACAGTGGCATGACATTAACCAACTATAAAATGGAATAAGGCCAATTTTGTAATAAATTTAGAAAATTAGCGGGTACTAGCGATTGGTTACAATAAAATAAAAACCGGTAAGTTAACCGGTAATCGAACGATATCAGAAAAAAAATAGTGAAAATTCTAATCTTGAGGGTTTTAATTACAAAATCTTGAACAAATCCGTGACAAAGTCGTAATTTTAAAAAAATGGCGTAGAATTTAATTTTAATCAAAAATTATCAGTATAAAGTAACGTTGATTTGTTTCTTTTATATTCACGTGACTATAATTTTTTTTAATAGTGTTGCTAATCAATCAGTAAAAACGTTTTGAAAACGCTATATAACAAATCTGTTCTCGAACAGATGTTTTCTATCTCATTGATAAGACCATGGCAAACATTTATAAACATTTCACACCTATAGGCAAATACACATAATATACTACTCGTATATGCAATGTATGTATGTACAACGAATTGATTCGAAAATGCTGTAACATGAATAAGAATCCAATAAACTTTACCTTCACCGCATATATACAACATAATATATAATCAAGATTCTAGAGCTCTAAATATTCAAAGTAGATTTCTGAGTTTCAGGTAAACAATTTGGAAAATGTACTCGTGTGTACATTTACAAAAAGTAGAACGATTTAAACATTATAAGCTATACATAAATTTATAAAGCTTTTAAAGCATTTATTTCGATATACATCAAATATATATATATATATATATATATATATATATATATATATATATATATATATATATATATATATACATATCTATATATATATCTATATATATATATATATATATATATATATATATATATATATATATACAATAATTATTTTTGGCTTTTATATAATTGGATTACACATTTATCCGGCATTTACGAGAACGGTAGTGACATTTTATTGAACATAATTTACTTCTTAAGTTTTTACACCTTTCGATATACATGACTACCATGTATACTGATATAAAATAAATAAATAATTACATTTTTATCTCGTTTCGTTTTCGAACCCGATAAAATGGGAATTATTTTATCCCGCATCATTATCCGAAAGAGAAAAAGACTGAATTTTTATTCTTCGTGTGAATAATTAAACATTGCAATAATATAAAGGTAACAAAGTGTTTCGGGGTGAGTGAGTACGAGAGACGATATAATATTTTATCTGCCATTTAACAAAGTTTTTATTTTTTAATACAAACTTTTAATTGGGAAATTTATTTTTACTTTTCATTATTTATATTTCGTTCCCTAATGAATGAAAAATTCATTTTTCCGTTAAATAAAATAAAAGCTTTAAAGCTTCATGTATAACCATACTTTAATTTACGTATTTGTATATATATATTCTTAAATACAAAACACTCAAGGAAAAGAAAATTGCGTCCAGTATAGTTGGTATAATAACATTTAAATTTTTATAGGTTAGGAAGTGAAAAACCACAAAAAAATTCTCGCAATATTATTATTGCATATTTTAGTTATTATTTTTACCCCAAGTTACTCTAAATTTTCGAGGACTATAAAAGTAAATATTAATAACTAAGAGAAACCCCTGGCCTTCAAGTGGCCCAACCCTGGGGCTGCTTCGCATCCTTTTAAGTGATTGTGCAACATGTCAATTGAATTGTTATCTTAATTAAAGACCCTCATCTGCAATATAGTCAGAGATTCTCCTAGGTTTTGACCCCAAAGAACACAAATTGATATATATATATATATATATATATATATATATATATATATATATATATATATATATATATATATATATATATAATTTCCCAATTATTATTTTTGATTGGAAAAATCTCGTCATTAAAACGTGTTGCGGGAATTTATTGAGCAAAAAATAGCAAAATATAGAGTTGTTAATGTAGAATACGGCCGATTAGTTGTATTCTTGAAGGATTGTCACACAGTGACTTGTTTATTATAAATGTGTATGCTGGGGTTAAATATCAGGATTAATTTTTGACTTCGAATCGTTTTCGATCAATTGGATCAATTGGAAATGCAGTGGTAGTCCTATACCTGCATAAGACTACTACTGTCATGTGCTCGTCACGAAAACATTTAAATTTCCGTATCTTGTGTTCTATCAACGACATAAAGTTATAGATGGCTTGTTCTATGAAAAACTTGACCATGAATCTTGAAAACATATAGTCTTCCTCCACAAAAGATTACAATTTTTGCTTCCATCGGTGCCAAGGATAAAGTTGTATGAGCGAACATCTTTACAAAATTGTCTAATGTTGTGATGCTTGAAGTTTGATTAAAGTTCTCTGAGGAATTAAGAATACTCAATGACATTTTCACTCGAATTATTGCGGTATTTCTAATTTTACTTTGACTTTTCGGCAGCAACTGATAAACTTTCCATCCGAAGGACACTTGGGGGCAAAATTTGATGATGCACCGATCTGATGATGTTCATTCACTTAGATTTCGTCAAAATGGCCTGTTTAAAGATTTCACTTATAAGTTCAAAATTTGGCTGAATTTGGTTACATACAAAATTTTAAATTTTACAATCAAGCTTGCCACACATTTGATTTATCCAGATATTTTAAAGCAAAACAATACCAAGAGCGCAAGTGGCCAAGATAAATTTAGGATGAGCCCTTTATGCACATCTCTAAGATCTGCATTTGACAGCTTCCATCTGCAATAGTGGTGGAGTATCATATTGTTGTTAAATCGGTTCTATCCTGGTCGCCAATGATAATAAGCCTAGGCCCGAAGTGCACAGTCATGTGAATTCCTTAAACAAATTACGTGAATGAGGCTTATTCTTGCGTTGTGGTAAACTCTCAGGACTTCAGCCTTCCACTATTCACGTCTTTTCCGTTTATAAATTTGCTTAGCAGTTATCCTACCTTAGACCTTTTTTTGTTGTTGCATGTTTTGAACTGTTTTGTTCCATGAGTGTTGTGTTGTTATACATATAGCAAGACAACACACCTCATTAAATCAATTATTTTTGGGTTTGATCATCGCCCTATAACCATGTTTAAATCACAATGCTTCAATTTTGTGTTTTTTTACGTCATTTTAACTGTAGTTACACGTTTTATAGAGCAATACTGATATCCCACAAACGAAAGGAGCTATTGACCGCTGATCGACCTTCTATAAATTTTATAAATATTCTAAAAACTATATTTACATGGAAAACAGTGAAGGCCATTAATGTTTAACAAAATTATTAAAATTCCTCATCATGTCGAAACTGAGCTTTGCTTCCTCCACCACCACACTTCTGAATAATTAACATAACGACACAATATCCGCGGTCGTTAAAATTCATTCTTACCAATTTGGTTTGGAGGGAAACATTTTACTACACAGCAAGTCCAGGGAGTCACAGACATAATTGAAGATGTGCTGTTTCAAGTATATCTTCTCGGATGTGCCACAAGCTTTTTAATAAGTATAGCATAGATGAATAAAATATAAATTGAATCGAGATCTTTACTAACGCGGTTATATCCGATTATAAAATCCTTTCCGACTAACATTTCCGCGTAAAATATGAACATGAATATATTTTTTATATTTAAGAGCGTCCTTTACTAAAAATGGGTATCTTGTGCAGGTTCGATAAGCACTTGTGCGAACATTTTCTTCTAGAGTTTTTTTTATATTATAGCAACAACAAAATTTTTATTTATTTATTGTTTAGTCTCCTACTGCCAGAAACATAGGTTATTCTTTTGTGGTTGTTTTCTAAAGAGATTATGCTCGTTTATATGTGTAAACGAGTTTATATGTGCTGTAATTTAAAATGTTCAAATAAAGATGGCACACAAAATTGCGAAAAGAATCCATCATATACATATACGAAGAATTTAGGTTGACCATGTAAAGACTGTATATCGATATCCGGGGTTTGATTAAATTATTGTGGAGCTCTTTAGAGGAGAGACCTCATGTTCTAAGTTAATCTCGCAATATGTTCGTATTGATAAAACGACAAAAAACAGTCACAATGTTGTAATAAAGATAAACAAGCTATTGAGAACTTCAACAGTAAGCTCTAGCCACAGTATGAAAGTTGTACGGAATCTAGTTATGCAAATCTTATAGCTTCTAAAATCAAATAAATGCGATCACTAATTTTTGAGACCTATTAAAGAAGATGAAGATTATTCTTTATATGCCCTAAAATTCCTAAAAATGCCAACAAGCTAAACCTTTACTAAAATTCAATAATTAATGGAGACTTAGCAGCCTGATGTAAACGATTGAACTGGACCAATTAAGTAGGAAATTCCAGTTACACAATACTCAACCGTCCTAAATTTATTTCATAAAACTCAAATAATCCTCCCGAGGTAACCTTACTAAACCAAAACTAGAAGGTGGATTACATATTGTTCTAGACAAAGACGATAAAATTTGAAAAATTACTGCAGCCTTAGAAGTAAAACACCATTACCAGTATTACAGAAATACGCTTGAAGTTGACTGCAAAACAAAACCGACCGAAATTCATCTGTCGGAAGTGGAAATTCCAAATTTGTTTGTTCACACATTAAAGAAATTTATGATACCTATACGATAAAGGGGCAGCTGGAAGGACATTTAGTCGTTTAGTACTCACTACTATAAATATCCTTATTTATTAATTTAATGGAATCGGTAATTGCCATTATAAACTTATATATATATATATATATATATATATATATATATATATATATATATATATATATATATATATATATATATATATATATATATATATATATATATGTATATATATATATATATATATATATATATATATATATATATATATATATATATATATATATATATATATATACGACACAGTGACGAAGAGTTTATAATCTACCGCCAACCCTTAATAGACCATTTTCGACAATAAACGGACTAAATGATGACAATTTACTGCTGCTATAGCTAGATAGCTAATGGTATCTCTTTAAAAACTCTGTGAATTCGTATGGTAAGGATTAAATGAAACTGAACTTTCTGACGCATCGGCAAACCCATGGAGCTCGTGCTTTCCTTGGATCCATTCTTTTTTTGTAATTAGATACTCAGCTTTTCAGCCCAATCAATACTACCTATGCTCAGATTCTGCATTAATAGTTTTGCTTGGATGATTTTCAGTGCAAACCATCCTATAGTGGGTCGAACAATTTGACAACTTCAGCTACTATAATCCGTTTAGTTGGCTCTTGAACTTGTTTTTATGATCTAATCTTGAAGTAAAATAGGTCCAGTTTAACAAGGTAAGAAATACAGGTAATAAGACTCTTATAGATGAAGTCTTTTCATAATTACATTGCTCATTGTAATTGGTATTAGTTGTTGGGAGTAACTTCAAACTTATCAAACAAAGTTTTAAGTTAATCCATTGAAAGAGGTCTTCTTTGCAACACCACCAAAATATAAAACCAACATTATGTTAGCACAATTAGAGGAGCGTTTTTAGAGGAGTGAAAAAATTCTGCAATATTTGTGCTTCTTATATGAGTCTGCTAAAATCATTCAACCACAGTTTATAACATCGCTGAAAAACATCCTACTTGCAAAAACACCCATGATGCTATGTGATATGGAAGAAGCCATAACCTATATACAACAATAATCCAGTTATACGAATCTAGATTTCTCAATATTCTAAAAGGATTATGTAATGCAGTACTTTGAGCAACAATGCCAAAACTTTATTGCATGTCTTATTGACTGTTCATGCATATTCCTAAATTTATGAGCTTATACCCTTGTCCAAATTTATGCAAAAAAAAGAAATTCTAAAATCATTGGAAACTTCAATGTATTACCAATGTATTGACCAATCAATTCACAATCGAAACTAATGCGTGCTCGTTCAACAATAATATACCAAGTATGTATTGGCACTTACCTTTTAAGGTAGGATTATACGATTTTTAATGCCATTGTGGCTTAACCAACTTCATTCCACTATTGTATTGTCACCATTAAGGCGAGTTGGCAAAGTAACATTGCGATTCTTAATTTGTTTTGGAGAGGAATACAATTTTGCCGCAGGTTCCACCCAAACTAAAAAAGGACTCATCGCGGTTTAAAAAAATATTATGCTAGTACTGCACAAGATTTGACTGGTAAATCGCTTATTTGTTTGGCATATGGCTTATTTTGAATAGTATAGGTTTTGAAATTTACCTCGTGTAGTCGCCTTCGTACCGTGTGTTATTTATCTCATTCTGAACTTGTTTGGCATTTGACTTAGGTTTGTGGTAAAGAGAGCACTATTCTTTGATCTTCTTTTGATATTAAAGTTCGTTTAGGCACTTTCCCTGGCTCATTTTTCAAGCCACTCTCATTTTCAAATTTTTTGATGTAGTAAGCAATCAAATTTCGATGGCATTTGTATATCAGTGCCGATTATTTAACTGGCATCCTAAATCGCGGTTTTAACTTCCAAAGACAATTCCTTAGTTTTACCGATTTTATTGACAATATATACTACACACTTGTAATAGAAAATAATAACTTAACATTTCAGGTGGCCCTGAAACATTATTGATAAAACGTTAAGAAAAATCGAGGTTCCTGCGTAACAAGAGAATTTTTTCTTTTTTACTCGAGTAATTTGTTAAATTTTTGGCGATGCACTACTTACACAATATTCAGAATAAACTGAATTGTACCGAGCAATTGGCGCAGTGGTTAAAGCTGCGGTGTTTGGGACGGGAGCTACCGGGTTCGAATCCCAACTGGGAAGGGTTGCAAAAGGGATTTTTCATCACCTGATTTCAATCGGTGATGACGATGAACACAACTATGACCCCCTGTTGGAGTGCGGAATCCATGGGCCGAACCATCGTCCATGTCAGTGCAGGCTGGCTGGAGCAATGCAATGTGCAATGGATTTAAAATCGAACCTGTATTCGTGCGTCCTCAATTTGGCTGGTGACGGCGTAAGGTAGGACGTTAAAAATTAACTGCAAAAGAGTTGGGAGAGCTTCAGCCCAGAACAGATTGCAGAGTTCAGAAACAAAAAAAAAAAAAAACTGAATTGTAAGAATCTCGAACTCTTAACGATAAATAAAAAAAATTAGAGAATAAGTCTTTCCGATGTTGGTCAAGCTTCTTAGCCGCACTAATTTAACTCTATGACTTTTTTACACTATCCACTGATTAATTTAAACTGTTCAAATACTTTCCTAGTCGCACCACTAGATTAGTAATCCCGATTTAACGTGCAATTGCATTGCGTTATAGACATCTAAAAATACCTGCGTCAGTTGTTGAGGGACTTTCTATTTTTATGGCATTTGTATAATATTCACTGGAATTAAATCTTGTTCTTCTACAAATCGCGCAGCAGCGAAATAATTTCTTTTTGCTAATTTTGTTCATCATTTAACCTTTAGTTTACTCACCACTGCGTTAATATATGGAATCTACATAGGAGTATTGCAGCAAGCTTTTTACAGTAGCTTGGCTATTTTGCTTTTTAAATTTTTAAGGCTTATTCTATCATAAATTTCATGGATCGTGTTCGTACAGGCAACTGCTTGCAAAACATCCGTTGCCTCTTAACATTAAAATATTAAGCTATTCTATAAAGTAGTCCAGAATCTCTTCCATCGCAGTTTCATCGTCAAATTTTATTTTGTTGTTGTATTTGTTAGTACACTTATTGTTTAATTTCAGAGCCTAGCTGCAGTTACAGGTAGATACAGTTTCGATATTTTAACTGATTTAGAACTTTGCCAATGTGTAATGTTAGTAAAAGGGAGGTTGCAAATATTACAGTTTGGTTTGATGCAGGTTTTAACAGAGCATTTTCGTCCTTAAGAATACCTTTACTCAATTTGTAGTGTAAATGTGACGACAAGTGTAATTGACATTTATTCTGACATTTAGGCTCATATATCTTAAGTCTCTTGCATCACGAAACCATAAATTTGAAAACAACTTACTTCTTCTGGTCTAGATATAGGACAGACCTTCAATATGGGCTAGAATTAATACAAGTATAATGAAAATTTTCAAATGTTTACATTTAAGTTTATTTTTAAGTTCAAGTGTACTTATAAATGGGCTCGTAACAAAATTTAATGTGTGTACATGAAAAATAAAATTAATCGACACTAATTATAAATAATTAAATATTTGTTTATATATTAAATTTTCATCTGATTTTTTTTTTATGATTATAAAATATATATATGACGTCGCTGCGGTAATTGTTATGTTTATTATTAAAACAAATTAGTAAATGACGTATACTTAGTTGCGGTTGCATAATCTATCCAAGACATAAACACAATATTAAATCACGTCTATTATATATGTACAGTGTTTCCGAAATGATTTGTTTTACGAGGTGAATGAAAAGAAAATTTTATTGATTATAATTACTTTTAATGGGGTACTTTGGATAATTTTTTTGTTTTTGTAGTAGGTGATTAAATCTACCGAATGATAAAATCAACTTAATTTTGCGTTTAGTTTTTTATAGCTAGACTCGATATACATGACTTTAGTCTATGTATTGCTATAGTAATCAAAAAGGTGCCCGACTAATTGAATATTTTGGGGTTAGGTTAATTGAATATTTTGCGTCCAAGCAAGCAATTTGTAACTGTAGCAAAATTAGTAATATTTTCTAACTGGTATTTAGCATTAATAAAAGTTCACCTTGCAGACATATTTAAAGAACCTATGAGATGGTGCTATGCAGGTAGTGTAACGAGCAACCCCGGGGTACTCCTTACACGCTCCCCTGACACTTTTAATAAGTATTTAATTGTTAAAAGTTCGTCGGCTCCAAATATTAAAAATAATACTAACAATAATAATAATAATAATAATACCAACAATAATAATAATAATAATACTAATAATAATAATAATAATGTTAATAGTTCCGAAATCAATCCGCCAGCCAATAATTGTAATAATAGTACTGTAAATAATAATATCAATATACCGTTATCACCAAGTATTTCGATAAAATCCAATTCCAATAGTTTAAACACCCCAACAACAACAAGTAAATCAATATCGACGTCATAACCCCAACAACAACAACAATCGCCACGTAAAACAAAATTTGTTAAATAATATTAAGGCTTATGTTGGTGGCGGGGTAAGCTAGACTTAGTTTTTTTATATTAATTAGTTAAGATTATTAATGTTTTTGGTATTAGATACGTTTAATTAAGTTTTTATAGTATTAGCTTTTGTTTTGATAGAATATATATTGATTTGTTTTCGATGGTTAGTATGCCCACTCTCCCACCTTTTCCTTCGTTACTTTTCCCTTTACCTATCCCTTTCTATCATGCGGTTTTCTAGCTTCAGACTACGCTTGGAAAATCTCATGCCTATTCCTGAGTCTAGCCGGCTCAAACACGGCAGCCAAGCTTCTGGTCCGGAGAATCTGTTAACGCCATTGGGGTGCGGTGTCGTTTTAATGACACTTATGACACTTTTAGTATTCTCATTTTCGGCAGTGAATTCTGCAATTACTGAATCCTCAAATTATAATGTCCCATCGTTAAACACCGTGTTAGGTTCATTACAATTGTACAAACAAACAACTTCCGTATTCAAAACCACGTCGGCCCACAAAACTTCTGGGAGCATATAACCAGTTTACACATATGATACAATTGGGCATCAACCATCATTGTCACGAGATCCTCACCACTCTAAATGGTTAAAAAGACTGACAGTAAAGATTGGCGCCCTTGTTTTTGGTGCATCTACAAGGGTGTAAAGTTTTTGCATAAATTGAGTTAATCAGGGCATATCTTGCTATACCTGTCGCTTTCGAAGACATATCTAAAATAGCATTTACCGCATAATTTGGGTTCCTATAAGTTCGGCCTCCTATACGTTCAACAAACAAGCACAAAAGATCGTTCGATGGAATATCGATGCTTTAGAAGACCAAGCGTCACAACAGAGTTACCAATCAGCTGTCACTAATTATTTAGACCGGCCCAATAACAACGAAGAAGCTCCTCCAGGAGCAGTGGCACGCTATACAGTCAGCCATAACCACCGCGGTGCAAAGTTCCATGCCGAAGGGTCGTCGAAAATAAACGAAAGCTTCGTGAAAAATGGTTGGCTCGCAACACTAGAAGCACTCTAGCAGAATATCTCCGCGCTAGGAAAGCTACGACTAAATACCTTAGACAAAAGAAGCGCGATCATATGAGATCTTGCATCGAAAACATCAACTTCCAAGCGGAAATAGGAAACTCAAGGGACTGTTTTGCTTACGCCAGAAATCTAACTACAGACTTCCACCCAAGAAGTACAGCCATCAAAGACGGAAATGGAGAGCTGAGAGCAAACGTGACTGATATTCTCTCATTATGGCAAACCTATACATTCAAAATCTGCTAAATCGGAATGACGAAGTGACCCTCATTAGAGCAATACCTCCTCCAGGTGAAGAGGTCCTTGTTGAATATCCCACGGTAGAGGAAGTAGATGCAGCTATTAGTAGATTAAAAAATGAAAAGGCACCCGGTCTCGACGGAATTTCCCACAGAATTGATTAAGCTCGGAGGTGCTACTCTTGCAACAAATCTATACGATGTGATCGTCTCTATTTGGGACCAAGAAGAGTCGCCGGAGAATTGGAAGACCGCACTCATATGTCCGCTGCAAAAAAAAGAAGACCGTCTTAAATGTGGAAACTATCGTGGTATCGCTCTGTTGGGCTCTACTTACAAAGTGTTGGCTAATGTTGTACTTGCTAGACTCATCCCTCTCGCCGAAAATACCATTGGCGACTATTAATGTGGTTTTCAAAAATCTTGGAAGTACAACATAGCCATACATCAACTGTATATAGACTTCAGACAGGCACATGACAGTATAAACCGCGAAAACTTATGGGCCATGCTTATATGCCTAGGAATTCCAGAGAAACTCGTGTCTCTGTGCAAATTTACAACCTCTGGGTCTATATGTAGAATCGTAATTGAGGGAGCTGTATCAGACTCCTTTGAAATAACATCTGGTGTTCGACAGGGAGATGCACTCGCGCCTGTGCTGTTCAGTACGTAGTGAGAAAAAGCAACATTGAAACTTCGTGCCAAATTCTTGGAAATGCAGATGATATTGTGCTTCTTGGCCGAAGACCTAGCGATATCAAGGACAGTTTCATACAGCTCGACCACTGCGCAAGAAGACTTAGTTTGGAGGTGAACAGCAGCAAAACAAAATTGTTATCAACACCCAGGAACATCTCCATGGTAAATCTCGGAATTGGCGACCATAACTTTGATAGCGTCGAAAACTTTAAATACCTCGGTTCAGTTATAAAATCATCGAATGATATGCTGGCAGAAATAAAAGCCCGAATCGCTGCCGGACAACGAGTTTTTTACACCCAATCGAAATTATTGCAATCTAACCATATGGCGCAGTCGTGCAAGTTCGCACTTTATAAAGCACTCGTAAGACCTGTGTTGGCTTTCGGAAGCGAGAGCTGGACCATGACCTTTAACGATTGTAGATTGTTATCTACCTTCGAAAGGAAGGTCATTCGCTCAATCTGTGGTCCAATCAAAGTCGCGGACAACGAATATCGGATCCGTATGAACCGAGATAAGGCAACTTCTTGGAGGCTGCGATATTATAGGATTCATCAAATCCAATGGAGTTAGATGATTCGGCCACGTTACACGATCTCCACAACAACGAATGACCAATAAAATGTTCCATCAACAACTAGCCGGTGTTCGTCGTAGAGGAATACCCCGATTGCGCTGGCATGACGACGTCGAACAAGATCTACATACATTAGGATGTCGAAACTGGAGGACGGAAGCGATGGACCAAGATGGATGGAGGACCTTAGAGGGGGCAGCAAAATCCCTTCATGGGATGTGAAAGCCAGAGAGAGAGAGTCTATTGACCATATCCAATCGCTACACTACTTCTAGAAAACCTGGAAACCGAATAAAAATCTGGTAAAACTAAACGAAGTGATCTCAAAATTATTTTTCAAATCACATTGTTTCATGAAGAAATTTTATGTAGGTATATGCGTAACCTTGGTAACGAGGAAGAATATTATACTTGGAATAATTTTTGCAACTTAAAGGAGTCTAAAGATAGGTATCCATAGACAGATATTCAAAACAGAGTTCGTGTAACTGTTGCTGCAGTGGTTTTAAATATAAGACAAATTAATACTTAATTAAGGTATTTATACCGCTTTTTCGGCCCCATTCGTCTATCTCACAAATTCTTTTAAGCCACTTGTTACGAACTGAATATATATATATATATATATATATACATATATATATATATATATATATATATATATATATATATATATATATATATATATATATATATATATCCATTTTGGATGGTTAGCCTAATAAATGCTTGTTTAAATACTATTTGACTACCGAAGCAAGTGGTTAATTTTATCACAGAACTTGCTACTAAGTATCGACTAGGTTATAGTTCTCGATGAAGGATGGCTGTTTTAAATTACCCAAACCAAACTGCCTGCATTATTTTTAAGAGCCGGCATTATTTTTTTACCACGTATGAAGTTTTTTTAACCTCTCCTTGTTTTGAATTCGGTTTTTACCAGTATTTTGTTATCCTGTGCAGTTATAGATTATAGTACAATTTTTCTATTCTAAATAGCTTACATTATTAAACTATTTATTTATGTTTATTAAGTTGTTTATGGGCTATGTGAATACCCCCCGACCGCACTAACATTTTTTATTTGAATATTAAATATGTGGAAATTATTTTTAATTACCGATAAAATGTCATATTATTGTGAACGAGTATATGTTGTACTTTGCGTGCAATTTACTTTGGAAAAACATATTTTATGCTATGTGCATATGCCAAACATTTTTCATGTTATAACGAGGAAAATAAAGTAAAATAAACGTACATATATGTATGTAAAAAAAGGATGAAAGTAAAAAATATAAATAAAGGTTTCGTCATTACTTGACCTAGTTTTCCACATTTTCATATCACTTATCACTTTATAATAAAGAAAATGTATATCTGCAAAAACGATGCCAATATAAATAAACGGGAAAATAATTGAAAAGAAAATTCCAACACAGTTAAACATCTGTGACGATTTCGTATATATTCCACCCGCCGCAACGATATCAATATAAATCGTTTAATGAGACCATTCAAAGTCTATATACACCAAAATGAAAATTAGTTTCCATTTTATATATATTATATGTCTGTGTGTGTGCTTGTGTGACGTTTTTTTTTTTTCGATCGTGTTGTTGTAAAATATTATTGTTACACTACAATCGTAATAAAATTCAATTTTTCATAATTTTCCTGTTTTTCTCTCAAGCAACATGCGTCAATTTGCTTTTTAACACATCCACTATATATACACATGTGTATACAGTATACACACGATAGTGTATATATGTATATAATATGTTATAGTTATGTAAATATTTGTATTTGTGACTGAGAGCTTAGAAATATATGCCAACCAATTATAAAGTTTAAACAAACCAAAAAAAAAATCCATAAATGACTTGGGGCACTGCAACAGAATAAACAACATACGACTATAATGCAAAACAGATGAAAACCTTGTGTTTGTTTGTTTGTTTCGTATGCATGTAAAATGGCCTGTCGGTTAAAAAGAATTCAATTTATTATTACAATATAGATGAAGTTATTTTCACTTGTTGATAATCTGCAATTATGTTGCGTTAGAAGAAATAGGATATTTTCGGTATTTTACTAGCCACAATGGTATTTTCTGGTGAAGGACTTGGTAGGTGACTACCAAGAATGTTTTCAGTCTGTCACTAGTCTAGTTTTATTTGCTAAGGATGATTCTTTCTAAATATTAAAGAACATCGCGTAATGTCTGTTTTGAAATTTCTGGGAAAAAATCACTCTGCTAGAGACTGTGCGGATAAAATTGTAGGGCTATATCTGCTACATGAAATAAGCTTTACAGATGCTAGTGTGAGCGAAAAAGGAATGGTTGTGGGTATTTATTAGCCAAGAGTAAATGCTGAAAAGTATTTTATATTGGATGAAAGTAGTATTTGTATAATGAACGCAGAACTGATTCTGAAGGACTAGAAGGGTTGAGAATGTTTGTAAATGAGGGAAATCAAAAAAATATATTATTTTCTGATTCCAGGAGTGGCTTAGTTTTATTAAAAAGTGGTGGTAGAATAAGTGGTGTTAGATTTATTGTTTGAGAAAAGTTTAATGAAAGAGGAGAAGTACAAAGAGATGTATATAGTGCTCCTTTGAGATCTACATTTTACAAAATGGTCAAAGGATGATAAGAACGATTGAACGAATCAGGCTCTAATTTGAATCATGGTAATTGGAAGGAGCGTTTGTGAAATTGTTTGAGTGAAGTATACAGTTGCGATGCGATGTGTGTATAAGTGTATGTTAAGACGCGCTCAACAGAATGTAAAATGAGTCAGTCATAATTATTATTTTCTTGTAATTTAAATACCGGATAAGAAATAATATTAATGTCTATGTAATTTTGGCCATGTCGGCAGTAATTTTACAATATATAACAACAGTATTTGCATTAATAAAATCAGATTCAATTAAACAACCAAACGAATTGTCTTCTCAATTATAATTAATACGGCCCCACCAGTGGTAACCAAATTAATTAATCAACAATATTAAAATATTGCCTAGTTAGATTTATCTAACTAGTTATACGCATTCCAATCCTTAATTGGAATTGTTCATGGTCATTCGAGCCATCAAAACAACAAAATTGGCAAATAAAGCAGTATTCTAAAATAAAAAAGAAAAATTGGAGACCATTCAAATCATCATCAGCTCATCAAAATGGAGAATCTTCTGCAAAAAAATGAAGAGACTGGCGAAAAAATAACAACGTTATCCAGAAACTACAATAAAGACGGAGATAGTCGAAAAACTCTACTCCGAATTTCTTGCCGTAGACGACCAGATAATAGCGATGGATCCTCCAATTAAAGAGGATCCATCGCTATTATCTGGTCAAGGAAAACAATTACTGAAATAAACAACAAACTACTAATAGAGATGCGCCATCGCTTGAACAATGCGCCACCGCTAACACCAACAGCATTATCAACACCATTGTCTAGTCTGGGCAAGCCGCAGCACTTTGACTTTCCCAATAAAGAATTGTCAAATGATGGGCGAGCACCAACCCCGCCACCATCAATAAGTAAGGAGACTCGGCTACAGCTTGACGATCTTCGGAATGAAAGAACTGACACACACCAACCAAAAACAGCTCAAAAGGCAAGATGTGCTAATGAGGAACATGTACCGGAAAATGGATCACATCGAAGAAGCTTTGAACAACGACAACAGCCCAATAGAATACCTCAAGTTAAAAATAGATCAATTATCCAAAGAGATAAAGGTAATTGATAACCTACACATAGAGATTCAAGTTGAAATGGAAGAAGAAGAGCAAACTTGGAGAATCTAGGAAAAGAGTATTAGCAAGACTTCTACAGATCGAGAAAAGATTTGTTAAAGATCCAGAGTACAAACAACTCTACCAACAATTCATGCAAGAATATATCGAGCTAAACCACATGGAGTTAACACAAGAAATGCCAGAAGAAGTCATCGAATAATGTATTACATACCTCATCATGGTGTTATTAAGCCAGACAGCACAACTACCAAGCTTCGAGTGGTGTTTGATGCATCATCTAAAACAACTAGTGGTGTCCCATTAAACGACATTATGATGAACGGCCCTAAACTACAAGAGGACTTAGCCGACATACTACTAAGGTGGAGAAAACACAAGATTGTCATGACAGCTGACATTGAGAAAATATTTCGCCAAGTGTGGCTCAATACAGACGACCAAAATTACCACCGCATATTATGGAGAAAGGAGCCTTCCGAGCCTATAAAAGCGTATAGGCTAAAAACTTTAACATACGGAACTACCGCTGCCAGCTACCTAGCTGTAAGAACACTGATTCAGCTTGCCAAAGAAGGATCCAACACTCATCCCAAGGCAGCTAATATAATGATGACTGACTTCTATACGGATGACTTACTCACTGGCGCAGACAACGTTGAAGATGCTCTATTAGTGTTACAAGAGCTACGAGAACTGACAGCACAGGGTGGATTTCATTTGAGAAAATGAACTCACCTAAAATATTACAAAGCATTTCTGGCGAGCATCAAGCTAACGGGCATGTTAAAATAAAACTGAATGAAAGCATTAAAACGTTGGGAATACTTTACAACCCGGCAGAAGATGTATTTGAATTCGATATATCCAGATTGCAGCTAACCACCAACCAACCCACCAAACGCTCATTCCTGTCTGACTCATCAAAACTTTTTGACCCCATAGGATGGCTATCGCCAATAACCATCATGGCCAAGATTATGATGCAGGATATTTGGAAAACACGAATAAACTGGGATGAACAACTACCAGAAAAAATAAACACCAAATGGCAGAATTACAAGGATGACCTGAATGAAATATCAAAATTAAAAATTCCGAGATGGGTCAACACAACGTCAAGATGCCAAATGGAACTGCATGGTTTTTCTGACGCTTCAGAATACGCGTATGCTGCAGTGATTTATTGTAGGACAACAGATGCTAGTGGTAAAATAACGACTCAGCTATTAATGTCCAAAACGCGAGTTGCACCAGTCAAAACGAAGATATCAATCCCTCGGCTCGAGTTAATAAAAGGGCAGAACCAACTACGACAAGAAATGGAGCAGATCCAAGAATATCGAGCATATGAGGATAGAGTCCGTTCGGTATTAGTTGCGTTTCTGGAATTAAGCATGATATTAAATAACCTACAGGCTACACAACAGTCAAAATTACATTGCAAGGAATTTTGTAAAATGGCTTTTTCCATTTCAGAATTGATTGATAATGTGTACCTTATAGCATTTTCATGCATATGACAGTCATATACTTAAAATCTCACAAGAACAAAATCTATCTGTTGAACATGCCGGATTATTATCTTTGGCGTAAAAAAACATCTATAGACATGCAAAAGCAAGACGCATGTCTGCACTTAAAATATTTAGCTCTGAGGATAAAATTTATTAGTAGTTTTGGTCGACTAAACTTCCCATATCTGTAAAAATTACAATTCCACCAACTTTTTGTAAAATGTCTTTTAATGTCACAGAACTGGTTGATGCTGTGCACCTTAGCAATTTTTAGAATTATATGAGTCAAAGCTGACGATGTGAGTCATTCATCGTGAACCGTAGTATAGGCGACGTCGTCTTTGCCGAAGACCAGGGCTCCTGAGCGTTTTATTTGCTACTTTAGTTGCCTAGAATAATTAAACCGACATTATACACGATATAAACACTTTACGCCGTCATCGTTAAAATTCTACGCCAGTCACAAAATTATCGACCAACACTATACTGCGGGCATTAATTACTTCCTATCATTGTTCATTCAATAAATGTACATATATACCATAATAATTGTAAGTGACATATCAATATAATCTACTATGCTCCCAAAGTGGAAATTATTAATGGTTATGCGGAACCAACAAGACATTACACAAAAAATAAAATATTTATTAAATTAAATTTTCAATTATTTCTTAGAAACTAAATTTCATTCTCTAGATGTGTCTATCCGTATATGTCGCAAATACTTCGGTAGAACAGAGAGTAAACTAAAATGTACGACCAACATTAGACCACAGAGAGTTTAATCTAATAAAATTTGTTTACATATATAGTGGACTATATATTTACGTTACGCTTTTAGGTAAATAACATATTGGCGGAGGGGATGGGGTAAAAAACTTCTGTGTGAACGAAACACAAAATTTTGAACCATCAATCAAAGTTCTTCGAATTCAAAATCAGTTCATCGCCGTAAAACTTAATTAGTTTAGTGTATACGAAATGTACATATATTTTTGTTTTGATTTCCTTTTATACATAGCCTGGTTTGCCACCCCACAATAATCACCCTGCTATATGTTATATATATACTCCTATCATGTTTGATACTCATATATACAAACTTATCGATCGATATATTAATACAAAATTTTCACTTTGATTTGTTGTTGGTACTGTTGTCAAAAAAATATATATCCTTAAATTTTGTTCCGTATTTAGGTAGAGGTATTGGGAGGTGTAGCGTACGATGTGGTATTATGTCGTTATATACGAAATTATGTCACAAAACCAAATATAATCACGTTAAAATTTTATGAAAATTCAAATTTAGATCGCGCTTTTCTTTAAACCAAAATTTTCAATTAAAAATACAACAAAAAAATTTATTAAATCGGAAATTTATAAAAAAAAATAAAACGACTTTGGTGACGAAAACTTTGTTGATTTCGTATGAATGTGTGTATAGGGGAAAATAATAAATCATCCAGTTACCACAAACAAACAGGAAGGAAAATGGAAAGTGGTGTTCGTGGATGCATATATGGTGTTTTACCACTACTTAACAATATTACCTGCGTTAAATGAGTTTTACCATTACTTTACAAAAATTTAATGCAATGCAGATACATTTGGAAAGAACGTTAAAGTCATTTGGCACTTTTGGAAATGTTATTTAAGCTTAATATGTATCTTAGGAAAAATTTGACCTTGAAAACTGCGCAAATTAAGATGCAAATCAAAAATTTCCAAAATCCAAAAAAAAATCATGATGGTTATTAGCCCATGAAAACTGCGAAATTTAAGATGCAAATTTAAAATATCCAAAATCCAGGAAAATTATGATGGTCCATGAAAACGGCTCAATTTAAGAGGCGAATTGGAATTGAAATAATAATGGAAGTGAGATGGAAGTGAAATAATAAAAAACTAAAATATTTAGTTATATCAACTGTGTATAACTGTAAACATATTACATGTACAATTTTATTATGCCAAATACTGTTGTACTTAACCTTAATTTGTCATTTTAATCTAGCCACAGCCAGAATATAATTTGTGGGTAAAAATAAAACGAGGTTTCCTTATGTTACTTTATCCATTAACACAACAAAATTACTTATAAGAACAAGGATATAAAATGTGTACACAAGAATGTAATGAATGTACACAAGAATGTAATTCGTATAGTCTTTAATACGTTCATAATACTGTTTCTTATCTTTCCTCTAGGTACAAAAACAAAACCGCATCGTGTTAGTAAAATCGCAAATAACAAAACACGTACTGTAAATAGCAATGGAAAAGATATACACAGGGTGAATCACTTAAAGTGAGACAATCGCTTGTTTGGTTTTCAATGCGGAAGTATTTTTTGGTCACCGGTCGTATATAGTGACTATATAGTGACTATATACTCCGTTAAAAGCTATGGAGAAGTCATAAGAAAATTTTGACTAGAATATGTATAAAAAAATTGTTGCAATATTTTTTGGAACCTGGTTTGTTAAATGATGGCAAATACAAAATAGGGTACGTCCGAATTCCGTAGGAGTATAGTAATTATAATAGTAGTAAAATCTTTCTCTCTTCCATATTTTTTATAATTTCATTTGTTATTTGATTCAAAAAACATTCTGATGTATTAATTTTAATATTTCAAAATAAACAGATTTTATGTGCTAACGAATAAATTTTCGATTCCTTTGCAGGTCCAAATGACATGACAAGATAAAAGTCATTTACTATTTTTATGTGGCAGCACCAACAATTTCTTATGATTTGACCAAACATTGTTATTTAAAATGCATATCAATTATTAATTTATTTTTATTTAAAAAAATTAATAATAATTAAAAAAAATTAAACTGAGTGCAAAAATAGGATTTTTTTACCCTGATCTTATTCGATTGATGCAAAAAAATGAGTGTACTCGACCAGAGGGGGTAAAAAAATTAAACGAAATCGGCAAAAGAGAATAGTAAAATTTAGCTGTCGGCTCAAATGACAGGTGACACGACCTTATGGGAATAAGGCTTATATATATATATATATATATATATATATATATATATATATATATATATATATATATATTCGTTCAATAAAGTCCGGTTTAACCCTCTAGTGTGCTGTTCAAGTTTGAAGAACGTTTGTTATAGATAAAATTGGTTCATAATATTCATAGGGTATTCCCCTTTATATACCACTGTGGGCATTCAAATCCTCTAACATAGATATCGCTACCTATCGGTATCTTATTTAACTATAAATGTTGCCAACATATAATGACTTGATTTTGTGTCACAACAAATATTAGCTACATAATGTATCGAGATACAAACACCGATGGAAAAAATGACATTAAGCTCAACAGCTATATCAAATATATCGGTTAAACGGTATCAACATGTTGATTTTACTCAACCAAGTCTTTGTCTTTCCATCTAATTTGGTTTTAGTAGCTCAAAACTTGTAATCTAATTTAGGATAGAATTGAACAACAAATCTTTTGGATATTTTTAACCAAAAGTAGCTCAATAGAAATAAAACATATTTGAAGCACGTGGACTACACTTTTCAGGAAAATCAGTACTGCCAGATTGGAGTAAATATAAAGCCTTGCGCTTAACAAGAAGGAAGCACTAGACTTGTTCAACACACGCTGGCAACCCATTCAATATGTCAAAATATGAACTTTTAAGGTATTTAGGGATTTGGATTTCGACTTCAGTTTTTGGAAAAGTCATTATCTAAAAGATTATTGATTTGCAAGCAAATATGTGCCCGCCAAGCTCTATATCCAAACCGTTAAAGCCTTACCATTCAAAACGTCTTTCAAATGAACCTGATTTTGGTGCAAGTAACAATGTTGTGTAGCTTGAAGATCGTAATATCGGATTTTCAACTACATTTGAGAGCTGCTGTCCATCGTCGCTGGATTATCAGCATAGACTAACGTCTCAGATCCAAGTTGACGAGGTCTCCATTTATTGATTAACAATGATTCCACCAACTATAACGAGTTTAAAATTTCACTCAATAATGTGACCACTGCTATCGAGTGGTTGATAAAAGACAGTCCGCTGTATCACGGTATACAGGATGTCACGATAAGGACTCAGTTTATTGTCACCGTGTTTATTAGTATTTACCATCTCTATCACTTCTTCCAATTTGTTGAATTTCAAGCAATGAATACTCGACGATCATCCGCGCTTAGGGAAGCCAGATAAATGCAATGCTTGAGAACAACGCAGGCCATCAGTGCTGTACCATGGTGATCAAAGCAATAGTTTGATGAACCATTCTGTCATCTTTATCGGAGCGGCGTTACATCGAGATTTCACCGTTAGCCTCTGGAAAAGTCAGAGTTGGCTAGACTTTCTAGCTATGGCGAATAATGTGGCTTACTTCAAATCTCAAGAAAGGCGTAACGAATTCCCGAATCAAGGCTCGCCTCAACATCACATGCTGGTTTGGGTCAAAAGTTCACCAGACTACGATTCAGCTATAAATATTGCCTTTATATCAGCTGCCCAACACTCTAGAAATGCAAGCCATGACATATCAGTTGCCCAACACTCTAGAAATGCAAGTTCTGATGCAATGTGTCCGTTCATGTGTTTGTGGCACAATAATACGGATCCCTTAAATGTCGCTTCAATTTCCCGCGTGTTCTCTGAAACTGACTGCTGGAAAACGTCACTAATCTGTATAATACTTGTCAACGACAACAAAAAACAAAGAGAGCTGTGTTAGACATAACGAGAACAACCTTAATTGGAACGTTTGAGAATGTTCATCTCTGTCGCAATGCTGGAACTGGCAAAACATTCACTCTAAAGTCGAGCAGATTCGGCGCTGTTAAAAGGGAGAAAATTGTTCGATAAAGCCGAAAAAAGTTTTGTAAAAAACCAATGATGCTTCGATACAACCACCAATGGCCCAATGTGTGAGATAAACAAAATTATTTGGCCACTCTTTTATCGAGCTCAATTGTTTGCTGAAGATTTACCAAAAGTGAATATAACTTTTCCTGAGATTATCGCCCAAATTAGCAAGCAGACAGATAAATAACCTTCAAAATTTTCAGCTGGAACAGCACAACGGCGAATGCTACCACTAATCTTTTGCTGAGAAACTGGCGCACCATAGGGATAAAAAAATATGTTGGGTCAATTAAAAATTGAACAGATAAGTATATTAACATTTCCGGTTGGATTTTTATTTGAAATGAAAAAATAACAGACCTTTCAAAATTATTACATTTAGCTGCTGTAATTATTTGGTTCCATACATCGTCATAACTACTACATCTGGTATAATTACCTCGGAATTCAGAAGTATCTCTTAAAGCAATTACACATTCCACCAACCACTCAGAAATTTGCACAAAGATAAAACCATACAAAATTGGATAGCTCAAAAAATTAATGCCTTCAGACTTTCGATTACGTCGTCAATGCGCTAATGGGCCCTTAAAAAGAACTTGAAAATGTGAATATTTTCAACAAAGCCATGTGCGGGATAAAGAAAATCCAATCAGAAACTGATTGTATGGTGTGATGTTGGCCCTTTTATGCTAGTGAATTAATCGAATCTTTAAAATGAGCTTTCGATCTAAAATAAATTAAACCAACATATTTTCTCCTTAAAACCAATCAAGACTTCTTTACCTAATTTTAGTATAAAGTTGCTATTTATTGACCCTTTCTTTTGTTTCACTTTACGTGACTTACCCTGTATGTATAAACTTAGCTTAATAGTGTAACGAAAAATGAAAAATATTCTGGAAAAACTGTCTCGTACACTTCGTTTAATTAAGATATGTACACCGTTGTGTTGTGTTGTTATAAGATGAGTTTTTTTTTTATTTTGTGTAATAATGAGATATTATTTTATTATTCAAATTAAATTTTTCGAAAAAAAACGTAAAAATAAATAAATAAAGAGAGAAGACGAAACTGATGGTAACGTATATATAAAATTATATAAACTTTGAATATGAAAGATAAAAAATAAAAGTTAAGCTGCTTATCTTGTATCAATTTTTTTTTTTTTATAAATACATAATGTAAAATATGTTTTTGGTGTAATCTTATCGTTACCTATATAACATATATAAATTGGTTCGTTATTATTTATACAGATAAGATAAAGTTCTGAGGTGTTGCAAATTAAAGTGCATAACAAATTAATATTCAAAATGTTTTAAATGTAAAATGACATATCCTTTACCTTACGTCCCTCAAGAGTATACGGTTGGTGACACTGAACTCGAGCTGTTTCTTTAAAATAAACTTCTCACTGTATCAAAAGTCACTCAGTTACTCTTAATAAAATTTTGCATTTTTGACTCAACCTTAAAATCAAATAAGTCCCGAGATAACGCATTGTGTCTACAGAAACAGGGGATAAAACAGCGAGAGTGTTAGCTTTAGAAATTGATCAGCCACTGTTACTAATACTTCATTTAAAATAAAGTTGTAAATCCTTAAAGACATGGGCCATCATTGCTGAACCCCTTTATTTTCCCAATCTTCGGCTGTTTTCACTTTATATACCACTAAACAGAGGTACGCTCTCAAAAACAGGCTTTGATGATATACTATTAACCAACTTAAAAAGGTACGAACTGCTGTATGCGCTCAATTACAAAGTTTAATCTGACGGTATTAAAAGCCGTTGCTTAGTTAAAAATCTATTTCTGGCACGTCACTCTTTATCAAGTTACCGACTCTTTATCAAGAGCGATTAGCTAAAAATGATCGGTTGGTCGGCGGTAGATGTAAATAATTGTCTGATTTGTCCAGAAGCAACTTAGCATACAGATAGTGTTAATGTTATACGCCGATAGTCATTGGAATGTTTTGGACGTTTTCTTTTATGCCCTTTTCCCGATCGATATCCATACATAACTGCTGCAATTATCAAGATCAGATACCTCTAATAATGCAATTTCGGAATCATTTCAAATTAGCAAAAAACGTCAAATTAGCAAAGGACGATCACTGATTACCTTTTCAAAAAAAAATATGTTTGGGCCCATAACCTCTAATGGCGAGGTACTCTAAAACGTAAAACGGAAAAGACTATTAATTTTCACTTTAAATAAATTCAAGCTTCTTTCCGCCTTATGCTTAGGGTTTGTTCCTGATGATTGTTGGTTTTTTGATTAACTTTTTATTTTTATTATTCATTATTTTATACTTGATAGGTTTGGAAGTTCAAAAGCAATACTATATTCTCGACAATCAGCAGGATGATTTTCTCCACAGTGAATGTATTTAAGCTGAATATTTGTTGAATTACCGCAATCTCTGCTTTGATGTTTACTTAATACAAATTCCTTGTTCCTTGTTGGATATTGCTCTATTTTGTGGATTTCGTTTGAAACAATCAGATTCTGATTATATTTAGGTTACTTAGATATTCGGTTTTATTACTAAAGGCAAATAAAATAATAGTTATCAGGTTCAAATTTCAAATGGTGGAAGAACGCATATGGTATTTTTCACGTTTTGATTATGATCAGTGATAACAATTCGACCAGATAAATAAAAAAGCCAAGCCTTAAGTCTATCGTCTTTATTTTGGCTGGCGACATGCTTTAGTATATAGGGCGGTAAAAGTTAACCGTAAACGAGCTCGGACATTTTTCAGATTGCATATAGAATAAAACTTAACACAACAGAAAAATTGCTTGAAACCTATAACTGCATAATATTTAAAACTATTAAGATTTTTTCCACTTAAGATTTTCGATATAATTCTAAAGTTCTCTAAACCATCATTTCTAAAAAAACTTATTTGAGAGTTGGTTTTCCCGCCTTAATATTTATTTCTAACAATCCACATAAAGAGGACAGAGCTATCGATCTTACATCTCCGGAGCATAATTAGTTTGTGAGTATAAAACAAAATTCAATGTAAGAACAGTTAATAGTTTCCCAAGATGTTAATAGTTTATTAGTCTACATTTCAGATATTAAATCACGATTACATTTTTGTTGTCCCAGTACTACTTCAATATGCATAGAAAAATATAGTCCATACCTTGAAGTTTGATCGATATCGTTATTAAACTTAAAGTTAAAAAGAATAGTTAAGGTTAATTGAGCATAATAACAATACCTCAAACATAATATTGGTTACAATATAGTAAATCCATTTAAAACTATAATAAAATAGAATGGTGACCCGCAATATCACCTTGAACAAAAAGGGTTAAAAGTCAAACATTATCTCTATATAGAAGAAAATGAAAATAACAAAATCATGTAACTTAATCTAATACACATAACATAATATATTATGCATATTATGACTAACGATTGTCTCAAAATTTTCATATACCATCGCAATGATATACAACGAAAAAGTTAAACTAGGCCCTAACTACAACCCTGCATATACGCATATACAGTGATTTTCAACGATTTTTTTTTCGTATTTATGTCATACAATAAAAAATGACCTACCTTGTTATTGACAAGCGATGGAGGCAATTTACGGCAAACAAAGAAAAACTACTTTTCTTTTTTTTTTTTTTTTGTTCCTCAAAAATATCCGTGTTTCGATCGGTTCCAATTCCAACGTTTTAAATATTTTATTTCACAAAACTTCAATTTAATGTAAAATGAACTCACAAACACTCGCTCAAGCTACACACATAAACATATATACAAAAAACACTCTATAAAAAATAAAACACAAAAAAAAAAATTATTAAAAATTTATTTACAATTTATTTTCCATGGAAAATGGAAAACACACACAAATTCACTTTTCACCTTAAACTTAATATAAATTTACGGAATACAAGAACACGATTAAGTTTTTTACTTAATTTATGACAAAAACAATTTTTATTATATTACAAAACTTATAACTAAACTAAATATAAAAACAAAAAAAAAAAAAAAACATAAAAATTCGATCTTTTGTTTTTCCTCGAGATTTTCTTATATTTTTTTATTACACATCGCTTCCATTGAATAAAAAAGTGACAGATGACGGACGAATAGGTTGCATATTTCAAAGAAAACTTAATATTCTATTAATTAAATTTAAAAACACATTTCATTAAAAATTTTCCAATTGAAAATTAAAAATAATTTTCTTTCTATTAAATTGTATGTTGCGTTATTGGAAAATTTCTCTATTCAACTAAATGGAAATTATGGATAAAATATTTATTTGTCGGTGTACATGTTGTGTGTACGCATGCTTCCATATTACGATAAAACAAAATTGTACTAAACCAAAATTATTATATACGCGAACCTTATAAATGCTAGTTTTGTACTTATTACTATAAATTTGTATATATACTGACTAGTTTTTCGTTTATTACAAAAATGTTATGAGGTTACTTTAATATTGTCAGCCAAACTATTGGTTCTTCCATGTCGTCTTAATCATATCGGATGCCTTTTCCGCAATCATAAAAACAACCGCATTGGTGTGCGATGCCGGAATCACCGGCATAATTGATGCATCAACAACTCGTAAATTTTGTATACCATAAACTCGTAACTCCGGATCTACCACCGCATCCGAATCAGTTGATGGTCCCATTTTACATGTACCACTTTGATGTTGTAAACTACCCGCGACCTTACGAACACAACATTCCCAATACGCATCCGAACGGAACGTTAAATGTTCACATCCGAAATACGGATTTTTATTAAATTTTGCGTCAAACTGCCGAAAATGACGTGACTCGCCTAGTTTAACCGCCAGTTTTACACCTTCGATTAGACCACGTAAATCTTCGGGGTCACTAAAAAAATTCGGCTCCATACGTGGCCAATGGAATGGATTTTTTGATTTCAAAGAAATTCGGCCACGACTTTTAGGCTTTAGCAACACCGGTGCAATACCAAAACCATGTTTATCGATTATGTTTTTGTATGTGGCGTAATAAAATTCGTTTGTCATTCCGGCTGTATCTCGAAGCGATCCCGACGAATCACCTTGCATTCCACCCACTCCAAGCACAAGTTCTATATCGGGAACAGCAGAATCTGTAAATTAAATGTAAAGAGTTAATCGTTTTACTTATCTACAAATCAGTATTTACCTAGCGTTGAATTTGGTATTTTTACGAATGCAATACCCTCAGCACCACCAGGAACAGTAAAAGGTCCCTGCCCATTAAAGAGATAATCGATAACGTAAAACGGATTAGTGCGTGTTTCACGATCAATTATCGTTACCGGTTGATTTACGGTAAATACTAGGCCACCTAGTGAATTGTGATCTTGCAAATTGTACCCAACTTTTAGATCTTGAATAACGGGAATATCGAATTGTTTTAAATTTTCGGTTGGTCCAACTCCAGACAACATTAATAGTTGTGGTGATGCTATTGAGCCCGCAGACAGGATAACTTCTTTTGTCGCCCGAACTGTGTATCTCTTTTTGCCCTTCATGAATTCGACTCCATATGCAGTTTTGGTATCTGGATCAATTTGGATTTTTGTTACCCACGATTTTAATGAAATATCGAGGTTTTTGCGTCGCACCACCGGATGGATAAATGCTTTTGATGCACTACATCGCCGTCCGTTTCGCATGGTGGCCTGTGCCATTGAAAATCCTAATTGATTAGCACCATTCGGGTCAGAAATTTTATAACCCCACTCTCGACCCGTCTGCAAAAATGATTTAAATAATTTCGAACGATAACCGGAGTACTCTATATCTTGATAGCCATTTTGTTGATGGTACGGGGATGTACGTAGTTCTGGAATTTTCATATTTTCTGATTTTTTAAAATATTTTAGTACATCATCGTATCCCCATCCATAATTTCCTAGGTCACGCCATTCATCATAATCCCGTCGGCTGCCTCGTGTATATATTAAAAAGTTTATAACACTCGTACCCCCAATTACCCGTCCTTTTGGCCAATTACATTGACCACCTTGTAGACCAGTGCAATAATTTGGGGACGGGTCTGCTTTATAACCCCAATTTAAGCTGGTCGTGCCTAAAAATGGTGCGGCTAATGGGATTTCCGATAGTATATTTCCAGTACCTCCAGCTTCAAGAAGTAAAACGTTCCACTTGCTATTTTCTGTTAAACGATTCGCCATCACACTTCCTCCCGAACCGGCACCAACTACGATAAAGTCATATTCGTTACGAAATTTGGTTACCTCTGGAATAGTTTCGTTGTACAGAAAGTTTCCCGTTTCCTCGATAAAATTTTGGAATATGTTCTCGATTTGGGCGTCATTTGGATGAACGAGAAATGCAAACAGGACTGCAATGCAAGTGGCGAGACTCATTTTGGAATAAACCGGCTGCGAAAAAATTAAAAAGAAATTGATTTAAATTGGCACAATTGAACTAAATATGAACTATAAACTCTATTCTATTTTGGCAAATCGATTTAAATCCGAACTAAACGGTCAATGACCTAATTATTACTTAAGAAGATAAAATGTCATTAACTTCACAGTTTTCAACGGCTAACCATTATATATTTCTGGATTCTTGAGATTTTTGATTTGAGGTTGCAATTTCACAGTTTTCATGGGTTAGAAATTATGCATTTACTGGTTTTTAGAGACTTTCAATTTGTGTCTTAAATTTTACAATTTTCGTGGGTTAACAATCATAGGTCTTAAATTAAACAGTTTTCATGAGCTAACTAACCATCATACATTTGCTGGTATATGGAAATTTTTGATTTGATTTGTAAATTTCACAGTTTTCATGGGTTAAAAATCCTGCATTTACTGGTTCTTGGAGACTTTCGATTTTATCTTAAATTTCACAGTTTTCATGGGCTAACCATCATGAATTTACCAGTTTTTGGACATTTTCGATTTATGTTTTAATTTTTATAGTTTTTATGAGCTTATTTATCATCACGCATTTACTGGTTTTTGAAAATTTTTGATTTGGTCTTAAATTTTACAGTTTTCATGGCCACCATGCATTTACTGGTATGTGGAGACTTTTGATTTATGTCTTAAATTTCACAGTTTTCAGAGGCATCATGCATAAATCACTTTTTAGAATTTCCAAATTTAGTTTTAAATTTCACAGTTTTCATGGGCTAATCATCAAGCATTTACTGGTTTTAAAGACTTTTGATTTGTGACTTAAATTTCACAGTGTTCTTGGGCTACCATCATGTATTTATGGGTTTTAGAAATTTTCGATTTGTATCTTTAAATTCCCAGTTTTTATCAATTTTTTAATGGTGACCACACATTTGAAAGAGTGACCAGATTCCGATCAATACAATTTTCATATAACGGTTGAGTATACCTTTTTATTCCGTCTGAGATTCAGCCTTTTTTCCTTTCATATTTATGGTCTTCCATTTGGAAGATTATGCATTCAATTTGTAAGATTTTTTAAAAAATTTCGTTTATACCGTATTATGCCATGCATGTGCATAATTCATGTGTATTTTTTTAGTGCAGAATTTAAATATTTAACCAACTTAAACATTGAATCGACAAAATCGTCTAGTCACCAATAATTTAATAATTTATTTTATTTTTATTATTATTAAATCACGACTATATGCTAATTAAAATTCCAACCAGAGTTACAGTGTTTGCATAATTAAACGATTGCATTTACTATTATCATGTTTATCACAAAAGCAGTGAGTAAATAAACGGCATAGACTACGCTTTTCATATAAATAAAAACTAAAATTACCCAGATTTGTTGTTCATCTTAATTATCACGAAGATGAATCATCTGTGATTAGATGATAAATAACGATATGCTAAAACTGTGCATAAATCAAAGCATACAAAATTAAAATGAATTATTTGCGCACTGTTTGATTTGGTTTTAAATATTTAACGTCTTCCAACAAATATTTACTTATCCATTTTACGGAAAGTTCTACAAAAAACCAATTTAACAAGATGCAAGAAATTTGCAAGCAGTCACGTATTATTTCAAAGTCATATTATTAATCCAAGGTAAGACTGAATAAACACCTTGAACTTTCTTCGAACGTATAATAAAATTATATGAGCCTACCAATTATTCATACGTAAATGAGAGATGGCAATGAGCAAACAGATTCATGTTTCATAACATAACTGACCTTTTAAACTAAATCACATAACCAATTAATATTAGACGAAAACGGTAAAATACACCGAGTACATCAAAACATCGGTTTGCGTTGTTGATTGGTGTAATGCAAATCGAAATGATTATTACAGGTGGCAAACAAAAAAAATTCAGTGAAAATTATTCATTTGTAAGATTCATTTTTTAGAGCTTTTAGGTAATCCCAACACATCAGTTAGGGTTTTGAGGATAAGTATTTTCTTATTAAAGTATTATACTGCCACAATATTACAATATTCTACAGGAAGAAGAAAATCAGAAAACCGTTCTATCTTCGATTTTTAACAGTGCATGTTTAAAAATGCGTATTAAAATTTGGAAATTTTAGACACAAAAAAAAGGCAATAAGCCTGATAAAACTTTGAAATTAATTAGAACAAAAGTCGAAAATTTCCAAAGTTTCTTCTTAAGCTAGGAAGAAAGAAAGATAGGAAAACATCAAAATAAAATAACCGTAGAGTCGAGTATAGAACAGGAACAGGTGGCTTATGAAATTTTAAATGTTTCAATTTGACATGACCTAGGCTGCTATATCCTAAATATAGCTAAAAACAAACCAAACGCAATAAGGCAAAACTGGGGGTTTCTAAAATTAAATTTTTTGCAGAATAAAGTTTATTTATTTCTATGCAATCTGTTTTGGGGCCGAAGCTCTCCCAACTCTTTCGCGGTTAGTTAACGTCCTACTTTACGCCATAACTAGCCAAATTGAGGACGCGCGAATACAGGTTCGCGTTTTTCAAATATCCATTCTGCACATTGCATTGCTCCAGCCAGCCTGTACTGGCATAGACGATGGTTCGGCCCATGAATTCTGCACTCCAACGGGGGGTCATAGTTGTGTTCATCGTCATCACCGATCGTAATCAAGTGATGAAAAATCCCTTTTGCAACCCTCCCCCGTTGGGATTCGAACCCGGTACCTCCCGTCCCAAACACCGCAGCTTTAACCACTGCGCCAATTGCTCGGTCAGAATAAAGCTTCTTGCATTAGTATTTTCCAATTTTTCACTACAACAGTAAAGTATTTCGAAAGAATAAATTTCCAGGAACAATTATGTAAAACTGTTAGCCAATAAACGATAATTTCATTAGATGTGGTACTCGCATCAATTGCTAAAATGTGCAACCATAAAATCATTAGCTTCGCTAAATACTGCTAAAATGTGGAAAGGTTTATACTTATCGTGGGTGAGTCCAGTTGTAGTCTATACTGAAAGCAAGTATGTACCAAAAAAACGTAAATGTGAAAGTTTGAATTTTGTGTTGAATTTTGGATTGAAGTTCGGCTAAAGCTATGGACATTGCTTTGCAATGCTTTCTTTAGATACGAATATAGTTAATTGTAAATTTAAATTACTCTAATTTTTTTTATCACTGTCAAATTCTGTCAAATTTTTGAATTCGGTATTTATTGACTACAAGCATACTCTATACTATTTTTGTTGAATGTTTGTCTACTTGTGAATGTTTGTCATACAATTGTTGAGGTGCGGGGACAGTTGTCAATTCGAGACTTCATTTAAAATTTTGAAAATGTATATTTGTTGTGTTCGCTAATTATGCTAGACAACATGCTATGGATACATGCGTCGCGGTATTGGGTGATAACATAATTTACTGCAGTGGTTCATATGTGGTAAAGTTGTTAATTCCTCATACCTTAAACTTAACAATGAAGCTGTAGTTGGTATCTTCATTTCTAATACGAATTTTAAATGGTTCTTCGATCAGTGAAGGCGTTTACTAGAGAAGTGCTGGCACATTCGAGGTGAAAAGTTGGAAGGAAGAAAAGCCAGTTCAAGAAAATATAATCGTTGCCATACTGAAAAAAGAACAAGCAGAGCTACTACAAGGGTGCTTATTGATAATTTATCGACATCCACCACTTCTTTATCCAATTTGAATCCACCATAACAAGACCCCAAAATCAAGCCATTACCAAATATTTTTCGTGTCATCCAAAATTGGAGTGGATCCTTTGAAGTAACGAAATCTTTTGAAATCGGGCACGTGGCCAGTTGGTGTTCTAGTTCGTGGAATCATCAATAACTTCCTGCTGTCATAATATAAGTCATTCGTATGATTTTAATTTTAAAGATAAGTAGTTATAATAATTTTAGTTAAGAGTCCATAAAATGTATTTAGTATCAGAGGTTTGAGTACAAAAACAAACGAATTTTTTTAGGCGTTGTTAAATGTGAATGATGTCATCGGTTTAACGGAGTCGTAGTTGTCACTTGATTGATTGAATAATGAACTGTTTGGTTCCGATTATGCTATTTATCGCTATGACAGTCTATTTTCAAGGGTGGTGTGGCGCTACTTGCTGTTAAATTTATTTTAAGTAGTGAGTTGGTCCACTTTCTTAAACCTTACAACTGCGAAACTATTTGGATAAAAATAAAAAATAAATTCAACACTTTTATACTTAGAGCTCATTACATTCTTCCGTCTGCCAACTGTGATTTTTATGATAATACTAAAATTATTGAATCAGTGAATGAGAACTTAAATGATCAGAGCAAATTTTTATTTTTGAAGATTTCAATTAGCCGAAAATTGAATGGGGTTAAAATCGGAATCATATCTTGCCAAAAAGTACATCTTCTGTTGCAGAAACTCATTTTATCGATTCAGTCAATCTTGATTTAGAGGTTTTTACTGACCCTAATCACGTCATGGTAATTATTCGGGTTTGAATTCATTCTTGTCCAATATTGAGTGGGCAACTGTGTTCGATTTTTGCGATTGATATATTGTGTCGTCAGTCTTTATGATTTACGTTTTCTGGGTATTGAACCAAATCGTCAAATTATAGGCCACGCAACACACTTATTTAGATAAACCTCTTTCTGGTGCGAAAATAAATAAGGGTTGCCTAATGGATTTCGAATATAAACTGGACCTTAATGTAGTAACACATCACTATGTTTTTCATTAGTTAGATCCCAGTTAGATTACTGTTCATACAAATATCATATAAAGTTTTCCTGCCTCAGGTAATCGTTTACATCGAAACGAAAATATTCAAAGAAAGTTCTAAAAGCACATTTGTCGTTGTGTTATGAATATTAATGAGATAGTATCTTATAAAACGAGATATCAAATAATTCAACTTCCACCCCTTTTTCTAAACCGTTCCATATATCTTCTTTTTTTTCTTTCATCTTTGATCTATTAAACAGTAAGGCTGCCTCATCTTTTTTTCTCAATACTAAAAATCAATTCTAGGTATTCATAATAGAGCTTTGTATGACCGTAACAATCCACTCGATGTCGCTGTTAATAATGTTTAATAAATTTTATAATTTGATTGACTACAACATTAGTCTTGCATTTTAAAAACGCTTGGTTTTGGAGATTAGGTTTATGAAAATTTAAATTTTAATACTTTTTTTATTTTTGGTAGTTTAAAAATATATTGATACTAGGTCATTTTGATTGTAGGGGTCTTTTCTAATCGTATACTTTTTTGAAACTTATTTGTGTAGACATACTTATTTCCCGTCTTTTTCTTGCAAAAAAACGAGAATTATAATGGTTAGTGCATTCCAACTGACAAATTTATGTCACAATTCAAAAATTAACAAAATTCATAATTGAATTAGAAGATTTATAATTCATGATGGAGCCCATGTAGACTAGTCCAACATTTTCGAAATCCTAAAAATATATCATGGTTTGTCAGACGTGATCAAACTTATGTAACAAGTCGTTCCAAAGTTCAAAAAACTCATACAAGTTAGTCCATTCCAACTGTTTAATTTATGCCATAAATAAGTTAGCCCATCGAAACTAGCAAGTTAATGGAACAAATCGAAAATATCAGAAAATCGCAGAAAAATCGGGAATTTTCAAACACCTGAAAAAATATGATGGTATTACCATAGATAAAAAAATGACTATAGTTTCTCATTTGGTATAGTCGTAATTTTTCAATTAATTTTTATTTTTTATTCTATTTTACACCTATACAAGTGTTTCTCCATAGTATTGTTTTTCTTTCTTTTATTTTATACTATAGAATTATGTAAAATCACAAACACGACGAAGAGATTGAAAATATCAGAAGTTTGATTTTTATCATTGCCAATGCGAAAATGAGAAATCTATATTTCTTTTATTTATGGTATTACTGTCATATTTAGCCACCAAATTTGTGTCATTTTTAATAATAGGATAATGACTGACTCGCTATTATTCCCTTCCCATGGAACTAGAAGTAAAAATAAGGAAAGACTGTTGGGAATCTAAAATTGTATTTAGGCCTGGCTATGTATACTTTATCGAAGTCATCTCCAGTATAAAACAAAGTATACCCTGGGCCTACACACCATGAAATTTCAATTATGCTGAGATAAAACTTTTAAACGCGTTTAGTATTATGAGCAACTATACACTAATCGAGTGCCAAATTTAAGTTGTGTATCACTGTACAGAAGTGGAGTCCGTTAGTTTTTTGGTGGTTTCACTAGACTTTTCTAGTTATTGTCATCATCTTAATCTTCAGTGTTACATTTTTTTAATTATTTAATTAATCCTTATGTTATTGTGATTTTTCCGAATCAATAAATATTATGCACATGTGCAGATGTAGCACCAACGGTTTATTGGGAAAAATGTATCAGTTATTCCGATTATAAACTAGGAACATTCTAAAAAATGATAAAGTTTGGAAAAACGGAGGTGACTAAACAATATAAACAATTCCCGACATTTTAAAAAGAAATCCAATCGAACTTAACAAAACGCAGCTTTGAAATATTTTGATGCAAACTACGACGCAACTCGATGTATTAATGTATGTATTCGTTTCTCTACTAATTTGACATTGTACTTGAAATATAATGATTATAATGATAAAATTCTTCACACTACAATTTAATGCGTATGTAACCCTACTACAATATTCGACTTATTATATCATTTCTATATAAAAGTATACACGATGTGGCACCTCTAATGTCTTCTTGTGTTAGACAAAACATAACAAAAATAAATCAAAGTAAATAAATAGTTTTCAAGTTTATCGTATACCATATACACAAACGAAAGTGAATGCAGTTTTATTTACTAAATTTATTAACGTTAATAACATAAATTAATGAACTAAAAAGCATAATTATGACCGGAATGCGTAATAAGTTCAAGAAATTAGTTGCCTGTGAAAGATTTTGTTTTTGTTTTGTTTTAATTGGATTACGTCGTTTATAATTTATTTGTGTCTATTGGGTCAATGACTAACAATATAGTTGGATCGGCAATTCGATTAGTTATGTTTGTCCATCATGATTTCCTTGAAGATTCATAATTCATCAGTTTTAATTAAAAAAATAAAAAACTTTTTAAAACATAGGCGCTTAAATCTAACTGGTGGTTCATGAGAGAATGATTGTGAAAGTATCTTAAAACTGACGCGGCATTTGCCTTGAATGCCTGGTGCATCGTTTCTAATGCGGTTTTGACGAGGTAGATGTACAGGAAAGCGCATGCTTAATTGAAATTTTTCATGCAGTTTTGAAACACGCAGTTGAGACAATTGGTGAACTTGTCAATTTTAAGTTTCTGCAGTTTTACATTTGATTGATTGAAGCGGATGAAGTTCAAGATATTGACAGAAGCCAAAGCAGCTTCTTGGCAGTCGGTTAATTGTAACGACGGTTATCGGAATAGTGATCGTGTCAAATTCTTGATCGCGTATATGATGCACCTGCTGCAACATAGAAAATCAAAATTTTTTTGTTTTTATTTATAAATATTTCTTAATGACGTAATTGGTTTGAACTTGTTTTTTGTTAGTAGTGACGTATGTTTGCGGTTGTTTTGTGTTAAGCAGGTGTAGAGAATAATTTTTTGCGCTGGTCATAGTAACCTTTGAGCGTCACGAACAACTCATAACATACAGAACATATGACATTGAATTGTTATATATTTATATATAAATATATATATATATATATATATATATATATATATATATATATATATATATATACGGTTTTGCTACTAGGGTTAAACTACTCGATCGATACGCACCTTCTCATGTTTTAAATACATCAAATCTCGTTTAACTTTTTACGTTATCATAAAAAATAAGAAAAATCGAGGCATTACTTCGATCTGTTCTCCTGCACAGAATACAAATCTTTTCGACAGTATAAGGGCAGAAGTTTAATGCATCACCTTCGGGTTATCTCATAATTTACTCAGATAAAAAAAAGTACGTAGGATTTGTCTGAAACATTGATTCATGATAGATTAATTACTGAAAAATGACTTGTTAAGAAACTACTATTATCATTTTTTAATTAAATTAAGTGTTCAAAATGATGGCCTTCGACTTCAATGGACTTATTAATCCGCAATTTAAATGAATGTGCGCAACTGAGAAGTGTGTCTGCTCAAATTTCGGAACAAACATTTCTGATTCGCTCAGATCTGACAGGCCAATTTATCAGACCAGCTCTACCGATCCAGCGAATATTTAAATCACGATCAAGTACTTCACGTGCTAACAACGAATAGTGTGCTAGACACCCATTATGTTGAAACGACTTATTCTAACGCATGAATCCTAAGCTCAAGTCTTTGTAAATAATGTTGGCAGTATATTTTCCAAAATGTCTCGGTACATTTGACCATTCAAGTTTCCTTCAATAATATGGAGGCCGATGAGTTGGTTGCCAATTATTCCACACCACACGTTGACACTCCAAAGGTGCTGATTTTCAACTTAGCGAAGCCAGTGCATATTTTCAACACTCCAGTAATATATGCTGTTTCGATTAACCGTTCCATGGTTTGTAAAAGAAGATTCGTCGGAGAACAATACGTAACGAAAAAAATTGGGGTTTTGCTGTATTTGCTCACGTGCTCACTGACAAAGAGTTATCTGATTTTGGAAATCATCGCCATGAAGATCTTGATATAAAGACACATGATACGGTTGATACTTATGACGTTTTAAAATTTTCCAAACACAGACAATCCGGAATCACTAGCTATTTCTCGTTTACTTATATGAGGATTATGAGCTTCTGCAGCCATTACAGCAATTTCATTATTTTCTTCAGTGACTCTTGCTCGACGAGTATTTATTTCAGTTGAACACTTCTATCAGTAATAAGCAGTTTGACAGTACGGTAAAATGAAGCACGTGACCGAATCCTATCCGGAAAACGCGAAGTATGGAGGGTGACAGCATTATCAAGACTACGGCCAGCTTTTCCATAAATCAGGACCATTTAATTTTTTTTTTTTGTAATTTAAATACTTCATGAAGTTCTTTGAAGTGTATTAAACGGAAACATGTCTTTTTGTTTTTAAAATAATCTTCGAACTGAATCGATATTTTTAAAACAAAATACAAAAAAATTAATTTATTTGAAAACAAATTTAATCGCCCGTTCCTGGGTTACGATAGTAGTAGTTTCTTGACAAGTCATTTTTCAGTAATTGAAAATTTAAGGAATAAATTTTGTTTAAGACTAATTTCGACTATTATAAATTGAAAATGTATTAATTTTATTGCAAACATATTGCAGAATCGTATGAATAGGTTCTCAGTAGGATAAATCGAAAATAATTTAATATCGTCTATTACAGCGCCATCTATCATGAATCAATCTTTCAGACAAATCCTAATACATCCGTATTGCGGTTCAAATAGAGCTTATCTCAATCGGGATGATTCTAGATGTTGAATATCTACAAGACGTTCGCTCAATTACGTACGCTATCATTAAATATATATTCAGTTTATCCAATATTTTGTACAATCGTAACTTACATAAGAAATCTAGACAACCGTTATGCATGAAAATACGGAAGCGATCAAATTTAAAACATAACTTTGGAATGTATCAATATATGACATTTCAAATATTGATAATATAAAATATGTTTAAAATCGCAAACTATCGATTTAAAATTTATTCAATTATTTATTGTTATAATAGTTTAAAATTTAGACCGCAAACATTAAACTAAATGGTTTTTGCTATGTTTATGTTATTACTTAATGAATTCAATCAATGCTCATTATAATATGCTATTAGTGAAACTTTCACAGCCCGCCAATTTATGAAATCGCATGAATTGTCCAATAAAACACATAATATTAATCCAAATGTGTTGATTGAGACTTTAATCAAAAGCTCTCATTTTCATAAATCATTTTCAAAAGTTCCCTACATCAGTCCACTGCTTTAAAATATTCCACAAATACATTTTTTCATAATATTAATCTTCTTAATGTCAACAATGTACTTGAATTATAGATGCACAAGTATAAAGTAAATAGTTACCATCCAGTTAACACCACAGAACAATCATATTACAAAAGTGTAAGGCCATTATAGAAAAAAACGGAAGTGATTTAGTATAAGAACATTGAAAAAAACCATTGAAACAAGGAAATCTCATGGAATTAATAAAAAACTTATATTAGTTAAAACAATTGACATAAAGGTCGAGTTTAGCTTCATTACGATTTACCACATTTTAATTGTGATTACTTTTTAGCAGCTATAATTTGTATGCCACCTGTATAAAAATAAGCATCTACTCATTTATGTGCGATTTAACTCTAGGATTAATTAACCTTAAATTTAATGTTGATATTTTCAATTAATAATTTAACTTAACCTTAATTAAAAAACTAATTGGACTTTTATTTAAAATTAAACCAAAACCAAAAGCCTTATGGATTAGGTAAATTTTGAATTTGCTAACTAAATTTGTGAAATATATGCTCAAATCGAAAATTACAAAAATTCAGAAAATGTATGATGTCCATCAAATCTGTAAAATTCCATGCCACAGACCGAAAATTTCCAAAATTCAGAAAATGTATGACGGTTAATAGAGCATAAAATCTATGAAATTCATGCCGCAAATCAAAAATTACCAAAATTTTAGAAATGGTATATGATGATTAGCCAAACAATCCGAGTATTTATGTAAAAATTCAAAAATTTCCAAAATTCAGAAAATTTATGATAGTTAGCCCATCCAATCTGTAAAATTAGTGACACAAATCAAAAAATTTCAAAACTCCGAAAATGAAAATAAATCAAATCTGTGAAATTTATGCCACAAATCGAAAATTTCCAATATTCAAAAAATGTTAGAAAATGTAATTTGGGTATTTCCAAAATTTAGAAAATGTATGAAGATAAGCCCATCAAATCTTGTGAAATTCAAGCCAAAAAGCGAAAATTTCCAAAATTTAGAAACTGTATGATGATTAGCCCAACAATATGTGTATTTATGTCAAAATTTTAAAATTTCCAAAATTCAGAAAACGTATGATACCCCACCAAATCTGTAAAATTCATGCCACAAATCGGAAATTTCCAAAATTCACAAAATACATGATGGTTAGTCCATCAAATCTATGAAATTCATGCCATAAATCGAAAATTTTAAAAATTCAAGAATTGTATGATGTAACCTATTAAATCTGTGAAATTAATGCCACAAATTCCAAATTCAGAAAATGCCCATTAAATCTGTGAAATCATGACGCAAAACAAAAATTTTGAAAATGTATGATCAAATCAATGAGATTCATGTCACGAATACAAAATTTTCAAAAATCATTAAATCATTAAAATCATTAAGCCTATCAAATCTGTGAAATTTATGCTACAAATCAAAAATATTACAAAATTTCGAATGTTAGCCCAACATAGTATGTGTATTCATGTCAAAATTCGAAATTTCCAAAATTCAGGAAACATATGATGGTTACCCACCAAATCTGTGAAAATTACAAATCAAAAAATTCCAAAATTCAGGAAATGCATGATGTTTAGCCCATTTCATAAATTTGAATGCATGCCACAAATCAAAAAATTACAAAAAATCAAAAAATGCATGGTGGTCAGCACATAAAATCTGAGAAATTTATGCCACAAATCGATAATTTCCAAAATTAAGAAATTATATAATGATTAGCCCATTAAATCTTTGAAATCTATGCCACCAATCGAAAAATTCCGAAATTAACAAAATGTTTAATGGTTAGCCTATCAAAACTGTAAATTTCATGCTACAAACCGAAAATTTTCAAAATTCAGGAAATGTATGATGGTTAGCCCTCAAATCTGTGAAATGTATGTTATAAATCAAAAAATTTCGAAATTCAGAAATTGCATGATGTTGCCTATCAAATCTGTGAAATTAATGCCACAATCCGAAAATTTTAGAAAATTCAGAAAAATTCAGAAAATGTATGATGGTTAGTACATCAAATATTAGAATTTCTTGGCACCAATCGAAAATTTCCAAAATTCAAAAAATGTATGAAGATTAGCCCATCAAATCGGTCATCAATCAGGGCACCGAAATTTTTACACCGCTGTTACATATTAGAGATGGTCAGCCATACACTAACTTGTCACTATAGATTTTTACAAACTATAATCACAGATATATCACTTAAGACCGCAGTATCAACTTACATTTAACAGTCCTAGATTTAACAGTCCTTGTATAACTAATCCCCAGAGCTCACAACGATTGCATCTTCATCGAAATGCTGTGTACAGCTACTTATCTCTTAAAATATACAGGATGACCGTGAAATTTACAACAGCATAATTAACTCGTAAATTAAACGTTTATCGTGCTGTAACACTTTACCTGTTTTATTATATATAAATAATACTATGGGTATGTGATATTACACACAAAATAAAAAAAATAAAAATTAATATTTATAACAATTTGATGGTCAAGTTATTACTTAACCGCCAGTTATGAGTATATAACCACCATGTCGTGTATAAGTCTAAATATTGAAGTTCAATATGTAAAAGTTGGAAAATTTAAGAAATTTTATTAAGTCGATGAATGTCAACGTCAAGATATAAATAAAAACAAGTTTTTGTATTTTGTTTGTTATGCAGAAAGCTACGTGCATTACAAATTGTCCACCATAGTGGTGAAGCTAACCTAGTTTTTTAAATAATTATACATTTCTCATTCCATTCTGTGTACGTATTTGCAATTTGTTTATAAAAAACATTGATCAGTCCGTAATTTATATTCGACAACGAATAAAGATTTAATCAATGTTAAATTTAATAAAAATATGCGGTTTTTACAGGCCATTGCTGGCCCGTACCATATCAACAATATGGCTTCGTCACTTTCGATCACGAGCTTATTGTTAAGAAGATACCAAGTCGTTCTATAACGCGAGGAACTATCATTATCGATAGCGACCTCTGGGCCTGCCAAATAATCCCCTATAGAGCACCATCCGTTTAGGTTTGTCATGTAAGGGGATATCCTGAAAAATTTCACTTTTACGAAAGATGAATTACAACGTGAGATTAAAGAGTATTGGGCACAGAGGCAGTGTCATGACAACTACCTTGGCAGCCAGGCCTAGACCTGGAGTCCCACTTAACTGGGTTTACTCCTTTATTCGGATTGCAACAGTCCCAAATACAATAATTCCTGGATATATAAAAACCGAGCTTATTGAAATGTCAGGCATTGAAGAGCCCATAAACGCTGAAAACAACATCAAAATTGCGTTGTAATGTTCCTTATCTCGTTATTAATATTATTGTAATTTTAGCTCCCTGTTTTTTGTCTTTAAGAGATCATAAAAATAAAAGAGTAGCAAAATTGCACAAATTTTTTCTATTATAAAGGATATGACACAATATATACATATATATATATATATATATACATATATATATATATATATATATATATATATATATATATATATATATATATATATATATATATATATATATATATATATATATATATATATATATATATATATATATATATATATATATATATATATATATATATATATAATCCTAAATCATTCACTGCCATTCAAGGTGTTTTGGAAAAATTTTAGATCTGTTAATTTCTGCTCTGACTCTAAAGATAATTTGTCTTGTCATTTTTGTGCGAACGACCATAATGATTTTTTCTATGCATCGTCAAGTACGAAAAACAACAATTGCGCTGAGCTAGCTCAAAAGTTTTAGAGAGGCTTATGCAGTTGCAGATATTACAACATCTGGAGTCCTTTAAGCAGTATCGTTCATAACACAGTACAAGCACGGCTTTGCTACAAATTACTGATGACTTTCGGAAAGCTGTTGATGCGAAAGGCTTACGTAAGTATAATGGAGCTTACTACACCTTGAACTAAAAACCTCTAGTTCACCGGTGGTCTTTCAAAAGGGGCACTTGGAAAAAGGTACTTTCAGTAGTTAATTTCATTTTTTCGTTTACTAAGCCAATTAGAGCATATTTTATTTGTTTTTTTTTCTGTTTCAAATTCTGGTTCCAGACACTTATAAAAAATCCGAATGCAAATTATGTACATTATGCGTGACATAATTTAAATTTGTTGCTAAATGGTCAAATATGTTTCTGTGTAAATATGTGTTTTTAGCAACACCAAAAAGCGATGGAGTATACTTTACACTACGTGGCTGCACAGAGAGTAAACATTACGTTCAAAAGAATCCGCCCAAAAACCACATGGTCACCGAGCAATTGGCGCAGTGGTTAAAGCTGCGGTGTTTGGGACGGGAGGTACCGGGTTCGAATCCCAACGGGGGAGGGTTGCAAAAGGGATTTTTCATCACTTGATTACGATCGGTGATGACGATGAACACAACTATGACCCCCCGTTGGAGTGCAGAATTCATGGGCCGAACCATCGTCCATGCCAGTACAGGCTGGCTGGAGCAATGCAATGTGCAGATGGATATTTGAAAAAACTCGAACCTGTATTCGCGCGTCCTCGATTTGGCTAGTAATGGCGTAAAGTAGGACGTTAATTAACCGCGAAAGAGTTGGGAGAGCTTCGGCCCCAAAACAGATTGCATAGAAATAAACAAACAAACAAACAAACAAACAAACCACATGGTCCTCGCAAAACGATTCTATATTAAATGTCCGACATCGATGTAAAAAATGTTTATCGATGTAAATTTTTTTGAATACTCAGGTCTTACGAATATCTGTTAACGACAGTAACGACAATTCTGTTATATTTTAATGTAGAGCACTTAATGTATTTCAACAAGATTTTAAAATTTATTGAAAATGCAGGAAAAGTGGCCAAAGCACTAACATTAATCAATCCTGAGTTAATATAAAGTTTAGAAAAGGTGAACGATTCCATAAAGAACTTTGCAAAGCCCTGCTACTCTCAAACTCAGAATTATCCTTTAAAGTAAATTGCACCAATTACCGAATTACTATGTACACTTCGAAACCCTAAAGCAATTGGTAAATATATCCATAGTATAAATACTCATAGTACTACCATTATATGTTTGCCCATTGACGTGCTAGATGTCGCTACTGGTATAGTTTTAAAATAATCAAAATATTTTTATATGTATAACCGCCTAAATGTCATATATGCATACTAAATGTTGATGATATTCTATCGACCCGACATCTGGAATATCAATAGGTAAGCTGTTTTTTCGTATGATGGAAGTACTATGTGTATTTATATTATGATATATCTGTTGATGATAAATTTTGCTTGTGTTGATAAATGACCTTCATTATAAAATCTGACCAGATATCAAAATATGATACAGGTACATTTCCAGCCCAGTTGATATCTTTCAAAAAATTTTGAAAAGAGACAAACAAAACCTGAACCTAAAGCCATCAATTACCAAACTTTTTATCACTAAGCATTACATTGCAATGTAGGGAGTAGTTTTCTAAATTCCAAATACTGATGTCAGGTAGCTACGAAAAGTATCAATATAATTTTTCCAAAGCATCAAATTATCAATGACTGACCGAGATATTTGAATGTTGGCCGAATTCAATTTTAACACCAGCATTGACACCTGCAATTTTATCACATTGATCATCATGGTAAATAATGTTGGGATCAACAATAGAAGCATCACTAATTTTAAAAGGCAAACCTTTTATTTATTGCTCAAGAACATAGAATGAGCAAGGAGCTAATTTTTTATGAGGCATACATCTGAATTCTTAAATTGAATATTAGCACTACGCATAGGATTATTAAATAAGACACAATATCGTCAGAAAATGCAATCAGCTCGGAATTAAAATCATTATAAAAAATAGAATTTGAATAAATTAAAAAATGTCCTGGAACTAATACAGAACCTTGCGGTACTCCATCGGCAATGTTAATACCTTGACTGCACGTGGCATTTGTTTTAACAACCTATAACCGATCGCACAAATAAGATCTAAACCACTGTCAACCACAATCCAGACCTCAGACCGAAGAATGGTTGAGGCAATACTGCAAGGGCAGTATTGTTAGCTAAAAGTAAATTGAAATTTTGTCTCAAGCAATATTTTTGATGAATAGTAAACAATTTTGGCATATTCGTTGTAGAAGAAGAATACTAATCTACTTTGGAATTTAATGATTGGGCCTAAAAAATGATGATTTATGGCTTTGTTTTAAAACTCTTCAGTTAAAGCCTTCATCTTTGCAAAACAAGCAACCTAAACTCTAATTTTGAACAACGAGTAGACCTGCACATAATTATTTCTTGCTTTTTGGATAAAGCGATTTTTCTCGCAGGTATTCACTTATATTGGATTCTCTGACTTATGGATGTAGCCTAGTACGTAGAACACCGCCAGCGTCATTCCCAGTTTCAATAATACAATTATTTACATTTTTATAGAATATGGCCTTGATGTTTCAAAGTGTTTAGCCGGAGCACTAACATTCGTAAGTACACTTTAAAATAGTTTATCTTTAAGCAGTTTCAAAGTAGGCTGAATAATTGGCGATGGGCTAGAAACAGAAATGGCTTGTTGGAAAATTAGTGAAAATAAATTTTCTTGGTCCAAATTAAAAGAATTTGTATGAACCGGGAAAGCAATAGATGAAACACTCTTTAATATTGTCTTTGAAATTTCAAGTTTATCACTATTTTGAAATTTTAAAACGGTGCTAAAATCAGATGAAACATTTTGATTTTTCCTGAAATTATCAGCTGATTTTGTAGGAGCTAATTTAGCTTTATTATTATTTACACTTTTGTCTAAACTTATGATTAAATAACCTGTTGCAACACTCTCTGAATCAATTAAAATTTCATTATCAGTGCACAAAACATTATTTAACTCTGAGGTCGATCGATGGTCGTTGAAGAGATCGGACGTGTTTTTTCGGTTTCTTCATTTAAAGTTAATTATTTATTTTTTTAATTGTCTGTGTGTGTATATGTGTGTGTAAATTAGTGAAATGGATCGTTAACTCTGTCGTTTTTCCCCGGGAACAGTGTACCAATTTTGATCCAAAGATGACTAAATACTCATATGAGAGAAGACGTTTTTTTGTGTACATACACGGGGTATAATATACAATTTTATAATGGTGTTAGAAAATTGTTTGTTTTTGTGGTTTACTTTAATCTTTTTTGTGATGTTAAGTGTACGTTTCCACCAAAAAGTCGGATAGTATACATTCTCAAAAAAATTGCGTCTCAACACAAAATTTATTACCTACACATGTTTGCAAAAACAACCGATTTGTAGAAAAAACAATCGATTTGTACTAAGGCAGGGAACTTTTGCTATTGTTTTTTTTACATTGGTACTAAAATATAAAATTCCCTCTAGGAAATTTGATGGACAACCCTTAATTTATTTGAAAAATCTGACTCAAATTTAAATAAAAGTTATTTATTTTTTTAAAACACTAAAAGACATTTATTTTTTATTAAACTTTAAACATTTTAGATTTGCAACCATTTACAATAAATTTTAATAAAAAAAATCAACGTTAAAATTCAAATATTTAAATTTATGATTCTAATACATAGAATTTCAATACACATAATTAAAAAAAATTAAAATATTTCCCTTAGTATTAATTGTTGTACTAAAGCTTAAACTTGTACTAAAATTGTACATCAGGCAATAATTTCAATATTTTTGATGCTTTCATCATCTTATTTGTCATAATCCTAGCTGCTGTGCTTCCACTCCCCAGGAAGATATTTTGTATGTTTAAACAAAATATTTTTTTAGCGTATGGAAAATCGAAATCGCCTTATCATACAAATTTTAACAGAGAGTAAAATGTTTTTTGATTTAGGATTTTATGATTGTGATTTTGTTTTTGTGTGTCCATGTGAATGCATTCGATTTTGTGTTGTGATTATAGCGCCTAGTAAGGCTATTCACATTCATTTTAAAGTCGACAAGTTGGATTTTCTTTATATTTAATTTTATAATTGATTGATCTGATACAACAATAAATTTAATTATTGGAAAAAAAATCTTTTGCAAGATCTTTCAGACCATAATTTTACAATTTGTGATCGTTGTAGGTGGTCAGCCCAACGAACGATTTTACACACAAATAATCACGGCGTTGATCGAAAAGGGGCGGTGATCGAACTCACAACCGCGGCGTGTTTAATTCCTATCCACTCCTTCGGTTTTGGTATAGGTAACACGAGTGTACGTGATGTCCGGATATTCTGAGAGTTACTGGTTAATCGTTGACTGTACACTCTAATCAATCAAAATATTATTTAAATCCCAGTCTTGATTTTATTTAGAGGTTGCATTAATTACAGAATTAATGTACATTATTGGAACTGGCTATTAAATCAGACGCCGAATTTTTCTAGCTATTTTATTGAGCAGCACTGCAACAAATCGCATTCACTATCACATTTTAATAGATAAAATTAGAACAAAGAAAAAACTAATAAAAATAACACAAAAAATTAACGAAACAAAACGAAAAAAAAGTTTTGGTTGCGGAGCACCATTCTAAATGTCCATTCCAAGGACATCGCAGACATAACAAAGCAAACCAAACTCTACCGAGTGGTTAAGTCATAGACTTGCTGGAAACCGAAGAAATTCTGATTACATCACGAGATGTTTTATAATATTTAGACAGAATCTTCCTCGACGAAAAAACTTGATCGGAGACTGACAAATATGGACAAAATTCGTTTTTAGTGGTTTAATTTTCTCTGTTGTAGAGGAGTGATTCTCTCCAATATTATGCAAGGCCGTAATTTGTATGCTGTGCAAAGAAGATATATGCCACAATAGCATTTAGAACAATCTCCTGTCTTAAGAAAACTAGCACTTACTGAGTAACTGGCCACTTTCCGTTGAACAGACATAACTCCGGTTTGTCATACGAAACGAATAACGTCGAAAAAATAAAGCCTAAAAGTATCCTCTCCGAATACCAATAGCGCAGAGCAAATATAGAATGGATCCCAGGAGAACAGTCATTATTAGTCTCTACATATGGCCAGTGCGAATCCTCATATAGGATGACTCCTCTATGCAGTATTGACACATATTGACACATTACTTAATCAGATGAATGCCCCTTCCACGTGTCGAGTACTGCATCGATGTTAACACGAAAAATTGTATCTTGGTCCCAAACTGTAACAATCCCAGATGTTTAGGGTATGGTCAGTTTGAAGGTAAGGTCACACCTTTAAAAAGTTATACGTGAACTGCAGTTCAGCCTCGTCGTTTATTAAGTTGTCTTAAAAGAAGCCAAAGATGATGTGGTGAAATTCTAAGAATAGCATTCTCGTATAAAAATATTGTACGAGTAAAATACTCGTAAAATTCCCCTGACCACAGGGGAAGTTTTTACCATACAAACTACACAAGAACTGCATTTTTCATTTCGTCTTCGTTACGTAATATCTAGTAATGTTCTTTTGTTTAAAGAGTAATGTTAACTTGTAGAGTATTTTATGCAATTGTTTAAACACATTTTGTGTGTGTTATACATTTTACGCTTCATTACCATTTTTGACATTCAATTGCAACGCCTCTATGTTACCAAATTATAATGTGTGTACATGGTGCGATAACGATCGCTGCTTATTATAGACACAATTCGATATATGAATGAGTTTGACAATGAGATTAATGGTTTGAAAATAATTATAATTCATTATATTCAACCAATCTAGGAGGTATTTCCATTTTTAATTAGATGTAAACATCTATAGCGCATACTGATGAAATTGTCTCAAGGTTTTGTGTAAAATGTACAAATTGTTTCGGAATATTAATAGGGCCGGTAAAACCGGTAGCGTATACGTGCATATCTTCATTTTGTCGATTTCTAATACACCATACCGAGCACAAAAAACATTATGATGTAATTTATGTATAGTTTGATAATGATATCAAGGTCGAATGCACAAATTTATTTGATTTATTTTTGTACAGTTACCTATAAACAAATGTTGAAAAACGCTGATTAGGTTGTATAGACTTTAGACAAGACAAAAAAAAACTATTTTAAATAAATATTAAGAAATGGCTAGACTATGTAATATTTTGGATTTTTAAACGAATTTTGTGAAAGTATGAAATCGAAATTCGATAATACATTGATACCATATACATTCAAAATGTTCTAAAACTACATTTTTATTAAGACATCTACATTAAATAATATCACTGTCACGATAGAATCGTTATACTATAGCTATTTTAGAATCGTACTACTATGAGGGTGACATTTTGCTTCGTTCAAACAAAATGGATACGAAATACAAATTGCGTTAATTAAATTTTAGTTTTAATCAGTTTTTTAAGACGATTTATACAAATTATAATCAAACGCAACAAATATATAATATCCGCTTTCGAGTTGCACAAGGCGTAATGCATGCAAGGTTGAATATATTGATTTAATTAAGAAGATCGAGTTACGAAATTTATTTAAAAATCGATTCTAAATGTAATTTTAAAAGATGTATATTATTAATTATATTAGCAAGTACTTCCTGGGGGTCGTGTAAATGACGAAAGCCTGTTAACTAAAGCAAATAAATCTATGTATTTAAGATCTAGTTCTGGATCAGTTTACTGATAGCTTAAAGTAATATTTATGCCTTTTAAGTAGGTTAACTTGAGAGCCTTGATATAAATTCTCTCAGCACAAATAAAAAGTAAATATTCCCAACATGGTCATCATGCAACGTTTCCGCCATTGCCCTATTTGTGTGCTGTACAAAGCAAACAATTTGAGTAAAGAAAGACTTTTTGTACTTAAAACTGTACAAAACTGTTTGATTCAATTGTTGATCGAAGAATTTCAATAAGCCATACAATATTTTCAAAAATTTTCCAAGGACAATTGAAGTACGCTTCTTGATAAATTGTCATGTTAAAAATGTAAATACACAAAATGTGAATTGGTGCATAGAACCGTATACTGAAACTATATTAATATACAGAAATGATCGATTTATTGAACATAAAATTTAATGATCAATTTCAAAAAGGTTTTGGTAAATATATCACCAACATTTAATGATATTACCTGATGTTACATTCACTTAAAAATATTATGATGTATATGTGAATATGCCACCACTAAAGGCATTGATTGAACTTTCAAATTAATTAATTTCATTGGCACGATTATCATACTTGTTATCATAATGTATATACTGAAGTTACCTACAAGTAAATTGTGACATAGTAAGAATCTACGATAAAATCGAACATATAGAACGATCACAAAACGTTGTTTAGTTTACGCTTAAACGTCGATTAAATTAGCTGCCTCAAAATTGGAAGTTCCTCTTAAAAAATAGTGGTCAGGAAACAGTTAGCTATACTGGATGAGAGAAAGATAAAAGTTTTACCGTCACATAATATTTAGTAGCGTTATATTTCAACGTTTGCACTTCTGATAATTCAATTTCAAATTTTGTTTTTAGTAACACAATATGGCGGATCTACGATGTCAGATTTATAGATTTCGAAATGACAAATTTTAAAAACATTTAAAAGAAAGCTGTTTTGGTAAACCATATACAGGCTGATATTAAGGGTGTCAGTCGCAAATTTTTTTTCTCTGTGCCTTTTTTTAAAGATAATTTGACATAAATAGTGCCAAACTAACCCCTAAGACAGTTTTAGGCAGGACAAACATAAAACATTTCGATTTAAGCTTTTAACAAAAACATTTAAGTATCAACCAACTATTCACGCCAGTCTTGTGTAATGATGCACCTGGTTTTACATTTTAATTGCTGTCGTGAATGAAGCAAAAAGCTGTAATTATAGAGATTTTAGTGATGTTTAACAATAACAGTTAATAACTCAAAACTGGATCGGAGGACAGATTGATTCATTTTCTTTCTGCCACCTACCACTATATCCTTGTTACAACTCGATATCAAACATCATATGCGGAATTTTTTTTGCTATCTAGCTTGTCATTACGCCTCCAAGAAGGATAATGTTCTTTGCCAGCAGATAATTTAATAAAACGTTCAATAAGAGTTTTGACTTCTTTTAGAACAAAGCCCAGAGAAAAGGAAAACGAATGTGATTCTGCTGCTTAAAAGATGGCATTTTGAGAATTTGCCCTGCAGAAAAATAGCAAAATTGTCGAGGACAGTTCATTACATCTTTAGTTAATAATTTGGGTTCCCAATGTTTTTAAACTATAGCTCATCGAATCGCAGAGGAATATATTATTTCAAGGAGTATAAAATACTGATGAAAGACATCAATTTCTTAGAACCTGATACATGGACTTCTATTGATAATGAAACGATTTCCAACCGGTTCGGTGAGGATGAGCTCAAAAGATTTTCAGTTCGATTTCGCCTAGAAAACGAATTAGCCGTTGTGGAAGGATTTTATTTCCTTTCTTTGATCTTGCGACAAAATATAAATTTAAACTCTGACAAAATAATAAGCTTAAGACAAACTGCTATCCCAGATCTCGTTTTTGTCGAACTAAATGAGTCTTGTTTCTAAATGATATCATGCTATTGAATTGGAGTAATATTTATCTGTGTTCGAATGTTAACGATCACTCCCATGGCTTGAAAATCAAATATCCTGCCGACTGATCGTACTGCTACAAACTTAAAGGAACTGTAAAAGCAAAAACTTCTTCGATAGGATATATGCTGATCATTCGGGGAGAAACGTTTGCAGTGTAATAAAAAATTTAAGATTGAGAACAAGTAATAATGGATCACTGTGGATCACGGAATTGTAGATTTCAATGATGACTTAAACCTTAGAACGTTCACTAAAACTAAAGTTACTTTGGCTATAATGCATGTTAAGTCGAATGGTGTTGGTATGACAATATGACACCTAAGCTTCTCAAAATGTTGCTACCTGTATCCTACCTTATTGTTCTTACATTTTTAATTTCATAGTAACAACCATTACTTTTCTAAAAAATTATTTTTTTAATTTAACATGAGGACATTTGAATCATTTAACAATTTATTACGAGATATAATAGGCCATAATATTTAATTTATCGGCAAGGTCGTTGTCTTCAGTGATAAGATTTTCGACAAGTGCAACAGATTGTTTATTTTTTTACTTTATAACACTTTTTATCACACAAACAAATCAAAAACTGGATCGTTCGACGGATTAGCTCACATACAATTTAGAGATTGCTTATCGCGGGCAAGACAAGATAAATATTTACTAAACTAAGTGTTTGATGGCTGAAAGATGTATGAAAAACGTTGTTTCAACATAATATTAGATGTTCTTTCTGCTTTTAAACTCAACAACTTTTAAAATTTAATCCACAAACCTATTAGAATTTACAAATTCTTATAAGAATGTGAATAGGAATTTTTATTTAACTTTTATTTGAATTTTACAAAATAGTTTCGAATTTATGTAAAAATAAAAATTACCAACCTAAGTATAACACTCATAAAAAAAATCGTTACACTTGCAATTTCACTAAGAATTTGTCACCAGAAAAAAAAATTTATCACCTCACATTCACCACCAAATTTAGTTATATTTCCTTAAAATTCTAATAAGAATTATAAAAAATTAAATTCACAGATCACGTACAAATCGATCACTAAACTTAATTCAAAATTTTGTCAGCTTTTATAATATTTAAAAAAAAATAAAAAAATAAAAATTTTAAATTTTAAATTGTGAAGTTGCCCCGCGAAAATCAATCGACTTAATAAAAATAGCGAAATTATTTAATTTAAATTTTTAAAGTATTGCATAATAAAAAACTAAAATATGATTTGTTTGTTTTCGGACTTAAACACTATCCATATAATAATGAACCAACAAAATCGAATGAGAAGAAAATAAAATATTTTTACAGTGCGTCGTGTAAAACTATATATAGTTGTATCGGTATTTAAAATATATAGCGTAAGACAAGAATGACAATGAAATGAATTTTTTTTTGTTATGCTTTCAGTTTTTATGTTTTTATAAATTTAGTGATTATCACTATATATCTGTAGCTCAATTGCATTGGTTCAATTTACAACAACAATTATATAAAGTAGTTTTCAACAAAGTTTTATTTAATTCGCATTTAGTTTTTTAAATTTGTTATCGTTCTTGAAATTCGCACACATTTTTGCCTATATGCAATGCAACTGCATAGTAATGAATTGAATTGAATTTTATGTATAAAAAGTAAAGTTGTTATTTTGAAATAAACGTTATAACAAGAAACGATAAGCATGTGGTATTCATACTGATGTCGAGAACTTTTGATTAACGTATATTGGTCATCATAATCGGACAACGATTTAGTATTTTATATACACTTTTGTGCATATGAACGACTTTTTAGTAAGGTTTGAGCTGAGATGTGAAAACTAAAATAAAAAATATTCGAAAAATATTTTGTTTGTGTTTTATGAATGTTGCTTAGGTTAAATATTAAAAATGTTACTATTCCCTTGAAATAGGTCGACGAACCATTGAGACTACCTGGCACCGACAAGTATTCCCTGACTTTGTCCAATGTTTGAGACCTAATGGTCCTAATGCTGCCTAAAAAGAACAATAAATAATTAAATTATAAAAATTTCAATTATGTGATGAAATATTTTTTATTATTTTAAAATGTCCGGTTTCGGAAAGTTCTTCCTTTGTCAAAAATTTTTTTTTAAGCCAGTAGTTAATAAAAAAATTTGACAAAAGAAGAACTTTCCGAAACCGGTAATTTTAAAATAATAAAAAATGTTTTATCACATAATTAAAAGTTTTTTAATTTAATTATTTATTGTGATTGTGATATAAGCCACGGCAAAAACATAAAAAAATGAAGTCATACCATTTTTACAACAAAAATCTTAAAAGAACATTGTCGTTGTTTAAATTTAAAATGAAAACCACTTCTGCGGTTCCCCATTTCTTTACACGAATACGTACAAAAATTTAACGAATTCGTGTGATTAGTATTTTCATATACGATTACGTATGATTTTTAAACGAATTCGAGTAGGCATGACAAATATTACATATTTTAAAATGTATTTATAAACAAAAAATACAAAAACAAAAGGACAAAAAGAACAATTTATAAACAGTTTTAGTTCGTTTAGTTAAAATGTCCGCCAATTAGAAATGCGGACCTATAGTAATTAGTAAACTCGTATTTCTAATTTAATGTCAGAAAGACTAATGTCGATTTTCATTGGTTTCTGTCAAAAAATCGGTTTTTTGTCTCCAATGAAAATAGTAGAAATATTGATGTTATTTTGTCATTGTAGTGGTGAATTGTATGTTTTTTTTTTGACATTTGTATATTTAATTTTAAAACACAACAAAAAAACTTTTGTAATACAAATAGCACGGCGTCTATTATAAAATAAAATCAAAAAAAAAAAACAAATGGCACGGCCTTTATCATAAAATATAAAAATAAAATCCACCACAGCAAGACAAACTTTACGAATGACATCTGAAAATCGAGAATTGTCATAATTGACATTTCTTTTTATGTTAAACAAATCCCGCGAAAAAGCTAGATTTAATTGTTTTTCTCCAATAAAACTACAAATTTGATCTAGATCAAGTCTAGATCAAATCAATCAAATTTAGATCAATTTCTTTCGCCAATGAAAATCGACATAAAATATAAAAAATCATTTTACGCAACACAGGAGGGTGCCCATTAACGAATTTGTATTCTCCGATGTATCCTTAATTTGTTTTAATTTAACCGAGGTCGCTAAAAAAAATCGTCAATTAATCAATTTTTCTGCATCTTATATCGTTTTTTATTGGTTTAATAATAAATGCCGCGACGTCTACAATAAAAAATGCAAGAAAAAATTTACGAATGAGATAAAAATCAAGAACTCATAATTGACATTTTCTGTTTTTGTTGGTGTTGATCAAATCTTGCGAAAAGTCGTGTCTTCATAAAACATCTAGATTTCATAAAAGTGATTTTTTTTACTAATAATACAACAAAATCTATCATAGATCAAATCTAGATCAAAAATCAATATTTTTGTCACCAATACAAAACGACATTACACTAATAAACATCATGATTGTTTCTTTAGGGCTCAGCGTAATTCACCGAAATTAATTTGTTGATAAATTGGTTTATATATAAATACACATAATATTATTATGTTTCATATTATTAAACTAGATGTCAAATTGTCAAACAACTTTCATTTATATAGCATACTCAGTTATTTTGTAAGGATATTTCACGTAAAAAATAATTTCCCTATATCTACACTGCAAAAACTAAAATAATTTTTGTTTCATAAACAAATTTGTATCTTATATAGAAATAGGGACCCATAACTTAAAAGATCTAACCTCGAAAATAAAACTGTGTTATCCTAAATTAGAACTTCCGCCTCAATTATGTTCAGGAATTTTGCTACTAATCATGTACTGTAGTTTAATCCTTGATAAGTGTTGAGATTCGGAAGGGGCATAATTATAGTTCCAACTTTAAGATTCAGAATATTTTGAGGCTTTGGTCACTAATTCACCTTCACAAAATAAACATTCAAGAATTTCATTAGTGTCAGGTGGTAATTAGTTTGTATTAACTAGCACATCTTATATTTTCTTAGACTTACCTTTAATTTTATATATTTTCAATAAACTTACCCTTTAAGTTAATAATTTCTTTCCATTTCAGGTTGCAAGTGACGAAGAGAAGCAGATCTGACTTTTTCAAATTAACAATTACAATAGATAACATCTTGATAATGTTGCTGCGTATTAATAAACTTAGTGAAAATAATTTATATTGTTTATTTGAGTTACAAATATTACCAAAAAATTCTGTGACCTAGGCTTTGGTGGAAGAAAAAGGTTTAGTGGAGTCGAGATCAACATGGGTTTTCCGAAAGGTTTTCTACAAATAAAGCAAAATTATCAAGAACACTTCCAGAAGGTTACCAGAATCTATCACTTTAGACTGTTACTAACCCTCGTCAGACCTCGTATTCAGAAGTACTTCCATCGCAAATCCATAAGTGTAGAATCCAGATTCACTGTGACTCTAATGTAAGTAACGTTCAAAATTTGTCAAATCCATTTACTTACTAAAGTTTTTCCTTACACTCCCGGCATTTTGATATTGCCTACAGTTCTAAAAAATATTTAATAGACCTGTCATCAAAACAATTATTGAATTTTTGAAGGAACAGAATACGACATTATATAGTTCAATAATATGGTGAGGAGCATATTCAAACAACTAGCATCTGCATGGAGGAATGGACGGGAAATGCTTCATATTTGTTGTTTATTTTCTACATTAAAAGACTAGACGAAAAGACATTAATTTGCAAATTATTTCAAAAATTTGGGAGCTTAGTTTATTGCAGGAGGTGACTACAACGATAAACACATGCAATAATAGGTTTCAAGGTAAACGTCCTCGAAAGGAAAACAACTCTGGGAATGCGTGCAAGATGAAAAAAAAGATTACTCTCTGTGGAAAGCCACACTTAACCTGAAACGACCTACACTATCTTGTCCTTCGATTCGTCTCCCTGACAGAAACTGGGCAAGAAGTAATGCAGATGAAGCAAACATATTTGGTCAACATCTTATTAAAGTATTGACACCCAACGAGCAAAATTGGCAACCTGAAATGTTATCTGATGATGCAGAAGCTTCGAGAATCCAGCTAATTAAATACAAGTGGCTCCAAGTACAAAAAATAATCAAGGAAAACATACATCCAAAAACGGCAGCAGGCTTTCAAACCTTTTTGAAAAATGTACCAAACTAATAACGAACATTTTCAATGCTATAATGAAAACTGGCTACTTTCCTGCAAAATTTCACAAATCGTAATGATTCCAAAATCCGGTAAAGATGCAACAAAAGTAAACTCATATCGTGTAATCAGTTTACTTCTGACAGTCTCAAAGCTATTTGAAAAAAAATAACATTCCATATCATCAATTTGGTGATCAATTTTCTCCACCAATGAGATTAAATAATATCGTGCTACGACAAAATCAAAACGTTAAATATCTCGGCGTTACATTTAGATAGAAGGCTCAAATGGAAAACACATATCGAAACTTAATGTGAAAGAATCAAGTTAAGGTGTTTCAAAATAAACTGGTTGATAGGAAAACATTTAAACTTAAGCCTGAAGTGTAATGTTTCTTCTTTTGATGTAACAGCGTGCTTTATTAGAAATAATGCGAATACAGCATCCAAACATATCACTTCGATGATTTTAAAAGAAATGAAGATTCTCATCTTTGCTTCTGGTGATAAGAATACGCCACACCGACCTGACATGGTGCTATCAATGGTCCTAAAAAATTAGAATTTGTCTCTAACTAAACCTTTTAGCAAGTTGTTTCAAATGTCAAAGTAATTTGCCGTTTTTCCCTTGATTTGGAAAACAGTCAACCAATTCCTAAAAGTGGTGATAACAATTCTTCAATTATCACCCACTTAATTTATAGTTGATGGAATCTAAAGTGGACCTTCACCTAAAGAACTATTTCGCAAGATTTGCGCTTTTGTATGATTTTTGTACTTTCTCGTTGTTGGAAAAAAAGTACTGAAAAATATATGGGGAGGCAAATGTCATATTTAATGGATTAATGCATTTTTTGGACATCTTGTGGTATCCATACTCATTTGCTTCTATTGAGTTAATAATTTAAAAGTAATGCGACTTCCATTTTACTTTCCCACGAGAATATTTTAACTTTGTCTGTTTTCATTCGCAATAAAGATACAAATTATGTTCCAACCATAATAAACGGAGTTCTCTAATTGGTTCTTCTCTCTTGCATTGTTGGATCTGGAGTGATCTTTCTTGAAAAAATTATGTATATTCAATTAAAAAATATGTAAATCAGTATTTGAGATTCAGATGGCACCGTTGCGGTATAAACTATAGAATGTCTTGTAGGACAATGAATAACTCATTTCAGATCGCCATTTTTCCCAATAGTAAAGCCGCAGCCAGACGTTTTATTCGAAAATGATGTCTTTGCTAAAAATATTGGAATCTACTATGTTGCGACATATTGCACAATGGATCACTGTAATAGCAAAGAAACGCACCTTATACATATATTACCGAGACTATACCATTATTTGGTACACCAACATTTTCAAATAGACATTCGATTTTTAAAACCTTTACTTGTTTGAGAATAGTTGCCCTGTTTTACCCGTGTTGGTTTTTATGAGAATAAAAACTGGATATGATAAATACGGTCCTTTAGCTCATACAACGAAACCAAGTACTTTTAATCGGCTAACATGAATACAAAATTTAAGTTTAAATTTTAAATCATTAACACGTTTTAACCGCAAACTTATGACCCGATAATTGATTTAGTACACTTAAGTGACTTAATTAACTTTAATTCGATCTAGGTCGATCACAATAACTGAACCGATATGTATTATATGCGTAACATTTTACTTAGCGTGTTACACAATTATATCTCTGATTTTTTTTACAAACATAACTTTTAAAAATAATTTTAATTATAACAAAAACATATTATTTATTTGTATTATCTACTGATCTATAATTTATGGAAGTAAATTAAATTTTAAATGCTTGCATCTGTGACATAAACATAACAACTATAATGTATAATTATTAGACAACCATCACCCACCATGTTATATCATTTTGTCATTGACATTATTATGTGTCGCGGGCCCATTTGTTATCTCGTACCGATTGGTATTTTTCTATTTAAGTAGGTTACTGTCATTTATAATTAATATTATATCTATTTAGAATGATTTTAGTACAATCACAACTGCTGGTGGTAGAGTGTTTTCCCATCTTCCTTTATCAAATCTTCACAGTTAAAACCTAAGAAAATTTTTCTTGAGATTCCTGACTAGTGATGTGTGGCCTAATTCCAAAACTAAATTGCCGAATTTATTGAAAAAAATGGAAAACTATTTTTACAGATTTTCTATACTTATTTTTGGAAAAACAAACCGTATTTTTATTTTATATAAAAAAACATAGTCGTTTAGAATTCGCCTAAATGACTCTGGTTTAACAAAAAAATTTAAAATAGAGCAAATGTACACTTGTGTAAAATACACTTGTGTTATCCAAGGCGCCAACCATAAAGAGGAAATTTCAAGTAGAATAAAATTAAAAATAACTAAAAAAATAATTGACTTTTCAAATTGAAACCGCCACAAACCTACCATACCCGAACTACTCAGACTATCCAATTTAAACATGTGGTTTGAATACTTTTAAATTGTAGGCTTTAATTGAATTAGACAAATGTTACGTCCAGAGTTCGGGAAAAGCTGTTAACCACATGTTAAATATCAAAACGATAATGAAAGTAAAACTGAATGAATGACCTTAACTAATTAAATTGAACAAAAATTGCATAAAACTATTTAAGATTGAAAGATTGAGGTGAAGAATGCTCATTGAAGATGTTATTTTGTATATGATTATAAATATGATTAAGCACAATTTAAAAAAAAAATTGTATGACCTTTTCGCGCGTAAAACCATTATAATGCAATATCACTTCTATCCACAAAAAAATTGTGCATAATATATAATCATACAAGTTGCTAACACTATTGTGTGTAAATCAAATATTTATCGCGAATAAGGACGAAATCTATCACCTAGAATGTTTATTTTCAGTAAACTTATAACCAGATTTCGTATTTACTTGTCAAATTTGTAGAATGCATATCGGTTCAAAGAAATTTGTTTAATTCAATATTGTTTGTCTCTGTTGACGAGATTCGACACATTTTGTTTGGTGCTTCATTCGGTATTCTTTTGTTTCTCTGGAAAATTTCTTTCAGAAGAATTGGGCGCCTAAATTGTTCAGAAGAACTATCTGTTTCAGATTGGCTTGCAAAACGAGACCGAGCAACATACTCACTGTCCTTTTACTTCATGGACTAAAGAACTCAGTAGAGTAATGAATTCCCGATACCTCGTGTGGAAGGGAATCCCTTTTCTGTACATGTATGGGATTGAGGTGACTGATACCTTGACATCAGCATAAAAAGGACTTGAAATCAGCATAAATACTGCTATAAAATATTCATACATTTCCACAAATTATTTGTAAGCATAAAAATCCGGGCAGTGGTACCCCTTTGCAAATTTCCGACTATGAATGAAAAGTCAGTAGCACGCGTAATAGTGGTCCGATTTTGATGAGTGATACCTTTATCAAAAAGCCTCGACATCAGCATAAATACTGCTATAAAATATTCATACATTTCCACAAATTATTTGTAAGCATAAAAATCCGGACAGTGGTACCCCTTTGCAAATTTCCGATTATGAATAAAAAGTCAGTAGCACGCGTAACAGTGGTCCGATTTTGCCGTTGAAAGTATTTTGTTTGCATTCCAGATATCCAGAGAAGAGAAATTCCAGAGAAATTTGCAGTTAATATAATTAGTGAAAGAGTAAACGATAAGAAGATTCAACCGAGATACTTACCTACATATAATATGGTTGCCGATGTGTTGACGATACCGTTGAGCCCGATAAAACAAATAAAGTGTTCCATAGCTTTAAGGCTGAAATTTTATGTTGGCAGCACCTTTATTCAGTTTGATGACCACGACTTTGTTTTGAAAGAATTTTTACAATAAAACACAGTAGATTTTTTTTTCAATTTTAGAAATGTTTATTTAATAATTTAAAAAAAACGATTTAAATTAATGTAAAATTTTTAAACTTAAGTCTATAAAACGCAATTCTTTAAAACTAAATAATTTTTATTTAATATTAAAAATCTAATTAATTATAATAAATAAATAACCCAAAAACAAAAACTATTTCATTTGATCTCGTTAATAAAATTACGTTAAGATATTTAAGAATTTCTATTTATGATATAATAAAATATGTAAGATAATATTTCTAAATATATGGCAGTAAATTAAAAATGTATTATTGAAATTTTAATAAATAAATCGAAATAATTTTACAAAATATGTTCCAAATTTTTCGGTAAATTCCAGTGAATATGAAAATTATAAAATAAATAATTGATTTGGGTTAGAATAGAGGGAGGGGGGTTCACTGGTTAGTTAAAAATTTTGTTTTTGTACACAGCCACAATTTTTTTTTTTTTTAATTTTAATTTATAAAAAAAATATCGATTCGGCGCAGACGCTTAAGATTTCTTAAGCCGGTTTCTTTTTGACCATCGATAAATTAACATACTTTAACTTATAATATACGAAATTATTTAATTAATAATTTAAAATAAAAGAACGTTACTTTAAATTAAATTTATGTTTTGTAACATTAAATATAGGTGTGTGTGTGTGGATCACTCTTTAAACTATAGTACAAGATTACTTATATAATTATATATTTATGAAATGAATGTGATATAATAATGTAATAATAATCAGCAACATCAATGTTAAGGTAATCGTTGTGTTAGTCTCTGGCTAAATTTCCATTAAAGCCAACTGTCAAAATTAAGCTATCGGTGTTTTCTGTAACAAGTGATGTAAACGGTAATATTCTACTGAGTTGCATTACAGGTATAATATATAGAAAATTCCGGGTAATATTACCAAAAGTTGTGTTAACGTAGTATAATTCGGCTTAAGTCGATTTAGTCAAGAAATTGCGACCTTTATATGATGTTCCGTCACGATATTAGCTTCCTAATTCATTGCTGAACTTTGAAAACCATCACGTTGACCGAACATTCTTAACCGAACATAGGCACAGACAACATAAGAAAATCGTTATCCACACTAAGGAGAATCGTTATAGGGTTAAGTTTCTTTTCAACGAAATTAAAGGGGTGTTGAGCTCTGTATACAAACACAATGGACCTCTTTTGTTATCTTTGTAACCTCTCTTTCAAGTTTGATTGAAGCAAGATATGCCCTGAAGATACTAGCAACTCAAAGACGAAGTGTGGTAAGTTAAGAAGGCCTTTACGATCTGATTAATGCACAGCTAAATGTTTTGGTAAAAAATCAAAACTTGCTTTGGTATAGACCAAGTAAGGCCAACTTATGAACCAGCACCAGCTCCAGCTGTGAACTTTTAAAAATTTAATGCAGCAATACCAATTTCAATTATCGTTAAACCTAATAAACCATGTTTAGAAGTGTCTAGCTAAAGACCGATCAGCCTCCTACCAGTTTAAGGAAAAATAATTGAACGAATGCTTTCCTACGTTAAAAGTTTTACAATTCTAAGTTTTACAACTCGTTCGACTTGGAGTGAAGAGTATGTCGAAAGAGCCATTGCTGATATAAATCATAAAACAGATCAGCACTTCGATACATGGATTATTGCATTTCTATAAGACTTAATTGTACCACCATTCATTTTTATATTTTAATATTTGTTGTATTGAGAGTAAACAATTTTTACCGATAACATTGACATCTAGTTTCTAAATTTAAATACCAAAATGTATCCATGACATAAACCAGTCGTATGTACTTATATTAGATGTCACTACTAGAGTATCTATTTGTAATAAATTATTAAATCGTTAATTATTATTATCATTTTAATTATTTGTAATTTAAAAATAAACAAACAAGTTAAATAGAAAAAATTGCTTATGTTCATTATAAATTTGTTTAATTTAAAATTTTAATATAGTATTCATAACAAAACGTTTGGATATGATTTTCAAAAACATTAAAAGCGAATTAATTAGCGTGCAACAAATGTTTAATTATGAGATTATCAATTCGCCGATTGTTTTTTTTATATTATTATTATTAATAAATAATTATTATCAATGTTTCGTTTATAATATTTTGTGCTGCACTTATCGAAAATTTAAAGCAGAAGTTATCTACAATACATCGTTTGACTAGAAGAATATTTTTAGTAGTTTTTCTACTTAATTTTGTGATGCTTGTGCTTCTCACTTTAATTTAAAATAAAAAATCAACTTTTTTTACTGTCCATGGAATGTTTGTTTTTTATTTTTGTTTTTATTTTTTTTTTTTTAGAAACTAACATCCACGTGGTAAAAACTAACTTTATAATTATTTTAGACACAGACATAAAAAGGCAGTTGTAAAGCAATTATATATATAAATATATAAATTAATACTGATTTTAAAACCATTCCGAGCACGTTTTTCTACAGCACACACAAGTGAATATATTATATAAATCGGAATGAAAACTTATCGAATATTTAAAAAAAAAACGTTATAAATATTTTGAAACATGCCACCATTTTTGTTTACTTATTCAACTGTTCTTGTTCCATTTTTTCGCGTATCTCTTTATTTTCCGGATTCGCCATCACAGATGTTATAAATGCTTGTGTCTCCGTCTGAAGCTGAGCCAAACGTTCCTGCAACAATTGGTTGCGTTTCATAAGATGAACCGTACGTATTGCAATTTCTAGAAGTCCATAATTTTGTCGTTTTAAATTATTACTATTATGTAGTTTTTCGTCACTACTATCTTTAATATTATTATTATTATTATTTTTGTTATTTAATATTTTTACGGAATATCTAAGTAAAATAAACAAAATTAGTATGATACATATTTAAAATAGTTTTTAAAAAAATAACTTACCCAATATTCATTAACGAAGATAATTTTTTACAAACGTCCGTATTATGTTGTTTCATATTTGTATAAAATTCAGTTTTACAACAGCCATTGTCATTCATATCCGTATCGGTAAAATAACTATCGGCACTAGAAGAATTGCTTTTCGGTCTTTCATCTTCATCGTCTAAACTATTATTTTGTTCATGTATCATATCGATATCACTATTATCACTACTATTATTATTATATTTATTATTATTATCAGTTACTGGTGACATTCTATCGTTTAGATCATCACTTTTATTATTTAGATTATTATTGTTGTTGTTAATATTATCATCGCATAAATATAATGACGATTGTGTATTTGTTGTTGCATCACTACTACTAATACTATTACTATTTGAATCACTATTGTTTTTATTATTATTATTATTATTACAACAACTACTGCTACTACTACTACTTGTATCATGTATAAATAATTCTACTTTTTTGCGACTGATTACAATGTTGCTGTTATCGCTGCTGTTGATATTGTTTGTGGTTTTTCGTAGTTTTGTAGATTTTTTACCAACTGTAATGTAAAAAAAAAAAAATAATTATTATTAGACAAAATTTATTTGAGAAATTATAATATGAGAAATTAGGATGAGCACTTTCTAAGATATATAGCTTCTGGATATGCTATGATGCTAAAAACTTTTGCAATCAGTAGCACAACTGAAATTTGCCTGAAATTATCAATTATAGCTCTTTCACCGCTTTTATATAAAGGCATGATTTCGAACATTTGGGAAAGTACACCACTTGCAAAATCCTATTAAAAAACAGAAAGGATGGTAAGAATTGTAGGTCGCTTCTTACAAGACACGCATTTAACAGCTAGTACAATTTACAAAATGTAAAATCTGCGCCATCGGAGGTAGGCCAAAGAGTATCCCCAAACATTGCAAAAATAATTGAAGAATGTGCGTATACGGCGGAGCATGTATTCAATGCTGATGAAACGGTATTCTTTAGGGAAAAAATGTCAACCAGAACCTTCATATCTAAAGCAAAAAAGACAGCCGGAAGTTTTAATGTATCAAAGAACCGCATTACCTTATTATTTTACAGTAATGCATCAGGAGATCACATGATGAAACTGATCGTTAAATTCCCGTTAAATCAGATCGTTGTTTTCTTACCATCGAACACTACCGCGCTTAAACAACTCTTACAGCAAGGGATCATTTTTGCCTTTAAGTCGAACTACATAAAGCGCATGTTTCAGCCGATTTTAGACGAATTAAATGCGAAAAATTTTACCATTTTAAATTGTGTGCCAAACATTGGTCGTATGTGACATTAAAAGCTCAACTCTTAACCGATATTGGAAACTATAATTTAGCCCGATGTAGTTTTGGATTAGAGTAACATATCATCAGAAGAGACCGAGAATCGATAACTTTGGTTCTGAAGATATTGTAGAGATGATACAGGTTTGAATGACGAAGATTTACTTGAAATGATAATTAACTCCAACGATGTTGACAGTGAAGGCTATTATTTCAGAGTTTACTTTAAGCACCATTAAAGAAGGAGCCGAAATTGCCAAATCATGTAAAATAGTAAGGGCAGTTACGATTACTTAAAATTTAGCAAAGACACACACCAAAGTACTTATTAGTACTTGCGGTCATTGATTGGAAAGTAACTCTTATGCAATTTGACAATCGTTCGAGCTAATTGAATATTCATTAGAAACTTTTGATCTGAAATATAGATTATAGTGAAGCAAGATTATACGAGAATGATGACGACTAACAATGCCACTTTTAATATCAGTTAGTGCTTTCTGTATGCAGTTTTAATTAAATAAAAAGTTCAAAATTAAAAAAGGTTATTCCAATTTATTCAGAAAACCCACAAAAGTGATATTTTTTTCCTCGTTTAAAAAGTCTTAAATTTCAGCATTATATGATTGTAATAGGACAAATATCATCCTTTTTTTGAACGGTTTGAGCTTTTCGTAGCATTTGTTTTTTATAAATTATTTTTACTACTGGACACCTTGTGCTTAACATATCGATGGCTGTCGTAATATCGACTTTAATTTAATTTATCGAAAAACCAGTTTCGGTAAAAATATCTTAATGCAACTTTGTTGCATTAAGATATTAACCATGACGGGAACAAAGTGTTGAGCAAAAGAATATTTTTATTTAGTGAGCCAAAAAAAATAGTAGCTGATATTTATCTGTACACATAAATTAAGATATCATGTTAAGTTCGACCGTTATAGTTTAAACACGTGCATTATAACTTATAACGGTAAAATTATCTATATTAGTATCATATTTATTATTAGAAATCGAATGCTGTTTATTTGTATACCATCATCCACATACAATAAACAAAATTTCACACCTATCTGTTGAAACTACACAATATATAAATCATGTGTCGACATCGAATCGGCATAAGGTATCGACGAGATAAGAACACAAAAAATGTATACACAAAACATTATCGGGTGCAGCACGTGTACTCGAACAACCACCAACACGTTGATTAATGTGTGCAGTATAAAAAGCTGATTAATATTTTTTTATTGTTATTATTACATTATTCTTTTTAAATGTATAGTACTAAGAATAGATTAAACGAACCGCGATTAATAATTAATTTATTTTTTTATTTTTATTTTTTTTATTAATCAGAATTTCATGCTGCCGTTTAATAAGAAAGTTTGATAATGCATAATTGATACATTTTTTATGAGATATGATTTCCTTTTAATATACTTAGAAAATAATTTGCATGTGATTTTTTTAAAATTAACTTCCAAGTAATTTTACATTGTTATTAAAAAATACCCTAAGTAAATTTATTAACGTTTGTAAATCCACTTTTTTTTATCTAGTATCAAAACCATTCAAATTTTTAATATACAACAAAATAAGGCTATTTAATTTATAATCAAACAATTTATTTTATGTCATAGTTTTGTTTTACACTAATTTAATATAGAGTTAAACCTAAAAAGTTGTAATTTTTTGTATGCAATCAATCATTTCTATCATGGACACCTTTTAAATTGTTTGATTATAAATGAAAAAGCCTTATTTTGTTGTATAAATATTAAAAATTTGAATAGTTTGAATACTAGATAAAAACAAAATAGATTTACAAACGTTTCTTGATACTTGAATGTTACTTGGAAGTAAATTTAAAAAAATCGCATGCAAAATATATTCTAGTAAACAATTGGCTAACTCGTAAGCTGGAGAACTGCATAAGTTGGACATTTTATTGATTTGTGCGAATTTTGTTTTGATTATTTTGTTTCATACACTTTTGTATTTTTTATAATATTAAAGCTAAGGTTATGGCTAAACATTTGGAAGTAAATGTGCCAAAGGTAATTAGTTTAGTTTTAGTTTTGACATTAATTCTTTCAAACTTATTTTATGGTATAATTTCGGGGAATAGTGTAGTATTGAGATAATCTAACGTCTGTAATAAATACCGATGGGTAAATAAATAATAATAATAATTGTTAGTGGTATATTAAACAAAATATTCAGATGACTACATCTACGTTACGAGTAAGAATTAGAAAATATTTCTTCGTATAGTTTTATGTAAAAACTAACTCAACGCTATCAACACTCTACACTTACCGTCAAATTATATCGCTTACATTTTAAGTATTGTCGTCAATATACATCAAAATTCTTTCTTATATATATATTTTAATAAATTATATATATATATATATATATATATATATATATATATATATATATATATATATATATATATATATATATATATATATATATATATATATATATATATATATATATATATATATATATATATATATATATATATATATATATATATATATATATATATATTTTAAATATGTGTCAATTAAAATTAATTAATTAACTATTAAAAATTTAGCTTTCTTAACACTTTACGATTAAAGAGCAGCAAACAGTTTTTAATCAATTTTCCACACAAATTTATTCCCAATTTATGAGAATTAACTTTTCAAAAACATATCAAAAATAGGAAACAATTGGCCTGCGGAATTACTGCTACAAAATTAACGGTGAAACAGGTAACACTATACTGTCAACCAATAAGAAAACATTAATGCTCACTTTAAATTAATGAGATGTGCTTAGATTAAATCTAAACAATATTTCAACTAATAATATCACCCAGCTAACTAAATAGTTACAAAACGACAATAAACTAGAAATATACCAAAAAACCACTCATAAAAACTTTAATTTCGAAATTCCCAAAACTAAACCAGAATAAAGTTTTCAACAACTATACCAGAACTAATACATATTTATAAAGATCGTGTGTCACTTGGTTTATTTTCACAAATTTAAACAAAGGCTATTTCACTTTAAAATAGTTGATCAATACATTTTTCAGATAAATGCGGATAAACGATGAACTATACATTAAAATTTTAATTTTACACTCACAATTTTGCATAACATTCCGATGATGAATAAATAATTCCAAATTAAAATAGTACTTCATAATTAACACTTGCACGTAATGCACACACAATTAATTAATTTTCACTTAATTCTTATATGCTTTTGTATGTGTAATATAATTGACGTTAATCGAACACTTTGTATATATGAAATTTTATGTAAATAAATAAAATTCAGTTAAGACACAAAAATAACTTTTAAGACAAGATGCGACTAACTTCGATAAAATACAATTTAATACTAACTTTTCAAAGCATTTACAAGTATATACACAGAGAAATATATTTTTTTTAAATTATAAGAAAGAGACACAACTACTAATATATATTTTTAGAAAAAGAAAAGAAAACTCGAACTGTGTGTAGAAGTGTAGGGCAATGTAAACTTAACCGAAAACAAATGACACGTGATATCATAAAACAATCGAATAAAAGTGTTTAGTGCAACAACATTTTTCTGTTTTGTTCAGTGTGTGTTTTCCTCAAAAAGATTATAAGACCCCAGATGATATAAATCGATCTTGGCACACATTTTAGATTTTTTTTTTGTATTATAAGACACGTTTTTTGTGTGCTTTCTTGATCTCATAGAGTAGAGTGTTTAGACATCGCATCGCACAGATCTATAAATATTTCTTTTTATATAATTATAAAATATATATATATATATATATATATATATATATATATATATATATATATACATATATATATATATTATATATATATATATATATATATATATATATATATATATATATATATATATATATATATATATATATATATTATATATATATATATATATATATATATATATATATATATATATATATATATATATATATATATATATATATTTATAAATATATATATATATATATATATATATATATATATATATATATATATATATATATATATATATATATATATAACGCATTTTGTATAATACATTCAACACGATACACGAAGCGTGATTATAATAAAACACGCAGCCGATACTGAAATATTGTAAACATTTAATGGTTAGTGTACAGACGTATAATATAATGTTTGGTGTGCGGATCAACGTGATGTAACCAGTGTGACAAAATGATTCTCTATATTTTTATACAATTATCAATGATCAAAACGTTTCAGAGGCGACAGCGTAAACATAACATCGTGCTATCGTTTTGTTTTTGTTTTTTTAAGTGTTTACACTAACACAGTGTTTTTTAATTAGTGTGTTGCGGAACCTACATAGGCCTAAATTCGTGCTAGCGTCAAAATGAACTTTAACCAACTTTTTATGAATGGCACAAATTAAACAAGAAAAAGGTGATGATTCAATAACATGTGTAAAATCAATAGCTAAAATCAGCAAAGGCCATTTAAAACGGACTAACCATCATACATTTTCGTTTTAATTGGCCAAAGCAACGTTCAATTCAGATTTTTTTAATGAAAATTATTGTACAATTTTTCCGCATTCGTTAATAGTACTCTGAAAGATGGGTGCAGCCAAGGTGCTAACCCATAGCCCCATCTCCAAATAGAGAGACATCGTGACAAATGTTGGTCATAACGAATTCATTCATATTATAGTATCATAGATAAAAACCAAATATCTGGGTGTTGTCCTAGATAAGAAACTGAATTGGAACTCTCATATTAAATCAACTACCGAACGCGCGGTCAGAGCCATGTGGGTCTGTAGGCGTATGTTCGGCAGGACTTGGGGCCTCAGTTCATAAATGATTTACTGGATGTACATCATGATAGTGAGGCCAATTGTAACCTATTGGTCCACAGTTTGGTGGCCGAAGGTACAGCAAAAGTTATTATGAACAAACTTACCTCATCGCAGAGGCTAGCATATCTCGGAATCACAGGTGCCAGGAGCACCTGTCCTACGGCGGCAATGGAAGCCTCATCGGACTCACTCCACTTCATATTTACGTCAAAAAATCAGCTGCTACTTGTGCAGCTAGATTACAGCTGGTGAATCAATATAGTCATGATGATCATATGGGTCATCTGAACATTTTGAATGAACTCTCTGACTTGGATATGTTCTTTAGAGTCCCGGACGTGATGCCCAAAGAATTCTGCTTTGGCAGAAATTTCGGGGTAACAGTCCTTGACAGAACCGTCTAGGATACTAGTGGACCTCTTATGAAACCCAGCAGCCTAGTCTGGTTCATGGATGGATCAAAAATGGATAGTGGAGTAGGCATTGGTGTCTTTGGACCTAACAACAAAATATCGAAATCCCTGGGAACTTATCCCAGTATTTTTCTAGCCGAAATTCACGTCACCGAAACCTGCATCTCAACTATTATGACTAAAGGTCTTAAGGGCGCCTCCATCCACATTTTCTCCTGCAGCCAAGCAGCATTGAAAGTATTGGCTTCCAACTGCCTGGATTCAAAGTCGGTCAAAAGCTGTTATATACTGCTACAATCTATCTCTTGTCATAACAAAGTTAGGTTGTGGTGGGTACCTGGTCACAGGGGTATCACTGGAAATGAGATCGCCGACGAACTTGTGCGGGCAGGCTCATCAGCTACACCAATTGGCCCTGAGCCTTTCTGTGGCATCCCGTGGGCCTCATTAGTCTGCAATATTAGTAAATGGGAAAAAATGCAGTGCTTGACCTATTGAACTGTATTCCCGGCCTTAAACAGGCCAAATCTTTGATCAGACCATTTCATCACAAGGACTTGATGGTCAATTCAAGTAAAGGAACTATTAGGAATCTAGTGAGTTTTCTTTCAGGTCACTGCAACCTGAGATATCATTTGAACAAAATGAACCTGTCCACAGAGACGGAGTGCCGACTCTGTTTGGAAGAAATAGAAACTGCAGAACACATACTATGTGAGTGTATTGGTCTGTGCACACTGAGGTGGCTTCATTTTTAAGAGAGTTATTTGACCCCGGAAAATGTAAATTGGCCTCTACAGGCAGCATTTTCGCCTTTATTCGGAAGGTAGAGAAGCTCCAGGACTAACAAATCCCAATAGCTAAAAGATCTTTTAGGTCGCAGTGCTAGCCGTTTTGGGCAGGGGAAAAAAATAATAGACAAAACCTGGCCGTGATACCTTTGCTCGAAGTTGACATTGTAGCTTCTACATTAGTAGAGCAAAATCCCTTCCTATTGTGATATACTTCACCTGGAACGAAAGATTTTGAAAAGCGAATATGAACGCAATGAATCCTCATGAATATATCTCTTTGGAACATGGACACACTCGAGTAAGGATTTTTGCAGTCAAATTGTCCATGTGTTAATTTCTATGGCTCGGTCTCGGGTAATCCGAAAAATGAAATCTTATCAGTTGGGTCTAGAACTTTTGGAAGTACTATTCCCTTTCTATTGTTGACTAAACCTTTTTTCTATTGTTCTTTCCAATGATTAAAATTTTGCAGCACGTTGCAGCACAGTTCAATCTTATTTCGCGAACCAAAAAAAGATTTGAAAATTCTTCTATTCTCGTTTCCAATCACTGTTTTCTATGTCTTTTTCGTGGTTTATAACCGCCCTCACTGACTTCTGTTGCATTGTCCAAACTATCAATATTTCATACTTTTTTTTATAAAAATTTAATTCTCTACAGTATAGCGTGTTTTTTTCCCACTAAAATTTGAACTTATTTGCAACATAAGTAGGATCTTTATATACAAATACAAGTATCAAACATGCATACATCAATAATTTGTATATGCTCTGTGAATTAGTTTCAAAGCTCCAATCAGACTCTTTGCTATATCCTAATCGAGTGCAAACCTAATCAAAATATTTTCAAATTCTTTCATTCAAATCCTTTTTTAATGATTATAGAACATAAATTATTTATATCTTATTTTTGATATTCGCATTATCTAGACACGCGACAAACTCATATAACCTTCATAATTTTTAGAACAACAAAATAAAACAATTCGTGACTATAATGAGACATTAAGTCGTAAAAAGCGTATATAATACTCGCGTACAATTGCTTAATTTAGTAGAAAATTTTAATGGACGATTGAATGTAAATTCAGTAATAAAACAAAATTGCACGCATCAAATAAAAACATAAATGTTGCACATAGTTAAATAACTCCTTTAGAACCAGAACAATGCTACATAAATGCACACATCTCGAACAAATTTACCTGATTATGATTCACTATTATACCACTCCAATGAAATTCTATATTATTATTGCTAATAGTATTTTTCTACTAATAACTGTCAAGTATATAGAGATTTTCAAAGTCGTTTAAAACGGGGTCGCTAACGCGTCGCTAACATATGAGTGAGATACATCATTAGATACATTGTTGTTGTCATATTATATCGCTATACAAAGCGATTAAGTATAAATATGGGCACATATATATACAAAGTAGCATTCATATAACGTTCATTATCGTTTATATAAAAAGCTTCCCTTGAAGCATATCAACCTTGGGTGAAACGTGAGCTTTATTTTCTTATTCCAAGAAATGTCATTAGAACTTAAAACTAGTTCTGGTATTTTATTGTTTTCAATATAACTCCGTGTTAACCGCGCTTATTCTTGACTAAATTTATATGTTGGAATAGAGCTAATAACAATAAAACTTCAAGGTTACAAATACACATATAGTATTTGACACAGCTCTTGAAACCCGGCTGATCCACAATGCAGTTTTAATGGCACACCGATTCTGCTTACCCAGTTGTTGAGAAATATGTCTACTACGAGTCGGGCCTCCTGGTTTACGACTGAATATGCTTCTATCTATTTACTAAAGTAGTCGATATTCGTCACTATTCGTTCAAACTGTGCTCCGACGATGTACTGTTGCATTCTTCGATATAATCTTGTTCCGGTTCGGAGTTCCTTGCTGGCACCTCAAATATCACACTTCCTGCACCAGTCTTTTACATCCCTTCGGAAATTGACCCAATATAATCGGCTACAGACTTTCTCTAAAGTTTTAGACCACCTCCTTGATGTTTCCTTCGCAGCTCATTCTACTGTTTTCTTCGTAGGACCAACATTGAAATATTATTCAATATGTGACTGCAACTCCTACTGTAGGTCCCTTACGAAAACCTTCATGTCGTCCTCGAGCGCTCATGTCCCCTTTGAGCTCTAGCATTTGTTTGTTCTGAGCTCCGCGAAACTGATCTAATTTGGTATCTTGTTAAAAATTATAGTCGTTATATTGTTGTCTGCTGCCTGCTTAGTGGACCTTATCATTTTACTTTCCTTCACTACTGCCGATGGTTCTTGGTGAAAACTAAATTTTTTTTGTCAGCATTATTATTCAGGTCTAACAACACCTATGGGTCAATATCTCCGTCGAAAAGGCTGTTGCGAGCGAATCATCATCTTCTAACTCTTGCCGCATAGCCTGTTGTAATCTCGTAAGTAGCTCTGATTTATTACTTTATTTTGCACAAGATTTCACTTGGACATCTCGTTTTATATCTGTTGTATTGTTCACTTAGTGTTCTCATTTCCTGGGAAATCCCACTTTTGTCACCAATTGTTGCGAAATGAGACTCCAAGCTCGGATTCGTACATTCATTCAACCTGCCAAATTTATCCGACGAATCAAAATTTCATAAAATTCAGAAAATTAATAGTGGTAAGTCTCTTCGAATGGTAAGTATACTCAAACTGTGAGATTTATGGCCCAAATCGAAATATTCCAAAATCAGGAGATTCCGTATATATGATACCGGTCATTTTACTCGGTTTAAAGTCCGGTTTTTCAGAAAATAGGCAAATTAGTATCGACTGCATGCCAGCCAGCAAATGGGTTTTTTGCCCCTGTGATATAACTTGATAACCAATCATTGGACGATCTTTGTTCTTTAAGAATACTCTTCAAAGGAGGCTATTAAAAAAACCAAAAATTGAAATTAATAATTTTTTTCAAATTCCAGAAAACCCATGATGGCTCATTTAAACTGTTAAATTTATTCCATAACAATCGAAAAATGGTTAGCCATTTCAAACTATCAAATTTATGCAAAACCGAGAAACTCCATGATGGTCGACATATTTAAACTGACCCTCTAAGCGGATTTCCTAAGTTCTTAGAAAACCAGTTCCAATCGTTATAGCAAAACCAACATTCCAGCAAGGAGATTTCATCAAAATAGAGTCACTTCCGAAATTTCGTGTAGATCACCAAGTCAGGTGGAAGCAATGTTAATTTTACCAAAATTGACTGCCAACTGAACCACTAAAAGATGGCAGCAACAACACATGGATGGAGCTAATATTGGCAGATCCAATCTACGAGACATTTACATCTATCGACATGCTGCTAGGTGCAGATGTATTTCAAATATTTTAAATAACGGAGTAAACGATATTTTGAAATAATCTTGATAAAGAACTGCGCAAATTCTGAGAAATTAAAGATATAAGTAAAATTCAGCAATACTCAGAAGACAAAGAGTTGGGGATGAAATACAAATATCTGTTTATTGCGGGCATCGATAAGATACACAGACCGTCACTTGTGACCGGAAGCCAATAAAACCAACAAAAACTAGTTCGGAAAACTGATCCACAATCGCAAATCAAAAAGTACAAGTTTCGAATAATAGCATACGGCGAATCTTCTGCGCCATACCCAAATTGAATGGAATATTCAATAAAATATTAACAATAATTACGAAATTTGCCTGATTCGAGAAAGTTTTAAGGAGGAAGGCAAATCAATTTATAAAAACGTTAGGTTTTAATTGGAATCCACAAAATAACGAATTCGAATTCCAAGTCAACATAGGTTCTGACATAAGACCACTAACGAAACATCAACATCTACGAGCTGCAAAAAATTCCTCGCTGGATAGACACAGAACATATGGAACAAGATTTGGAGCTCAATGAATTTTACGATGCATCCGAGTTAGCATAAACTACTGTGACTTTCAATCAGTCAAAAGTTATAACCCTTCCAAGGCTTGAGTTGTAAAATATAAAGTGATTAACATAACCTACCCAATGGAAGGAGAGTTAGTAAGGAAAATACGACAGTCAAATCTGACTAAGCAATCGAACATCGGAGACCAAAATAATTCGAATCATTCGAATCGTTTGCGAATCATCTCGAAGAAACCTTTCAACCACTATAATAACTATTCACAAGTTAGGTAAGCTAGACAAACGGCATTATTAACTCTTAAAAGTAGAAAGAAATACTCGTATAAAAAGTAACCTGAATGTTACAAAACCCCCAACGTATGCCTTGATTACTTACCAAATTGTTAAAACTTAGGTGTGTGTCTTTGCTAAATTATAACTAATTGTAACTGTTTTTACTATTTTTCAGTTAGAGCGCAGTTAGAAGTAGTTACGCATAATATTATCGCTAGGTGGATCAGTGTTGAACCGCTTAACAGTTAAAAATTTGTAAAATAACAGTTTTAAGTAATTAATTTAGCAAAGAATCAAACCTAGCTACTAGCGGTTGGTCAACTGGAAAGTAACTATTATCAATGCTAACTATTATTACGGTTGAAATAAGACCTTGAAATAAGACCAATGGAAGCTATTGGAAATAATTATGATAGAAAAACCTGATACGCCGCACATAACGAGAAAAAATCAAACAGGACCATTTCTTTGCTACCAATGATCACTAAATTTTGGGGATGTACTTATCCAACTTTGGGGATGTACTAAGCAAACAAACGCTAATATGACGTTCCAAAGCAAATGTTCGTAGCACCAATGCTCCATGGCACACAAAAAATTAAGACCTTCACAAGGATCTACGGATTGCATACATCAAAGATAAAATAAAAATGCAGGCCGCATTACACGCAATAAGGTTTCAGCAACATGAAAATCAATATATTCGCCATATTATAGATCACCCTGACGTTTAAATAAGCTTTCAAATAACGAGGCCACTTCCGTAACATTAGTCCCATTAAAAGTTGATTCATCTTATGATTTTAAAGCAAAATGCAATGATTCGATTGATAAGAATCTTTTTTGCTGATGCAATTCATGTCACAAATGGAAATTTTTCAATATCCATTAGTAAAATACGAAGTCGACGTAATTAAGTGTCTTTGACATTTTAGTATATTTTTTGAGCTGCAAAACGGTATGAAAGCTAGCGGTGCTGCAATTCAAGTAAAATTACAAAAAAAAGTTCATCAAACATAGAACGGAGTAAATTTTTATAACGATCACTTAAGGTGATAGAACTTTAGACTGATTTAAGCCACCAACAATTTATGTAAGTTGAAGTCGGAACATACAAATAGAAGCTATACAAAAATATTGTTTAAAGCATGGCAATCGAGGGTCAACTCAATAATGTGAATATTTTTTTTTTTTTATTACCCTAAATACATTTTACTCATATATTTTATATCTATATCTGTCTGTTTATATTACAGTAAAATGTCAGTGAATATTATCACGTGGACTTATGTATTTGAAACATACGACTTGGGGACATATATTTCTGCTGGTGTTAAGGTAAACGTGTGCGGTTAAAATATGAATCATATTACAATATATACATAATGCAACCGTGATTATATTACGCGACAAGTTGCATCGAGCGATTATATAGTAATTTGTATAAAATCGATATATGACTCGTGTGCTACACGTTGTTTTGTAGAACGTGCGGCCACTCACATGATACCACCAAATTTTATTCCGTTGTTAAAAACTTGAAATTAATTAAATTAGCTAATTAATTAATTAATTTTGTCGTCGTATCACACGCGCACCTAATACATATATTCATAAATACAAAAATAGGTGGCAATTAGATTGTAAATTAATCAACAGACACTAAAACGAGATAATTAATTTGAATGAGTCGAAGAAGAAAAGATGTCTCATGTAGCTGCCGTTTAGCAGCTGACTAATCAAATCAATATGAACAATTTATATTATCGCATCATCACAATATGATATCATATTCAAAATAATTATTATACAGACAACATTAAGGAGGATGGGTAATAGGATATTTTATCGATCGATTTAATTATGTATTTTATAATTATGTACATTAGCGATGAAAAGCCGCATCGTTTCCGTAAGCCTAGTGAAAATTTTTACGTACATATCTGCAAAATAGTAGAAATATTTTATGCTTTTCTGTCGTTATATACTACATATATACATATCATGTTAAGTGAAATCAACGCCCACTTCAGCGAATTGCATGTTTCAAGGATATAAAGTTGGTGTATACGTGTGGTATGTATACGGTGCAGATTTACATTATTCTAGGATATAAACAATCAGTAGCGACTTGGTATATAGCTCCGTGTGGGCGATTTAAAGGTTATATCAACTTAGAGTGTCATTATGAATTTCATGGCATTTACATTTTTGACATATGTCTTCCGAAATCCACGGTTTCATTATCGGCTACAGAATATATAAAACGTGCTATATTTTTAAATAAAATATTGAAACACCGTTTATAGAAAATGCGCTCAGAAAATAAATAGAAACACGTGATTCGGTTTTTTTTTTTTTTTTGATCTATTAAATTATTGGAGACCTCCAATCATATATACTATGGTTTTACTAATTTTGTATCCTTGGAAAAAAAATATCGTTTTTTTTTATCATGTGACACAGAAAATATGCAAATAATTGGGAATGCAAATTAGTATTTTATTGCATAGCGATTAGCTCCACATATAAAATCCATATAATACTTGTCATTGCATTTTGTATTTCACGAGTATGTGAAATTACATAGAAAGTTGAATTAATATGCGATCTGTATTCGAATGCACTTTTTATATATTCATATATATAAAGATATCATTAGGAATTTACATATTTGATGCTTTCCAGTTTTAGAAAGTTTCGCTTTAGTAGAAAGGTTATCGTTTTTGCAAAATTAGGTATCAAAACGGATTTTATTCAATTTAATAGTCAAACGGTTTAGCAGTTATACATCTAGTGATAAAGTGTTGCATAATTTCTTGTAACGTTTCAAGGACAATAGCAAGAAAATACCACGAGAGATGGGAACCGTTCAGAACTGGACATTTTAAAATTGGATATTTCAATACGAGATAAGGTACAAAACGAGATATGGTACAAAACTGGATATTTGAAAATTGGCTAATTCAAAACGATATAAGGTACAAAACGAGATATGGTACAACACTGGATATTTCAAAACAGGATATTTCGACATGTGATTTAAACTTAAAATGATTTTAGGAAAGTTCTGGAGTATGACCAATTAGGGAGGAACTCGACGAGTTCTTAACCGATTATGATGAAAATGGGATTTTAAAATGATTTGTTGGGAAAGTTCTGGAATAAGGCCAGTAAGGTTCCATACTTGAATATTTCTAAGGATAAAATTTTCCTTCACTTAATGTTTTTTTTTTCTTTAATTGTATAATTAAATTTGATTTTAAAACCTTTTTTTGGGAAACCCTCTGGAATATGGCCAGTAAGGTTTCATACTAGAATAATTTTAAGCAGAGATAGAATTTTCCTTCACTTAATGGTTTTTTTTAAATTGCTGCCTTTCTCATCTTATTAAAATTAATTTTCACATTTTCATCCTACATATCGAATTTCATCATAAGAACTCGCTGAGTTCCTTCCTTACTGGCCATATTCCAGAACTTTCCTAAAAAAAAATATTTTAAAATCACATTCCAATCCTACATATCGAATTTCATCATAATCGGTTAAGAACTCGCCGAGTTCCTTCCTTACTGACCATATTCCAGAACTTTCCTAAAAAATTATTTTAAGTTTAAATCACATGTCGAAATATCCTGTTTTGATAAATCCAGTTTTGTACCATACCTCGTTTTGTACCTTATCTCGTTTTAAAATATTCAGTTTTGAATTATCCTGTTTCATCAAATCCAGTTGTAAAATATCCAGTTTCGGCCGGTACCCCGAGAGACATATAGCCTTTAACAAGAAGATCTGCGCGCTTATCATTTGGTGAAGCTTATCTTAGAGACTACAACACCTTCACTTTAGAATCAGAACAGAATTTTTATCAAATTTTTAGTCTCATGACTGAAGTAAACTCAGTATAAGGGGTATCAAATTTACTATAAAAAGTTCGTGACACTCATCGCACACTTCTTCCATTGTGTGGTCGTCCATATCAGAGCAGTTAATTCGATTAAGTATGAATCGCTTTCGCTAAATGATAATACGCGTCGCATAAGACCTCATATGGCGCGCACCGACCAGGTAGTGGCAGCTGTAGTGCGTATAGGAAGGATCTTGGTTTACATGCTTACCAGATTATATTTCTACAATAATTAAAACCATTCGACCATAGTTCGCGCTGCAAATTCGGTGAATGGGCCGAAGTTAATATTGGCATCGATACAAACCTTCCATACACAATTATTTTCAGTGGCAAATGTTTTGAAAGAAATGTTGGTTGGAATGCTTCGTCAACAAGCAGAATTGTCACATTTGGATTCTTGGAATAATGATAATCTACGAGCTATTGGTTAAAAACCTTTACATCTACAAAAATGTACCGCTGCTTTATGGACAAATTCTTGTCTGATCAAGAAATATTTGTTACGGAACACAAACTAGACCACACCATCTCAACGCGTAACGTTCTGTAACAAGGCCGGTGACACTATCCCCACCTAGTGTTTCGTAATAAATGGTAGAGAACATCCCAGATGGGGTCATTACCAGTTTTAATTGAGTTTTAATTCAATTTTCAAGGTTATAATACAACGCATCTGCCTTGTTTTCAAGAAAATCACTGCATCCTTACCCAATTTACATGACAACTAAATTGAAACACTCTAAACGTGAGCATGTAGTTTTCTGAAATTCAGAATGTTATATCTGTCTTTCTGGCAAAAAAAATTATTTCGGCTAAACTTGAAGAAATTATGATAAATGTAGGGACCCCAAATAAATACATTAAAACTCTAGCAATGCAGTTATTGTGTGTCACGTCGCTCCACGTGGAACTGTCCAACCAATATCTGTCCAATTAAATGTTCCAATTAAGCTTCATCCACTAGTAGCTCCATCTACTTTTTGTGAAATTAAAGAAAAGTCGATCAAGGGAAGTATACCTCTCACTCAGAATAAACGTAACCTTAATATTCCTCCTAATTTTTGACGAACGAGCCAGCTATCTTAAAAGCTGATGTTAATTTCTATTCCAAAATAATTTCCTGTTGGTTCAGTGAACTAAGAAATTTCAAAATCACAAAATAGAATACAAAAGGTTCTCGTTAATTCTCAGAACTAACAGAATTAAGATGGGGTTAATGTAACGATTTTGACAAGACAGTGGTTGTCGGGTGGTTATAATCGTCAGACATCATACGAAAAATTCTGGTTTTACAACGGCCATTCGAGAAAAGGGGACTGGTCATCAGAGAAGAGCGGGAGAGGAAATGAGAGGGCACAATAACAAAATGCAAATTGACGATCATCATGACACATATACATAATGCCAAAGTAGAAGTAAGCTCGTAGACAAATAATACAGTTTGTAAAATTCCCGAAATATTAATAAAGTCTGAAAACTACAACTACTGCGAATTTTATTTGCAAAATCATTTACGAATCTGTGAACGCCCGAATTTCGTAAAAATTGGTGTCAGAAGTGGGATTTTGCAAAAGTTGAAAACGTCTAATATGAACACGTATACATATCTGTAGTCGAGATGCGTTAGTAATGCGAGGCCTGTATATAGAAGGCAACCAGATCGAGCTTTTTATGAGATTACAAAAAGCAATGAAGCGTAAACTAGAGGAAGCTGAAGAAGATGCGAAAGAAGACATCAAAACCGCACAAACACCAGCCTGACTAGAACCACTAGAAGTCAGCCCGAAGAAAACGTTATTACACCAGGAGAACGCAAGCTAGCGCAAGGAAAACAAGAGGGGGCAGAGACAAGTGGAATAATTTCAGTGACTTAAAGAAAACTAGCTGACGAACCACAGAGTCTGCGGTTTCTTAGATAAGAATAAAGTTAGTAACAAAATTGTATCCGTCCTAGGACGGGCTAACTTCTAGTTAAAAATATTCGGTAAATACTTTTGCAGTACACAGCCTATACTATTTCGGTTTCTTATCATAAATAGCGCCTGTTTTAAGTTGCAAATCAGTTGATACTTCACAAGGCATATCCTTCATTTGTTCCCACATTTCCATTTGAAACATAGCAACCAGAAATAATTATTTTACTTTACCCTGCTATTTATTTGTGACGCGATAACTAAAATTTTCGCAATAAAATTATTATTATTATTTTTTCATTTTCCTAAATAATATATTCCCAAAAATAGAAGAAAATGTTTTTCGCAATTAATGAAAAAACTGTTATTAGTTATTATTGGAACAAAACTAAATGCGGTAGCTAAAAATAAATTTTCATTGAAATAAAAACGAAAAACAAAAAGAAAACTCATTCATGAAAAACTATAATGAATTTTGTTTTGTTTTGAAAATGTCTTAGACAACTCTCGGGAAAATCAAAACAATCAACATTTTTAACCAATTTATAGTTTCTTGTTCCAGTAAATATTATTTAGTGTGAATGAAGTTTTATGATTTGATGATTTATGGGCTAGGATGCACCACTTTGTTTTGTTAAAACTTTTTAATAATAAAAAATGACTAAAATAATTATCGAGCGATTTAGGCGACAGTGCGTTAAAAGATTCGAAATTTTGATTGCCTGTTAGAGCGCTGTCAAACTTAAATGATTGATTTTTTGGTTAAGATTTAAACACGGTAAAATCTGAATCACGTTTAGCTGTTGGATGATTTTTTAAAAAAGGCATATCAGAAAATGTTTTGGCTCGTGCTTTATTCGTATATAGTTATATTTATATATATATATATATATATATATATATATATATATATATATATATATATATATATATATATATATATATATATATATATAAAGTGTATATATAGGAGTAATGAGAAATACATTTTTTTGAATTGTTCAGAAAATTCAAAATAAATAAACGTGTTAAGCAAACACTTATCCATCACTATACGACCGATTGAATTACAACAACAAAAAGAGAAAAAATTTCGGAAGCAAAATAATTACGTTTTCAGAATAAAATATATCAAAGATCAATGAAAGGTCGTAAAAGTAATTCTTATTCCTAACCAAGTAAACCAACAATAAGAAAATTAAACACGCCGATATTAACACTTTCTTTTATTTTAAACATATTTGGCAGATTGTTTCTAAAACCAGATATTATTTCGAGAACATAATCTGTATCTTACTAGATGTAGCCTAAGTTTTCAACATTGTGTGGTACACATAACTCAGAGCTTAGTAAAAATATCGACAGGCATACCACAAGAAAATATTTTTAATTTTTTTTTTAATTTTTTAAATTGTGAACTAAGACTATGTCCGAAACCCATGATAAATATTTGTGAATAAAATATTTGACATTTATTTGAAAAATATTTCCCTACATTCTCAATTTTTTTTACTAAGCTTTCCGAAAAGTAAAATAATTGATTGAAATATTTCCCCGCCTTACATGTTTTTAAATCCACTTTTTGTAAGGTATAAAAACTAAGGAGAAAAATTACATTTGATTGAGTGCATTGTTTATTGAAATTGTCATAGCAACGAAAAATTTCAAACTTTTTATATATGGTTTTTGAATGGTACTATTTCAAAAACAAGTAGTGAATTTTATATGTCTTATTGAATATATCCGAGTATGCTACGCGATGAGCTTGGCTTTTATTATAGAAAGTTTTGGTATTTGTCAAAAATTATCACAGCAACTGACCGTAATAATTTGGGTGTCTTCGTTTTTATCAAATAAATGTCAAAAATTTGTATTCACAAATGTTTATCATGGGGTTCGAACACAGTCTAAGAAAAATGTATTAAATTCATTTGTGCTTGAATTTTATTAATTAAAAAACAAAATGGTCATAACACATAAAAGCTTTAGAATAAAATCACTTTTGTTCGATATGGTTTTCTTTTACGTTAACTAAGGCGAATAGATTTGATATTTTTTCATTGCTAACTTTTAGTGCTTTCCTCGAGGAACCTTATTTTTAACTATTTCGTTGAGGCGCCTTATATGAGATGGTGCAGAATCCTGTTGGAATGTCCAGAGTCTAGAACCAAAAAAGGCTGCGCGCCAAAGGCTTTAGGATAGCTTCCAAAATAGTTTCGCAATACATTTTTTTTCTATGGCCGATAGATTACCAAAAAAAGAGAATGAATTCCTTTACTCTATCCAGTCTATTTTTTTCTGTTTAGTGGAAAGATCGTGTGTCTTTCGAAACTTCAAAGGCTTCAGCCTAAGCTCAGTTTTCTGATTGTATTGCATCCTTTCTCTGGATATCTTTAGTCCAGCAGCCAATTTGTTACCACTGCGACGGAGATTCTCCTTTCGAAAAATGTATTTCGATGTTACTGTTCGTTTATGATCACTTCCTTTGCTGGCCAGTATAGTTGTAAGTTGTAACTAGAAATGGCGCACGACACAAAAGAGATATGTACATTTAGATGGCTTAGCTCTCGAACAATACGAATTTGTAGCTTTCCAGCCAAATATAGCGTAATGACATTGTTCCGGTTGAATTTCATGTTAGGAATTTATTATATTCTTTTTAGATAGGACACAAATGCACCGCTTGTGTATTATTTGTCACAATGTCATAGGAAGCAGCAAATTCAATAAATAGTTTTTGGTATTATTCCAACACGTAGTTGTCTGGCATCTTCATTTGTTATGATACATAATACTTTAGTAGTTTTAAGCTTTATCGTGCTAAATTTAAACACAAAGCCCATCGTTGTAACTGTCGCACTTTTGATAGTCAACTGGTCAGTTCACATCGGCAGTTTTCCTTTGTAAATACGTTCTCGTAGTATACTTTTGTCACAGACACCGAAAAATTAGCTTATTTTTTTGTGCTGTTGTGAAGGGTTGTTGTGAAACTTCAAAGCACTCTGCTTCTTAAGAAGCACTACATATAATCCTCGGTTTCGTAGCAAGGGGTTACGAGAATTTAGTGACACCTTCATGACCCAGTGACCTTATCGTTTTTACCTAAGTTTTGAAATCATTTTAAAGTGGTGGAGCTATAAGCTTAGCACTAGAACTTTAGTACTATTTACAATCAATTATCCCAACTTCCTGCAACTGCAAGATTACCGGAGTTAAACTTTTTAAAAATCTAAGCAAAACAAACATTTTAATTTAAAAAAAAATCTACATTTTTTTGTTAACTTTCTTCCGTATATGTATCACTAAAAATTACAAAAATATAATACGAGAAATCTATTTGCGAGATAACACTTTTTTATATGACATTCAATTTACAAAATATATAAAATTAAGTTAGTCACGTTTCAAAAGGTTCTATCAATTTATTTTTTTTTCCTATTTTTACTAAAAGAATGTAGAAACATAAAGTTTAGCCATGATATTATATTTTAACTCATGTGTATAGTGTTCAAACAATGTTTTTTATTGTGGTGCATGGTCAGAAACGTGGTACATAATTGGACACAAATCCATGTTTTTTTTTATAGTCAAATTGGCTATGTAATATCCAACTGTTATGTGCAAAAAGTATTTGTATTTCAAACGACGGTTATTGACAAAGAGCCTAGTGGTTTAAAAACGTGCAAAACGAGAAGCATTTATCTATATATAGCCTTTAGCTAACAAATGAAGAAAAACATGATGTAAATTTTTTTTTGTTGAAACTTTCGATGTTTACTAAACTATACGGATGTTATGGAAAGTAAAAAGTTTATTTCACACGATCTCTTTAATAAAAAATAGTAACTAGAATATTTTTAGCAAGTAACTCGAACATGTTTTACGGGAAATTGATTAACTTAGTGCAAATAAGATCCAAAACCAGAGTAGAGAGATCAGCCAATAATATAGTTGGGGTTAAAGATTATAGAAAAATGTACAGCAAAAAGCTTAAATATTTAGGATGCTTTAAGTATTACCAAAAAAGATATAACTATGAAAGCGATAAAGGCAACCACATCCTAGTAAAACGGGGACTGTAGCGATTTATGCTTACCTTTGGCAATAACGAAAATATTTAAAAATAATATTTGAGCACTTCAAAACATGAAAGTCAGAATAGAGCCAATTAGAAATAATACTTCCAAAGATAGATCAATGCAGAACATGTGTAAATTATGATCACACCCAAAAATGTTGAGGGAATGACGCAATATGTCAAATTAGACACCAAAATGTATGAATTGTAAAGAAAAGCTATAGATAACCTTTTTGATAACGAAAGCTGAAGTCGAGCAGTAAACAAATAGCTGATCTGTTTGAGAGACATCTCGAAGAAAAGTTACAACCACCAAATGAAAATGTTAATTTAGTACACAGATCGAATGAGCTCTTTGTGCGTAATAACTGAGTAAATTATTAAAGACCTACCAGACCAATACGGTACGAAAGCTTTTGCACATAATTGACGCTATGCTTAGATCAAGATATATTCTAGGCGATAAAGATAACAAAAAATATCATAATCATTCAGACCAATACTACTACTTCCAACTTATACCAAAGTTAATTGAAAAACTACTTCTGAAGATAATGAAGTTCATAATAGAGGAAAATGATCTAATGCCTGCTAATGTTATTGGATGAAGCGCAAGCATTTGATCGTGTTGGTCATAAAGGATTAAAGTACAAGTTAATTCGAGATCTTCCCAGTCTTATGAAATTCTGAAATCCTACATAGCGCTACTTTCAAGGTGCGTTCACGAGTTAGAATTTAATAATTTAAATCCGATCATAAACCAATCAAATTACTGAAATATTGTCATGTGATCAAAATCTAAATAGTTTTAACTCGAAACGGGAAAAAGATTTTTTTTTTGATCGCATGACAAAATTTCAGTGATTTGATCGGGAAAATCAACGAATTACATCAAGAACAAATACCGAAATAATACAAGAAATAATACAGTCGAATAATGACGATGAACGGGAAGTGAAATACGCATAGGCTCATATAGTTGATATGCGCATGAGTGAAAATTCAGTTAGGGATCTTTTAAATTTTTTCAGTGTCGATTAAGCAACATTGAGGTCACAATAGAAATCACTGCACATCACAATATCACTATAGTTTAACACTATAATTCGTTTAGCCTGCCTAAATAATAATTCAATTAAAATCCCTTCCAAATTTGATGCATAGTGCCGATATAACAGTTTATGCCTAATACCGGATTTCAGAAAAACACAAATTCCATCTCCTGTTTTCTTCTAATTACGAGTTTCCGGCTCAATCGCAATACGTTGAATGGACACTAATAGTAGGATCAGGAATATCATTACGGAGCCATGTTTCAACAAAACAGAGAATATCCAATTTTACGCGACAAATCTCATCAATTTTATGCGTAATACTTCTAGTATTTAAAAACGAAATATTTAAACCTTTAGCTATAGAGTAAAGACTTAAGAACCACATTCAACCGCTTTAAAATTCAAAACCTTTTTAACCTGTAGCCCAAGAAGAAAATCAACACTAAGATTGTCGAGGTCATCTCTACTGTAAAGCAACGTATAGCATTGAAACAGATGATGTTCTTGGAGAGCAACGAGTTCCAAGCAATACTCTTTTATAGCTGATCGTGATGGCAATATCATCAAACGTGCCTAGTTTCTTAACGACTGTACGTTCAACGTACCAATTCCTAAAGTGCGTGTCTGTTAACATAAGCGGGAGTCTGGTTAAATTTTGGCAGGATCCATAGTTTTTTGTTAGTATGTATTTTTGACAATTTCGTTTTTTAAGTCAGCCCAGTTGTTCGATTCTGTTTCAATGATATGATACTGAAGAAAAAAAATAAACATCATCAAGTTTTCATCTGATTTTATAATTTTGGTTTACCGTTATCATCGAACGCGATTCCAGTTTACCAAAAGAAAAATTTAATTAGTTCAGAGTATTTACGCATGATGGCAGTGTGAAAATTATAAAATATATAAAATCAAAAATAACACTAGACATTTAGGCGCAAAGAAACTAATTTTATCATCGGTGATATATTCTTTTCAGCGACAAAATCGAAATGAAAACCAAGTTTGACGCCAGTTTATCATTAGCACCAAAAGAGAATCGCGGTTTGTGTTTTATCGATGATAAGTTTATCATTTATCATTACCATCGCACCAGAATTGCAACCTAGCAATTCAAACTTTCGATTAACCTCGTTTAATTAATTTTTTAATGCTCGTTTAGAAGACTTTTACGAGTCTAGTGAGTGCCCCGCCCCTACCGTAATGGGCTAAGTTTTAAAAATTAAAAAAAAATTTTAGCTAAATCCTAGTGTATCAACTCTTGTGGATTACAGGTAGTTTACCAAAACTCGACTAGCTAATTAAGAGTATAAAATTATTTGAAACATGCTTATAAAAGTGTTTCCATCTGTACAAACGGCAAAAAATTTGCATTAAATGTTATATGCTTCAATTTAAATGCAATTTTAAAGCGGATTTTCGGTACGAATAATTCGCATGTATCTTCGAAAGTACTTTGGAATGTTCAAGGTCACCCAAGGTTAAAAATATATAAAACTTAAATTCAATCTTTTCCACCACACACTTTTCTATCGTAGTAGATAGCTGATATACAGAGAGAGAGAGAGAGAGAGAGAGATAACAAAACACGATACACGTGCCAATAGCAAAGTATAATGTCAAATACTGCTTTAAATATCAAACTGCACAAATTGCAAATAAACCCAAAATAAAGTTATATTTATATTAGAAATTGGTGACATGTCTTGCACACCTCTATAATTCATTTCGTAGAACGTGTACACCATAATCCAAACACATTACGAAAAACAATGTCAAATTACTATTCCGCGAATACAACTCACATGTTTATTTGTCAGAGATAAACATAAATGTATGTTTCGAAATTACGATAAAATTAAACATAGCATTAAGGAAGGTTATATATATAATATTATTATATGGTTTTGTTATGCTTACTTGACATAATATAATATATTATGTATGTATGGGTTTTTAAATATAGAAAAAAAGTAACTACCCGTGTAAATATTGGCCATTATGGAGTCATATCCCATATACCATTTCCTACTGTATACATAGCCGTTAGAGATATCATGCATCATATATAATACATATTCAAATTAGTAAATGTATGTCACAATATTTTTTTAAAAAAATGCATATGTTTGCTCGCGATAGTGATGCAAAAAGATGGCATATGCATTATATTATTGTGCAATGCTTTGTATTATTACATATGATTATAGTTGAATATTAGTTGTAAAGCACGTGGCTTCCTCATATACATGTATGTTATTGTATCGCTCCATGCAATGTGAACGATCCAAAAGCAAAATAGTGGTCATTAAAATTTGTAATTTGATGTCACAAATGTGATGCGGATGGAAATAAACAAAAAAAAATGGTCATATGTTTGATGCAAGTGGGGAGTACAATATGATAGGATAGATACACACAGTTCAAAAATGTGACTAGAGAATTTACGTTTTACAATATATATCGATATAAATTATACATCATGTATGTATATGTGATATTTATTTATAAAAAGATTTTAAGACGGTTATCGTTGGACATTTATTTACATATATTCCGATTAGTTTGTTGAGAACAACAAAAAAAAGGTCACGAAACACTGATTTAGTGATATTTCGATTGAGATATGTTGTTATATCATCATCATCATCATTGTTATATGCTACTGCTTATATATTATGCTTTACAAAGACAGAGAATATAATATCAAAATAATGACAAGACGATTTCAATTTTTAATATGTACGATTGTATACGCCGCGGTGAATAATAATGTCAATAACATTGTGTGATGTAGAAAGAAAGTCACGCTCTAATTATCCTTGGTATAATATAGATAGGTATAATTTACTATTTCTACACCTCTAATATAGTTGTAGATTGTTTCAACTGGGTACCTTTGGACACGATTTTGCAACTCGACTTTGACGCAGGTGCCACGATCCGACACTGTTTTGGGTATTGATATACCGATCTGCAGTGAACACAAATTGTAGAGTATATCTTCGTTTACTATGGTCTTCCTCGATTGTATTGCTTACAAAACCTATGGTCTCTTGATTAAACAATTTGTTCCCATTAGGCATACAAATCTTTTTTTTTTTAAATATTATCACCCGTCAGACACACTAGATCTTAAACAAGAGGTCATTCAGGGGTGATTTTATGGGTAGACGGCAATCGGACGCAAAATATAAAAATATATTTGTAAAATGTAGGACACCTTTGGTTCTATAGAAACAGAAGCGATAGACTAGTGCATATTAACAATTGAACCGAATTTGTTGACTGAATTTGTTTACTGAATATGTAGTCTTAGATATTAGTAGTTTAGGGCAGCCCTGGGTTTTCATAAAGTAGTTTTTCATATATGAAGCCCAGTAAAATAGGTTGATAAAATCTGTTTCCTTATAAAGAATAAAAAAAATTAAACAATCAATGGAATGAATTAGCAATCCGAACAAACTCTAGGTGACAGTACGGATTTTCAAAAGGTTACGGATGCAGTAATTTTGCAAAGGCGAGTTTTTTATTTTTAATGAGAATTCTCGGTTTTCACAGGAAAATCGCATTTTTACAAATCTAAAGCTCGTTGATTGCATAGTTGACAGACTGCTCCAAGGGTAGCGTAACTTATTTTCTGCCTAATTTTTTTGGAAGAGAGGCGATTAAAAAACCTGTAAAGTAAGTTCCGATTTGCAAAGGCTCTTTTTTGAACATTTTTGATGTAAGAAAAAGGTGATATTGTGCTATCTATATCAAACCTAAGTATTTGATTTGGTTTTTGTATTCTTAGTTGCTACCTTCAAATGAAATATGACTAAATTTTTACTGCACTTTTTACTTACTGGCATTTTACTGTACTAGTTCCAGTCGAAATAAATAATTTTGGTTTTAAAAGCGTTTACGTTGATTTCCCATTTCTTCGCATACTCGGAATACTGTTTTAGATATTTGGAAAGTCTTTCACTAGATTTCCGTGCACTAATTGAAAAGTTGAATATATAGTTGTGTCATCGGCATATATTAGAATTTTAATTCTTCTGGTTATTTACAAGATTCAAATAGGACGCATTTCCTGGCTTAGCAATATGGATGACTTTGCCGATTTTCCAACATAACATAACATAAGTACTGTGTTAGATATGTTAGCGTCATCCGGAGCTTTTCTTTTGTTTTATATGCTTTAGAATATTATAGCAACTTCTACTTTTTCGACCATCTCAATTTTTGATTGGACTAGGATATTCAGGGTATTTATAATAGAGGTGATGCATTCAGTCACGTATTTCTGGAGGTATTTTTAAGAGGACATTTTATGTAGCATTCATGCAGTTTCAAAATTTCGGCATTGAGTCACCATGGCTCGACCAAGATTCTTCCCTCAAGTATATAATATAATGGTTCATGTGTTGAATTGCTAATAGTTTCTCGATAGGCATTGTTTCCTGCAGTTAGTAGTGAGTATCTCATGTGATATGTCATCAACATCGTGTTGTATGGTCCTCTCAATTTGGTCTTCTTTTGTTTTATTTATGATATGGGTCCAATTATGCTTCTCAGTAGTTATAACAGAGACTTACTTTCCCATACATCTGAATGAGGCTTAACTCTCTTTAGCGGTAATTATTTGCTTGATTGTTTCAGCCACTCTCTCAGCTCGTTGTTTAGAATTATTAAAGTACGTCCGAAACTGGCAGAGTTTATGCTAGAAAATAAGTCGTCTAACATAGTTTTTATTCTTTCTCGATTTTTTCGGCTTTTTGGCAGTCCTTTTTAAATACACTGTTTCAGAAACTACTAGAATCAGTATCCACCCGAGTAATTACCTCGTTTGCTTTATAGCATTGACAAGGTGTTAAGTTCTAGCTTATTTTGTTCAGGTAGTTGAGGTCCTTCCGCTTGACACGAAAAGTTACTCTGAATCATGCTGACCAACGTTTGAGACACGTTTGAGTTGTTTCTGAACTTTCAAAATTTAACTAACTGTTCGTTGAATTTTAAAAGTTGCCTTAAATGTAAAACTTTTTGACGTCGTATTATGCTACTAACCATTATAGGGTCCTACGAAAGATTCCTTATGAATTTAATTTTCAATTAAGTCATAATTACAAAAAGAACCGTCAAAAGAATAAAATAAACCGAAATTTTCAAAGTATTGCAAATGTGATGAATATTGTCATGCTTTGTAACAAAAACAAAAATTTGCTGCCGTACAGATATTAATGAAATCAATTACGAACTGACTTGTTTTACAAATTTGCTAGAGAAATAAATCACCCGCGTCGAAAATAATAAAAAAAATTAACGATAAAAATAACAAAACTATAAATTTGCATGACATGTTTAAAATAAATAATATTAAAATGTTTTATAATTTTTTTAATAAAACAAAACATTGGTGCAATGCATTATATGTTCTTATATACAAATAACTATTAAAATAGTGTGGGATGATAGACTCGTGCAATTAACTTTACGAATTTATTCTTATTCTAATTGAGTTCTATAGACAAAAAAAAAATTGTAACATTGCCAAAATTCTATAAGTTCAAACAGTTTACATTTCTATTTCTGTTTAAACAGACAGAACCGATTGAAATTTGTCAACGTTTATTTCTATAATATTTTGGCTTGATCTAAAAGATTTGTTAGATTGATCTTAAATGTTAAAAAATGATCATCGTTCCATACTTATACAAATTTAGAAACCTTGATGTAATTGCCATCTTGATTTATTGACGAGTAATGATAAAAACAAAACTACATGGAAACACAAATCCCAGGACAAATTTCTTAACGAGATTATTATGTTTTTATTATAAAAGCAAGTTCAGCAACAAAAATATTATGTCTTCAGTGGAATTCCAGAGATGATCTATTATCTTTCAAAGTAAGGCTGTCGGAAGAATTAATATTTCAAATGCTGGAATCTATAAATATTTTTATTATAGTTATCTACGCAAAGGTTTTATGTAGTTTTCACTGGCAATAGTCCATAATGCATTGATCAAATAGATTCAATCATGTCGTCGTACTTCCGTGTTCGTTTATCTCCCTAAAAGCAATGCATTACGGAAATCTGATCATTTATTTAACCGGATACTACCCAAATAATAGAAGCTCTTCTGTAGTTCATAAGAAATTGTTACAGGATCTAAAAACGTAAATACTAAATGACACGTGTTTATGATCTATTTATTTAAAATAGTTCAGAATATACAACTTATAGTCGTATTACACTTTAAATAACGTTGTTTTCGTTTTTATAGTGTTGATACACCAATGACTTTAAAAGTTTATACATTTCGCTTTGTAGTTTAGAATATGGAAATTTTGAGTATATATAATTCTACTGACCAAGCAACAAAAAAAAAACTCTTACTTTCTTACAACGTGCCACAGCAACAAAACGTGTGAACATAGTTACACCACATTTATTTATCTTACACAAAAAAAAAATTTCAAAACATCAAAAGCAATGAACATAACGCGGTTATACAACAAATAAGATCGACACGTGTCGTTTACATTTCATAAATATGTACACATACATTTATATATATATATATATATATATATATATATATATATATATATATATATATATATATATATATATATATATAAACTTTATGGTTTATGCATGAAACAACACTACATATTTCTTCTATTCCTATATAAAACTTCACACACTACAGTAAGTTTTTCTTGTTGCCTACCAGACAGAATACGACCAACGACCGAAATATAAGAAAATCCAAATACCAAATCAAACAATATTCCAATACAAAAAATAATTCTACTTTACTCACCATAATTGATAACCGAAAATGATGAATTTTCTTTTCTCACTTCACGTATCGTGGGGCGACATCGATTTTCTTCATCTCGGCAAATTGTTGGTGCCATTTTAATTTATTAAACCGCACACTGTATCCGTGTTAATTTGTCGGCGAATGAGTGTTACTTCAATTTATTCACCACGAGCGTAATTTTATTAAAAATGCTCCAGATTTTTTTTTTTTTTTTTTTTGTTTTTGCCGAATTTTTTCGACTTTGTTTATGTTGCATAAATTTTATTGCCTAGAATTAAACAAAAAAAAAAATAAAAAAGTTAAGTGTTTATATGGTGATTAAATGGGGCTCGTGCATTTATATATTTTGGTGATATATGAAAATAAAAGATATATATTGTATATAGGTTGAGTCAAGACGGGTTTTGCCCAAAGTCAAAATTTAATTTGCTTTTAATTTTTTATATTGTTCAACAGAACAATGAAAGAATTGTATGTACGGGAACAACACATCACTTGCCGCAATTGACTTTCTTAGAGTATAAAATGTTATGTAAATTTTCGAATTATTTAAGAACGCGAATAAAACAGAAAAAATCTTAAACAAAATTAAAATACTTTTCGTAGTAATTTACCTGGTATAGTATATGTACAACAATTCGTGTTGTATAGCAAGGTAAATCGTATTAAAATCTCATATTTAATGTTGTGATACATTACAAAGATAGCATATTTTAAGTTTTATAAATACAGTAAAACCCAATGTTGACTACCTCCGCAACTTGACGATCTCCCTACATTTTTCTAAAAACCTCGAATATTGAAAATATTTGTATTTTCGTGGCACTTAGAAGTAAAGAGAGGTAAATCTGTAAAAAAAATCGAGATCAGAATATTGTTTAACACATTGATTTATTTTGACAAACCAAAATTGACATGATATTTGTTATCTATATTTGTTATCTAGACATGATATCTGTGGCAAACTTTTTTTGATACGGAAATCTATTTTTTTAAATCATTTAGCAATTTATCTTTCGTAAATGAAGATTCACATTTGACAGGCAGTCAAATGTCTGATGATTTCTAACAGTTACTCCCGTTTGCATATGCATGGTTTCTTATATTTCTCGATAATACTTTTAATAATTGAGCCAATTGCCCAGTTCTAAAAGTTTCTGCCTTTGGTGTCTGCTTACTGCATTAGTGGTATCGACGCGTAGCCGTATTTTGGTGCCCAGATATTTCTATGCTGACATTTTTCACATTAAAGTCCGTATGAAGGTTATCATCATATAATCAAATCGAGTGTGGATTAGTTAGTCCGCATATTCGGGCAAAGCACACTCGATATCTACAAAATTAACAGTAAATAGTTTTTTAATTTCAATTGTTATCCTAATGTAAGTGGAAATATTTTATTGAAAATGATTTACATTCATTTTCATATGGGATTGTCAATATTTTGCAAAAAATTAATGATGTTGTTTTTGTATTCGTAAAGATTTTGTAAAAAGCAGCAATTGGGATGGCAACAAAAAGAGCCTCTCAGTGGACCAATAAGAATGGCGATAAAGAGCCGCTGAGTCTGCTCAACAAAAGCAAAACGAGCGTGGAAACAATTTAAAAAGAATGGCATAACCCCGTGCTATTTAGTCGGAACGAAACAAAGCCTCTATGGTGGGATCTACTGCTCTAAAGTCTTTGATAAAATATATCATGCGACCTCTAAAAACGTACACCCAAGATAAGGAGAAAACTTGAAATACGCACTACTATATAAGCTTGATTCTGTAGTACAATGAAAGAATAGGAGACAGGCGTAACAAAAGTTGCGACAAACAAGCAATGCAGAGATTGTCTGACTTTATGTCAGTAAATAATGAGCCTGCAAAATCATACAAGATGATGCAGCGAAAGGTTTAACTGAGAATGGAATTGAAATACCATCTTTAACGCTATCTTTTCACAATGATCCAAAATCATATCAGAGAAGATACAATGCCCCAACAGCAGCAAATGGAATTGATTAAAAATGACAATGATTAAAAAGAAATAGTTAAAAACCAATTATTCATCCTTCTTCCTTTACAGGAAGTCTAAGGAATATGCAACAACGTTTCCAAGATGGTATGGCAATAGTTAAAAAATTTGGGAAACCCTAACAATGACCCGCAATCCCAAATACCATTTAGTTGTTAACCTCCGGAAGAAATTGATATAATTATTTGGGCCGATATCCCAGACAAGGAAAATACCCTAAACTTAACAGAGTAATTGTGAAGCATATGATTCGCGGTCCATGTAAAGTGAGAAATCAAAATTCCCTTGCATGAAACATACAAAATGCAAAAAGCAGCTTCCAAAAGAATTTCTAGAGGAAAATATTGCAAACTCCAATGGTTATACCCCAAATATCAAAGACAAGATTTGACACAAGATCATGATTTACAATTAAAAGAAATTAATAATTTTTGGATTGTTCCCTACAACACATATAAGGCGGAAGGCCATCACGAAGGTTGTACACAGAAATTTCTAAACTCTATGTGTTTAAAAAAGAGAATTGAATTCCCAGACACTAGACAGGAGAAAAAGTTATTAGTAGAATGCATACAGTGGGGATGAATGAATCCGAACGATTTTATTTTAAACTACTTTTGCTACATGTGAGAGGAGCAAAATCTTTTGAATGTCTACTAACTGTAGATGGTGTGATGCATGGGACATTTAAAGAGGCTTGCATAGTAAGCAAATTTCTTGCTGATGATACTGAGAGGGATACTGCCCTCACAGAAGCTGCAGATTTGCAATCGCCAGAATAAATCAGACTTACCTTAGTTCTTATTTGAGCATATGGAAATCAGGGAGACATTTTGACTCTCTTGACATTGAAAGTATTATTCGACAAAACTTTTTAGATTATAATAAAATGAGATTGCCGCAAACAACACCAATTAATGATATCCTGTCTGAATACGATTTGGGCTTTGAACGAGAAAAAGGATAACTATTTGTATCTCAGCTTAATTGTAAGAAAAAAATATCTACGACATGGTGATGAAAGCCATTCTGAAGCTAAGAGCCGAACCGGTTATTCTTTATTGATGGACCAGGAGAAAGTACGAAAACTTTTATATAACACTTTATTAAGTGTTTTAAGAGGAAAGGGACAAAATGTATTACCGGTAGCTTACACTGTAATTGCAACATATCACAATTTAAATTACCAGTGCCCCTAACCAACACAAGCTCATCAAAAATTCAAATGAAATACACAAGAGCCGATATGATAAAAGCTGCGGAACTCATTGTTTGGAATGAGGCTGGACCTGGAATCGCACTTGAGGTAGGCAATAGACTTTTTTAGAAAGTTTTCAATAGTGAGAAACGTTTGGGAATATGGTAATCCTCTTTGGAAGAGATTTTAAGGCAATTACCGCCCGCCTGTTGTTCCACATATGGTAACCGAGTTACTCATGGTAACCGAGTGAAGTTGACTGCAAGTATGAGAACTGGGGAAGACAAAAAATTTGACAATTGTTTAACCAACTCATCACTTTTTCCTTTACCTAGCGAAAGCGACAGATTCCAATAACAGTCGCCTTTGGGCTGATTATAAATAAATTTAAAGAGCTAACCCTTGAAAAAGTTGGACTGTATATGTCACAACTACTTTGCTCTCATGGACAACTATAAATTAATCACGATGTCAATTTGCCAGTTCATTTGCAAGATGTACCGGTCGACCATTTTCTTTCGCGTATGGAATAAACTTCTTGAAGTAGGCCGTGACATTTCAAGAGATATGATCCAGATGCAAACCAGTGGAAATATTGGGATGACAAAAACACTTTCCGGAAGAATCGACAACGTGGTGGGATTAAAGTAGTTCGATAAAGGTATAGAATTTGTATCAGAAAGGATTCTGAAAGATTTTATCTTAGATCTTGGCTTCAACATGAGTCGGAAACTAAATCATTTAAAGACGTTACAAAGATTGCAGTGGACTGAGAATCAAATATTTTAATCGTACTAAGAAGCGGCAAAAGTAAAGATATATTTAAGATGTTAAATTTGGCAAAAAAATCTGAAATACTCCAAACCGTTCCGACCTTTGTGTTCCAAATAAGATTTTGCTGTCTTTTTTCAATTTATAAACTTTCGTTAAAGAAAGTGGAATGAAAATAACGAAGACATGAAAATGTCTGAAAAATAAATTTGCAAGTCGTAGCGAGCAAAGTCAAGTAGTAATACATAAACAAGTAAACACAAATGTAATTTTTGTGAAAAATCGGTAGCTAATTATGTTTTATTCAAGATACTGTTCATCGCTAGTCACTACTTTTTCCATATTTCTGGCCAAATACGAAACTTTGGAATAACACTTCGTGAATTGACGTGATTAGTCATTTTCGACTAATTTGGATAATTTGATTGTGTGAAAAAAATTGAAAACATGGCTGAAAACAAAAATGAAAAGTTTTTTTTATGCAATTTTTTCACAGAATGAGAATTGGACGAGAATTGGATCTATAGAATAGGGCGGGTGAAATAAAACTTCCCAAAAAGAACGACCAGGTGGTCCCAAGATTTTCTTTTTTGGTTATCATAGTGGATTTTTCACCAGACTGAACGAGTGACTGAACGATGTTGAAACCCTTTCGTTTGGGCATTTCACATGAAAAATTCATTGTTCAAAGTTTGTTGGCTTCACTTCATATGAAACCCAATTTCCTTGCTTTTGGATTATTCTAAATGATTTTAAACGATGTGAAATTGCTTGTTGAGGTCTTTGTACACTTTCCGTGTTCTGCTACGTTCTTAGTTTTTTAACATACATCGATGCGCCTCAGCTGCCGATTTCTTTAACTTAAAGAAGTAAATCAAAATTTCCTGCAAATGACGCTTATTCGGCGCAAACTCGATTTTGTTGACAGATGTCCAACATTATTTTATGACGTTTTAATCATAACTTATTAGTGGCTCCATCTTTTGTCGAATGGCAGAGACTTAGTGGCTCCATCTTTAATCGAATGGCAGAGACTTATTTGTACATCCATACATATTTTGTTTGAGTTAGCCATATTGGTTTTATAAACTTTATCAGTTTTTTAAGGTCTTCTCAATTTACGTCGTTCTATATATTAAAAAAAAATTCTGACTTATACCAGGGGGTTTCTGTATTTTATAATATATTAATTTTTACTTTCACTAAAAAAAAGTGTATTTAAATTACTATTAGGACATAAACAATGATTTTAATTTTGCTTTCTTCAATCAGCAAAATTTATTATTTCTGAAATGATTAATTACGTAATAAAAAAATCACAAAAATCTAACTAAAATAGTTTCAACCATTTGGAAAGGAAATGATCTCATCACAAGCGAGCAAAACTAAATAATAATACACCACGTGTACGCGATTAATAAGCACAGGGCGGGCAATGAGCGCAAACTTTTTATAAAAATAAAAATGTTCGCTTTTACATCGATCAATCACGTATTAAATATGTATACATGTATTACGGTATAATTAATCTATAGGTTCTATCTGGTTAATCCCTATATACAATTTGAGAAAATATCACGATATATATATAAAATTGTGATTCCCCCCACCCCGGACAATATATATCACCTTAAATACTTATTTGATTTAATTTTTTTTATTTTTTTTATTTATTTCATATATTGTTCAGCTGAACACATTTTGAAATCGTCAAATAACAAATTGATTGAAAGCGTGTCGTTGATATATCACTATAGTTTTATGTAAACATATATCAGATAGATCGTAAAGACGTCAAAGCCATAAGTAAATAATTATTTGTCGAAATTAATTGATTTACACAAGATACTGTAAATACATCGTATACACAAAGACAAACACATTCCAGATTAATTGTTCATTCAGTTATAATTAGATACTCGATCGATTTATAATTAACTAAAATATACAAGGGACGCTATCCGCTATATGTGTTGTGAATGATAGACACGTGTATCGAACGAAAAAATTTCACACAGCACATGAAAATCATCTGTCAAACCCTTGTTTAACCCATAAAAAAATTTATATCCTTGGGCCTCGAAACAACACACAAAAAAATAAAAGATCCCATAAACTTTTTTGAAAAAATATAATATAAACCTCGCTTTATGGTTTTAAAATCGGTTTCATTTTTTTCTAGGGCTAAAAGTTGTTTTACTCGTTAAAATATTTTCTCCATTATACCATCATTATTCTACTATATCCCCGCGGCATCATAGAAAATTTCCTTAATCATAAATTTTCATTTTTTTTTTTAAGGTGATGAGGATGAAGATTTGATTACTGTGTGCTTTCAAATTAAAATTTCGTTTGCGTTTCAAATCTAAGATACTTTGCCTATATAACCGGATAAAGGTAAAGGCATGGAAAACCCCTTACTATTGATACGAGATTCCTTTAATACGACGCATTGTATAAATTGTTGGCAACGTTTTCCCATGAAAATATTTTTAAACAGTATATATCTTGTGTAACATAAACGTACAATTACGACTACCTAGTATGGTGATCACTGTGGAAGTAGGGGGAATCAAAAAGAAAATTTGTATACACGTGCCTTAAATTTTCATCATTTAAATTTTTTTTTTATTTTTTATTCTACATTTTAATATATACTTGTACATAGGAGTACAGTGACTTGACATATAAAAATGGTGATGGTATATGTATAATATGTGAAATGGAAAATTTTATACAGTTATATTTATTTATTTTGATGGTTTGAAAAATTTGATCGATATTTCCTTAATTCCATTTCTTTTTTTTATTATTAATTTTCAGTTTGGGGTAGAATAATTAATCATTTAATGAATGGAACATTTGCCATGGTTTTCATGATATTCGGATTTTATTTTTTTGTTCAATAAGCGTTGGATATATTTTCAGTATAAAAAACCACATCATCATCATGGTTGGTAGATTATTAGTGTTGCGGAATAATCGTTTTTTATATAGAAATTGTTCGTCGTTAATCATCAAGTCAATGTTATGGATACAAAAGGATTAGTTCTTGTGTATATTAGGAAAACTTTGAAACGAGGTCGACATAACGAATTGATTTATTGGCAAATCTATATAGCCGAAGTTTTAGTTCGAATAGAAAATGGAATAAATGCTCAGTAGATTTTTCATACTATTTAATTGAATCCTAATTAAGTTTAAGTTTGGCGTCACAAAACCCTAATCTAAAATCATTCGCAAGTTTTATTTTCAACTTGTGTACTTTACTGTAAAATAGTTGGCCTGATTTCATCTGCTTATTAGTTGGACAATATCGTTGTGTTAATTTTTTATCGCATAATCTATTAATTTTAAATTTTAATTTTAATTTTTTATCGAATAGGTCGAAGTCCCAACTATAAAGTTGTGAAAATATTACATAACACATGTGACTGAGTTAGCGGGTTTGACGAAACAGAGCTCCGTATTTAGAGGCATTTTGTCGAAATTATCAAAATCTGCAAGTGGTACTAAAGACTATTCCCAAGCAACAGTTGGAGAAATACGTATTAAGGCAAATCGCTCCAAGAAAATATTAGATAAATTAGTTGACATAGACGCCGCCATGACCAAAGAGCCACATGACCAAGGAAGAGCAGTATTGTGAAAAATGGTTTAACGCAACCACACAACGTGCGAAATATGGGCCATTCATTACAAAATGGCCATTTAAGGAACTACTGGAATCTATAGGATTAACTTACCAACAAGCAATACTTACCGTTGAGAAGAGATTTAAAGCAGACAACCATTTCCGACAACTCTCCAAGCATTTTTTGCGAATACCAAGACCTAGGCCAAATGAGAAAATAGTAAATATGTTAAGCAGCGGCGACTTTAATTTCAGGAAAATAACCACAAATAACCCCAATTGCGAGATCTGTAAAATAACACAGAGCAAAATAATTTAAAAATATTTGCAGATCACCCAGAACCAATCAAAGTGGAATGCAAATATACTAGTCAGTTTATTTACCAAGCGATCAATTTAATCCAAAGCGAGCAAAATTATCGATTCTCAAATTAGTATTGTGAAACTCGAACTGATGAGTGCAGTACTTCTCAGTAGATTGGTTAAATAAGTCACTGAGATTTTATATATCAACATATGGTAAGTTTCATTGTGAATCGTTTCAAAAATCATCTTTGATTGGTTGTCTAGTGAACCGAATGGCAGAAATCATATAGGCATCCATAAACGAGATTAATGGTATACGAGTTCAAATATGTATAAACCTTACAGCACCGAGTCATTTTTAGGGGCGTTTAGGCGATTCATAATACTGTGACAACGGCACCAAATAAATTGGCACTCATACATATTTAACAATAATCAAATTCTTTCCAATCTTTTGAAGAATAAAGTTACGTGGCAATTGATTCCACCGGTGGCACCTAGTCAAGGTGGTCTTTGGGATAGAGCAGTCAAAACAGTGAAACCGCAACTTACGAGAACTGTGAAGATCGAGGGAATTCTTAATTCTAGGCCAATGTGTCGCAGTAACAACGATGAAGTAGAATTCATTACACCTGCCTATTTTTGCACCGGACAAAACAAAACATAAGATTACTAATCCAGTTTTTTAAGTGAATTTCCCGGATGAGTTTCTGGATTCGATGAATTTTTCTTGCTTACCACCACATACTTTAAATCTAAAACAATGGTGCATAGTTATGCTTTTAAGAAACCTGTCGATAAAGAATGGATTATGCATTGGCACTAGACTGGTTATTAAGGATTTTAGACCAAATTGCGTAAAAGCAGAGATAATACATGGATGTCATGCTGGGCCAATACATTTTATCCCCAAGATTTCGTTAGCTATACCTTGCTTTACAGTGGACATGACCTCAGCAATCTTGGGGTTGAATTTCGGCTTGGGCGAAAGTGTAAAAGGCTGTTTTGGATTTCAAAGCAGTTGAGAATCGTATGTATAAGGTACATTTACATGCACCTATATTGATGTAATCCAACCCGAAGATAAAAACTCATTTTACAACAGTTTGGATGATCTGATGGGATCCATACCGGAGCACGAGGTCTAATAATAGAAAACGCGTGAAAGTATTCATCACTTCGGTGAAGCATTTCTCTGATTTTCATCAAGTATCAAATGCTATGTTTGAAAGTAGTCAAATACAGACTGCGAAAGTGTGTATAAAGAACCCATCTTACGAGGAATTTACAATGGCCAGACAGAGGCTAAACAGAAATTGTTCACCTGGAGTCGATTGCATTAATTCCAAACTATCGATATTCGTAGAGGAAGCGAACCGTTATGGCACTTTATCCAATAGGGCAATCAATATTTACCTACACATTTGTGTAGGTTATGAAAGGGATACGTAGTTCCAAACAAAATTGGCATATTTTGCGTATTTTTACGTTTTTTATTAGAAGCTTTAATAGAAATATATAAATTAATGAAAAATGGTTTCTTGGGTTTGTTTTGGTAGGAGAATCACATAAAAATTGAACGTTTGATTTAAACAGTCGCATTTATTTTTACTAATAAAAAGTATTAAAATTATAGCTTGGAAATGTATACCCCTTTTATATCTACATAAAAAAATAATAAATTTATCGTAAGCCCAACCGACACAAATGTGTTAATAAATAACTTAAATAAAATGTCAAAGATTTGTTTTACGATATGGTTATATAAAATATTATCGTAACAAAAATCCAACTTACACAATTGTGTAACGGAAGTGCGATATAATATTTTATTTGAATATTGTACATCAACCGATTGACACAAATGTTTAGGTATGAAACGTTTTTTTTAATCGAATGGTTTTTAATTCGTATAATACATTTTTTATTAAAAAAATGGTTTCATCTATTAGAAAAATAATTGATATAATCTAGAATGCCAAAATCAATTTCGTAAAATAATATTTAATTGTAGTTTTGAAACCTAACAAAGTTACCTAACAAAGTTAGTGACTATCTTACACGCGAAATTGGTTTGAAATACATACACAAATGTGTAAGTTGGTTTTAATTTCATCTATAAATAACTTTCGATATCTCCCACTAGAGCAATCAAAATTTACCTACACGTTTGTGTAGGTAGGCCATTAAAGAGTAATTCCAATCAAAATCGGCATATTTAGAGAATTTTTACGTTTTTATCAGAAGTTTAATTGAAATATATAAATTAATGAAAAATGGTTTCTTGGGTTTGTTTTGCTAGGGGAATCACAAAAATTTTACGATTGATTTAAACATTTGCATTTATTTTTACTAATAAAAAATATTAAAATTATAGAGTAAAAATGTCAAAAGAAAAGACAAGTATGACTAATCGACTAATTTTGTATGCTAATGATTTGGTGAAGGTATTTTGAAGACTGATGGAAATAGTGTACATTGTATAATAAAAAGCTTGGATCAGAAACTAATTATTAAGTCAAATAACATTTTAAACAGGCGGAACAGTTAAAAAAAACCGAGTACATAAGAATTAATTATTAACAACTTAGAACTTTGCGAAGTTTTGCTTTTAGTGGATATCCCATTTTGGGAACTTCAGAACCAAGTTATTTCGAAAGTTTTTAGAAGTTCATACAGGCAACCCAATTTCTCACTTATCTACTTTAAGAAAAAATGATCTTGCTTCGGTGTTTGATAAAATTATAAATAAAATAAAACAATCAACTTTAAAAAAGGAGATGATGGATGTGGTGGCTAGATATGTAAATGTAATTGTTGGAATTTTAGATAAAGAGAATTTTGAGAAACCATCAATACTTTAGGTTTGTAAAATAATCAACAGATTATTTTAATAATCTTACTGAAAACTTGCATTTTTAGGTTCGCATTTTCAAAAAAATGTTGTCCTACTATATTTTTAAAAATTTTGAATTTTTGCCACAGTACATTAAACAGTTAAAAGGAAGGATCGGTGCTGCTGTCAGAATCATTAAACATTTTAAGCAAAGTTGATGCTGGAACAATGGCTGTTAAACTTAGCTCAGTATTTTACGAGTAAAATGTAAATTTAGCTGTACTTAAAAAAATCATAGGACTATTTCCGGCGAGACTGATGTCATGTTGGGAGTGAATACATCGCCAGAACACGTTGTATTGTATAAATATGAACATATAACGACTAGAACTGTGGAAGTGGAAAGAAGCTTCTTAAAATATAATGCGTTGTTAAGCGATCGACGACAATCGTTCACATTTGAAAATTAAAAATTTACTCTTTGCAAACCCCGAAATATTTTTTTTCTCTACACATGATTAAGTGCCGTTATTTTATCCTTCTTCACCTTGAATAACTCAAATTATCTTGCATTGCCGTAAATAATAGTGTACTTCATCCATTTTGCACTCTAACATGGACTCACAAAGTTTATTGTCATCACCGATCAAAAATAAAATAAGAAAAATCCTTTCTGCAACTTTCTACCTTTGTGATACAAACTCGGTACATTTAAAGACTGCATCAATTGTTCGGTGATACATTAACTTAATAAATAGTTCTTTTTAAATGCAAATTAAATATAAAATTCTTTAAATCTTGAAAACTACTAACCACAGTAGTTAATTTGACAGAATTTTAATTAAAATTTTCCAGTTAACACTCAAACTTAAATTTAACTTAGACCGGAATCTAGATTGTTTTTTTTTTATTATTTTCCAATATTCTGGACGATTTAAAACTGATACAAAGCGTGTTTTTTATTCATTGCTTTCGTTCTCTTTTTTTCGTTCGTTGTTTTTCTTTTTTTACATTTGTGTATCTAGATCATGTCGGACTGTCAAGATTATACGACAAACGAAAATGCTGCCATCTTATCGAAAGAAGTATGTTTTGCATGTACACCCTAGTGCATTGATTAGATGTCCTAGTGCATCCGCTAGATGTCTCTCAAAGTGCAAAAATACAAACAAAATATTTTGTGATTATCGTGTGGGAATAATGCTATGTAATTCTAAATACGCAACAAGCGGCCGCATGTATCCTGATAATAATTATCCACCAACCAATCATATCAACAAGTCCTAATCACGTGACTCTCTCAGCCAATTTAATTACTACCAAGCAGATGTACAAATAACTACATTTGAATCCTTATTTTTGTTTTGTTTTGATTTTGAAATACGAAATTTTGTTGTCAGCACATGTGCTCCAGTAGAAATTTGATTGACTAAGGCGTCAAGTGACTAAAATATGGTGAATTGAATAGTTGGCCTGCGGATAATTATTTATCCAGAAACGCGCGTCCGACTCAAATAACGAACATTATTTCTGTTGCTATAGTAACCTCGAACAACAACAAATTAAAAACAAGAAAAAATCATTGCCGACTATTATTTTCATTTAAACAATCTTGTGGCAATGATTGGTACTACATATTTTCATCATGCTGCGTCTTTCAGAAAACATGGCATACTGCATACAATGATCGTGGCGCCTCTTTCGGAAAACATGTCTATTCCGAACCTATTTCTTTTGTACTAGATGAAAAGGTAATACGAAAGGCATACTTTAATATAAGAAGCCATTTTGTTTTATTGTGGAAATTGTAATAAAAAATTTAGCTTTCAAAAATAAAACCTAAATAATTAAATTGGGCCCTACTAATCTGTCAAAATCTAATTTGTCAAAAATCTATTCCATCCATTCCATATCGATTTTTTATTATATATCGTTCAGTTTATTATATTCTGTAGTCGCGTGACCAATTTTCCATTCCTTCTCTTCTTTTTCTGGAATTAGTAAAAAAACACTCTGAATTGTAGTTGACCCCGTAGGCCCGCACTACCTAACTAATCTTTTCAAGTCAAAAACAAGTGATTAAATGAGTTGTGATCCATTATATTTATACTTTGATATGTTCATGATTAGTTTGAGTTCAGTTTTATTTACTACTCCAAAAGATTAACCCCAAATTTGAAATTTGTTTTCGACAAAAAATTTTTATTTAAGTCAGTCCTAACGGGGTAAAATTAAACATTTATTTAACTACACATAGTTTCTAACCAAAAATCATTTTAAGGTGCTAAAACAATTTCGGTAAGCAAATGCCGTATTCCACAAACTAACGTGCATATATATATAATATTATAAAGCAAGGAAGCCATTATTATTAAAAGAGGCACGTAAATTCAATAAAACCATAAACTATGCGATAATTATGACTATTAATAGTGTCGCATATTAAAACACTAATTCAAAACACCTACATTGATAATAAAATGTTGACATAAATTTAAACCGTTTATAGTTTATCTCGATTCGTAATTCCCCAAAACGTCACGTTACGTGATATATTACTTTTTTTGACATTTCTGTTGTATATAGTCACTATATACTGCTGATTTTTTATGTTTATTGTGCTGTCTACCAAAAATGTTATGCTTATATCTTAAATCGATTTTGATCGACGTTCTGCATTAGTATTAAGATATTTAAAGTGTTTATTATACTATATATTTGCCATCACTATTTTAAATCTTGTCGTTTCGTTTATTCGGATTGAATTTCTTTTGTTTTTTATGAGGTAATAAATATGTCTTACAGTCATATTTAAATTAAGCTTACATTTTTTTTAAATATTAGCGGATGTTAAGGCTTGGTGGTTTTCTGAATGTTTTGTTATTTAAATAAATATTTCGGCATGTGAAATTGTTTTAAACTAAAGATAAAAATGAGAGTGACAAAATTATTGCAAAACTTAAAGAAATATAATATGTACAAGGACACCACACTAGAGCAGACATCCATGGGACCACCAGAAGTGTCTGCTCTAATGCAGAGATGAGTTTTTAAATGAAGATTTGATTTGATTATGGTCGGTGGTGAAAACAACTATATGACTACTTGGAGTATAAAACCAATAGACTAATCCATCATCCATACCGAGAATGCAGCAATGATAACTACGCGGTGTATAAGGTGAAAACGAACCTGTATTAGATTTTCTTAGTATCACAAATCTGATTTTCTGAAAACCAGACCACGTAATGGCCAATAAAGAGTTTCTCACGTCATTACAATCCCGTTAAAAACTGAGGTCCACAGGTAATAAAACAATTGCAAATCAAACCTGCTTCTTTGAAATGCAAATACGAAGATACAGCACGTCAAATAAAAAATATGGCAAGTAATGATCGAAGAAAATAAGCAATGGACATTCTTAGAGTTGCTGTGAAGGAAGCAGCACTAATGCACATGTACCATTACACCGGTGTATAAGTAAATTCAGTAGCAATATTAACAACATGCTACATATTTACGATGCTTCTGGTCAAACCGTAACAACTGATAAATCACTGTTAAAAAGATGGACAGAATATTTCGAATAAAACGTCAAAGACAGCAGAAAATGTTTCTGGTCATCAATTGGTGTTTATAATGATACTACCATTATATATGGGATGTAATGAACACCCATTAACCACCAAAAGAACGGGAAGTAACTGGAATATTTCAAAAAGCAATACATCTGAAAACTGTTGAATTCTGGCAGAATACCACAAAAAGAGAATGTATAGAAACTGACAAGGACGTTTACAGTCAATGCAAAATTAAAAAAGTACAAGTTGGTATTAGACCTAGAAGACTGATCATAACAATTCAATCCGAATGTAATAGATGAAATTCTCCATTGTATCTCCTCTTCTTCGATTTTTGACGTGCATTTGGTACGATAAACAGGAACGCAATATAACAGATACTTTATAAAACGATACTAGGTAACTTATCCCCTTCAGCATTTAAAAGGGATTAACCGGTAAACTCAATGATCTGGATTATACTCATAACATATATGCTTGCTTATACATAAAATCACTCTGATATGCAGCAAAAAGTACAAAAGCTATCAGATCTAGCTTACGAAGATGGTTTTACGACAAACATAAAAAAAACCAAGGCGATGCGATTCAACGCGAATATAATCACACCGGTGTACTTCAACAACAACAAATTTAACAGTAGCAAAAACCGGTGGGATGGTGGAAGGCATAAACAAAGCCAGATATGCATTTGACTTGTTAAATAAAATCTGGTAAACCTTTACGCAAGGCCAAGATACGAAATTTATTTTTTGATCACATTTAAATACGAACGTGTAAAGATATGTCTGAATCAGATTGCAATAAAACGGGCACAATACTAAGTTTCTGGGAGACCATACCTAGATGGATAACTATACAAGAAATCATGTTCTGAAAAATAATCGGCTGCTTTAATTATTTATCAAAACACGTTAACTGCCAACAATATATCGTCCCGTATAATATATATATATATATATATATATATATATATATATATATATATATATATATATACATATATATATATATATATATATATATATATATATATATATATATATATATATATATATATATATATATATATATATATATATATATATATATATATACATATATATATATATATATATATATATATATATATATATATATATATATATATATATATATTTATATATATATATATATATATATATATATATATATAGATATATTTATATATATATATATATATATATATATATATATATATATATATCCATATGTATATCAAATAAATAATATTTAATTCACACGTTCGATTAATCAAGTGTACTTTAAAAACCGTAGAATAATTAATTAGTATCGGAGTACATAATATTTTAAAATTAATTAAATATTCATCGAAATGTAACATTAGCAACTTATATAAACACTAAACGTAAATGATTTAAAATGTGATATCACCGATTTACACAAACCAGATTGTAAAAATGCACACATATTGCAATTCCCACATATAAACATACATTATATTGCATATATTGTATCAAGTCATTGCCCCATCTATATGTCAATTGAAGACTTCTAATTACATTACAAACAGCTAGCTATAAACAGAAAGAGTAGCAGCAAACATACTACATTGCTATAGTTTCTATAGTTTTTAATTAGGGCGCACGTTTTAAAAATGTATTTTGTCTTTTACACAACAAGACAGTGATGTAATTTAATTTCAGCTTGTGTTTATTCATTTTGTGAGAAAAACTGTCTGAATATACTTGAATTTAATAGTTCTAAGTGTTTTTGAAAACTATATAGATATTGTATTACTGTTAACAAATTTTGATTGAATTTTATGTCATTTTCTTAATGTAATCGAAAAAATATTTCTTTTAGTTTACGCAAGAACATAGCTATACGTACTATGTACGAGGTGAGATCAATATATTCGTAGAATCGATATGAAAATAAAGAGTGACAAATGTCACTCAAAGCGACAATGTTAAGCAATTTGTGTTTGTTACAACGAAATCTAACAGTATAGAGTAGATTCCCCAAGTTTTACGTATATGAGTTGAGCGGTTTTAAATTAATTTACTTATCTTCTTTTGCACAACATATAGAGATCTTCAATATAAGTGAAATAGTTCCCTCCCCAATAATTTATGTAATAAATTATTATTACATTGTAATGAATTCCACTAGAGCAAAATAAAGTTGTCTTATCGTTGATGTTAGAAGCTAAACTTTTTAAGCCTGTAAAGTTTAAGAAACACAATTAAGCTGTGAGTCAACAGTTATGCTTTAATATTTTAACTCATTACAAATTCCAGTTTAACCACTGAATGGTTTTTGAGCAGCTCCTATTTGCGGTAGTACAAAATACATGATCAGCAAATATGCTTTAGCGCGATACAGGAGCACATTTTGACATTTTGTCAAATTTACAAAATGTGAGTTGCAGTCGGGTTTTTTTCCAAACTTCAGTGCAATTTTTAAAGCGTAAATGACTTTGAAGTTTTTTATAGTAAATTAAGTCGATTGACTTTGTTCGATTGGAAATTGATATTTTTAAACTTATTAAATAGTGGTTAAAAATATTCAGCTCTACCGAGCAATTGGCGGAATGGTTAAAGCTGTGGTGTTTAGGACGGGAGGTACCAAGTTCGAATCCCAAAGGGGGAGGGTTGCAAAAGAGAGTTTTCATCACTTTATGATAGTTGAAACGGAAGCGAACCTGTATTCGTGCGTCCTCGATTTGGCTAGTAATGGCGTAAAAATAGGACGTTAAGTTAACTGCGAAAGAGTTGGGAGAGCTTCGGCCCCAGAAAATATTGCATGGAATAAACACTAACTAACTAACAACTATAACTAATATTCAGCGGCAGCTTATTTTAAAATCGAACAGCTTAAGCGACTTGATAAATACATGATCAAGATATTCTTTTAACTGCCTTTCGCTTTATTCTTGAATCTTAAGGAAACTCACAAGATGTAATCAAACCTTAACTAATTAAATACAAAAGATTAAGATTCAACTTATGTTTGTTCTTAATATTAATATGCACTCAGTAAATTACTTTCTTTTTTTCACATAATGAAAAGTCACCGAAAAGTTACCGAGGTATAGACTTTTCAGTTACCACCTATCAGGCAATAGTGGAAGCTTTAAAAAATTGAAAAGTTTAGTTTTAAAAGCTATAGAGCATCCAATACCGATATACCGCAAACCGGTATACCCTTTTTCAATACCGATACAGAAAATTGAATACCGGTATATATCGGTATTCAAACCCATTTTTTTTTTAAATAAAAAATAAATTCCAATATTTTAGTTTTCGCGGTCATAAAAATTTTTGTAAGTTTTGTTTCCTATAACACTGAGCAAATTATAGTATTTCCAATCGTCTCGATGGTGCTTTCAAATTTAAACTGAGAAAATCAAAGATAGCACGATGTTTTCAAGTTTTAAAATCGGCCGAAACTGTATGAACAATTGTTATGAAACACGCTAGTATAATTTGGGGCATGTTAGTAAACGAAGTAGTAGCCTTCGCAAAAAAACTGACAAATGACATAAATGATTCCTCTGCAAAGCTTGGTTAAATGTTGCGACTTAATTATTTCCGTGATTAAAATCTTACACAGATTTCAGAACAAGGTAAAGTTGGCTTTTAGTGGGATTGTACTGCCATGTTTCAATAAAATTAAATAAACATCGTGATAAGGGCCATGGTACTGCTTTTAATAACTCCAAATGATGGCCACTAGTATTTAATTATAATTTTGGGATTTATATGAAGGTTAAACTTTCGTTCAATTTTTGGAACAGCTGCGGAGCAATATCGGCAATAACAAAGCGAATACAGGAGTCTTAGTTATGTTTTTCCAATCCCATCAAGACGTACGTATTACTATAATAGCTTTTTGATATTGTTTACTGTAAATATGGCAATTTTAAATAAACCAAACTGTAGTCAGATTAGCCAACAGCTGTTAAATTGCCTGTTCTTTGTGAACAAAACATCAATTTCCTCACCTTTAGGTTCGAAGAGAATTCCAACAAGTATTTGTGTCAACTGCAGAAGTAGACATAAGATCAATGAATGTGTCAAGCTTAGCTAGCTTAATTCCAGTAAAAAATCACACATATAGAGATCAGGTCATCTGGAACTGCATTTACTTCCTAAACTCTTCCCATTTTCCATCTCGCAGAAGGAATATGTCGCTTAATTTTGTTATTTTAGCCGCCAGTTTGGATACGTTGATGCAACTGGTGTAGGTACTTATTTGAACTTAACTTTTCTAAAAATCGATCGCTATTTTTTATATTAAATTCCATCTTCATAACCATCTTCATTTGGTTCTTGAATTGTTGTTAAAGGCCCACCTATTTAAAAGTGCACCGGGCGATGTTAATGTCTTCCAGGTTATCGCATAACACTGATAAAACCTAGAATTAAAGCAAGCTTTATATCAAACACTAGCGAACACTAGCGAAGAGGTGACTCTTTGAATGTTAGTGCGTTCGGCTCTATATAAGAACTTCTTCTTGCCTCCCACAAAAGGTACGGTAGTTGTATAAATTACCAGAATGATAAGAGGATGATCTCTCGTGAAATGATTGCGATTTGTCGTTCGATTTTTGCGATCGTTTCCTTTGCTTTTTGAATATACACGGTCGGTGCTAACAAAGCACGCTTAATTATAGAATAAAATGTCATTACATAGACATTTGGAGTGCGACGGTTGTACAAGCTTCTCGTGCTGCATCCTGGGTAACGCCAAAAGTATAACCACTGATCGGCAAGATAAGCCCTGATTAGTTAATTTCAAACGTAATAACCCAGGCGTCGTAACTGGAAATGATCAGTGCATGACTGAATGCATGGGCATATTTACTTTTGTCATCAGTATATGGGTGGGAAATCCAGAACAAAATAATCCATCATGGAGAAAATAGATACGAAAGAAACGTACGGTGCAGGGAACGGAGACGCAGTGCCGGCGACTGGAGAGACTGTGCAAGCGGGCTCGCAGTCGTCGTTATCCAATGTCCGCAAAGTTTCAGCAGTGGTGCACTTGGCAGCTAAAACCGATAATACAACAAGCACTGCTACTGCTGTGGCAAACACGGCTTCAGTATAACAGTAAATTTTACAAAGGAAAACGAGAACCCATTTCTGTGGGGTAACAAAATCTTGAGATCTCCAACAATTAAAAAAGCTAATTCAATAGGAGATATTAGAAAGAATAATTCATATCCATCAAGAAAAGAGAGTGAAGATAAAACTACCTCAAACATAGAGAGCGAAAACCGGAATCTCTATGCAAATCTGAAAACTCTAGAAGAAATGGTGTCACAGTTGAATAACGAAGTTATTTTACTAAAGAAAGAAAATGAAAACTTAAAACGCATCATTCAAGCGAGTCGACATGCAAACAATAAGGATACTATCGAATACCACACAGATGAAGAAAAACTCGAGCGAGAAATTGAAAAAAAGCAAGCCCACAAAGAAAATAAAAGCAGAATCATCGCCAGAATATATTGGACAAGCAGCACCCAACATGAGTAATGATTAAACTCAGCAGAAAGAAAACCAAAAGCAACCAGAAAATATTGAACAAGTAACCCGGACATCTGTATCGGGTAATGCAACTACTCAGAGCAATCCTAAACCAGAGAAAATAATTCAGCCACCACCTGTTAATATAGTTGGTGTCAAAGACTACCCTACTAGAAATGCCTTGATGAAAAATATCACGGATAAATATTACAAGCTAATAGCATTAAACAACGATGACTGGAAGGTAAATGTACCAGACCCAGAAACATATGGTACACTTACCATGAAGCTTAACGCTGACAAGTTAAGTAACCTGCCATACCTGTGAAAGCAAAGATATAATAGCTGAGTTATAGCATAAAGGTTTAGATATTCAGGATGCTGTCAATATAATCAAAAAAGACAGAACTGAAAGCGATAAAGGAAGCCGCAAATGGTAAGAAGGGGACTACCGCTCTTTATGCTTACGTTTGGCAATAAAGAAAACATCCAAAAGATATATAATATTCGGGCAATTCAAACATGAGAGTTTGAATAGAGCTAATGTCGAAGATAGTCCAATGCAGAAAATGTCAAAATTATAATTATACCCAGAAATCATGAAAACATGACAGAAACTGTTCAAACTAAGAACAAAGATGTAAGTATCTCAGCTATATACTGTCCACCAAAAACACTTTTTGGGGCTCCAGAATTACAACACCAAAAGGAAGAAAACTGTTTAAAGCAGCGAATAAATTAAATTGCGACTTTCAATCTGGTGGCGCGCCGACTTACTGGCCAACAGATCTATCCTGATCTTATAGATTTCTATGTAACAAAAGGAATACCTGACAACTAAATACGAATGGAAAATAATGAAGACCTTACATCAGATCACTCTCCTGTTATCATGACATTAAGCGAAACTATTATTCAAAAAGAAATATCACCAAGATTTTACAATATGAATACCAATTGGAACCTTTTTCGTGAATTGTTAACTAAAAATATCAAACTGCAAGTGCCAATAAAAAGATCTTTGCACGTTGAAGAAGAAATTGACTGACTAATTGAAATTTACAGCAAGCAGCGTGGCAGAGCACTCCACTCGAACCTGCAAATAACATTAGAGGTACAAATTACCCCCTCGAAGTAAGAGAACTGAAGGCTAAGAAACGTAAACGCACGTAAGTTCTGGCAAATAAATGGAACTGCAGAATCATATTTATCTTCACTTACTGGTCAAAAAGACAATGAATACTCCCTATGGAAAGCAACAAAATCAATCAAGAGTCCAAAAAATTCAACAGCACCTATTAGAAATTATACCGGTACGTGGGCTCGTAGTATTACGCAAAAAGCGGATCTGTTTGCGAGACACCTCGAAGCAACGTTTCAACCCCTACCCAGACAATCTGCGAATGAAAATGTTAATTTTGTACACAGAATAAATGAGCTTGAAATACAAACTGTAACGCTCCGTGAGTTAAAAGAAGAAATAAAAAATTTAAATCCGAAAAAAGCTCCTGGATATGATTGAATAACTGAGTAAATTATAAAAGAACAACCAGACAAAGCAATACACAAACTTCTGCAAATAATCAATGCTGTGTTTAGATTAAGATACGTTCCAAGGCAGTGGAAGGTAGCAGAAGTGATCATGATTTTAAAGCCAAACAAAAACAATAACGATAAAAAGTCATTTACACCAATATCTCTACTTCCTACGATATAGAAGATATTTGAAAAACTACTTCTCAAGAGACTAAAGCCTATAATAGAGGATAATGATCTTACACCTGCTTATCAGAAAACGAAAAAGATATGTTCAAGCCTCTTCTGGGATGTAGCACATTTGATCGTGTATGGCACAAAGGATTAGAGTACAAGTTGCATCGAGATCCTCCCAAACAGTATTATGAAATCCTAAAATCTTACATAACCGTCAGGCATTTAAGTGTAAAATATAAAGATATATATTCGGATCTAAAGACAATTTTAATTTTATTGTGACTAAAGTTACTGAATTCTTTTATAATAAAGCAATGACATATTTTTGAAACATAACATAAATATGACATGCCATCAATATCAATTTCCCCTTTTTTATATATCTAAGGTTATGTCAAATAATTTACACATCACAAGCTAATCTTAATACGGTTCTACGAAAAAATTGGTATATTTACATAGCACACATACCATAAAATCAAAACGGATATATTCTTACTTCTCAGAATCGACATCAAATTTCTAATGAAAAATCCTGAATGGAAGAATGAAAACAAAACCAATTTTTAACCAAAGTTTGGATATTAAACAAAACATAAGTTTTTCCTTTTTATGGTTTTTTTTTTAAGAATTTCCGTTTGGGAGAAGAATTCAACACTTCTTGTAATTTAATTTATAAATAGCTAGGTTACAAGTATATTTATTAACCTACATTAGTTGAATGTTTAAAATTGTATTTATTTATTATTTATAGGATTGTTACACTTTATATGCGTTTTGTTTACAGTCATTTTTTTGTGACTTACTAATTTTGTAAAATTGTCGGAATTTGATTCGAGTTAAGTTTGAAGTCAATGGACAATAAGTCGAATATCTTAGAAAGTGGGTCGATATATAATCTCTTATCGAACTAAAGTATTTTTTTACTAAGGGATTGCAGTGTGTTTTAAGCGCGGTTTGCGCATTTTTATTTTTTTGGATTTTACTCAAATATTTTCTTGTCAAAACACAATATTTGAAGAATAAAGAAATTTAAAAGAATTTTTATTTATATTTTTTAAAATGAATAAATTCTTTTGAAATGAAAATTAAACCTTTTTCGATTTTCGTGAGATTATATGAAGGGTATTTCAATAAATGTATAAGCGTAGGCATTTTAATATTGTTTTAGCTTGAAATTGCTAATTTATAAAAAAAAATAATATGCTAAAAACTCTTTTGAAAAAAAACCTATAAAACGAAAAACCAGATAAGTGTGCACGTAACGTTTCCGCGACAATAACAAAAAAATAAGAACCGCGCAACCGCAATTAAAATAACGCGCGAAAACCGAGACACATAAAAAAAACCGAAACTGCCAACAGCAATCAAATGGTTGTTTGGTTGGTAAGAAATAACATACAATTTGGAATACTTAAATCAAAGAATATAACATCGTAACACAAAACTACAACAAAACTGTACACATTTAACATTCGTTGAAAATACTAGTTAATTTTGTAATTTGTTGTTTTGTTAAACAAAGAGCATAAATTTCATTGAACTCAACTGTGGTATGTTAGATATAAGCGAACAAAATTGCGCCATAATAACAACAAATTTACACATTGAACGATTGTTTGTGTGATCAAAATAATAAGAATTTGCGATCGCGCTGTATACGATTATTATTCAATCGCTTGCCAGCATAAATAATTATCAATTCTTGCAACAACCTCGAGGTCGAGGCTATACGAACATAGACTAAGAAAAGGAATTTTATTTACTAATTTTGTCTAAAAATCATTTAGAAATCACAAAAAATTAATGAATAGAAGTAAAGCATATATATCGTGAAACGTGCAATCACCAAAATACCAGGAGCGTTTAGCGATTGTATAGCAGCCACGAAAGAGTATCGTTTGAAACTCGATGCGTTTTAAGAAACTTGAAGGTCTCGTACGTCGCTTTACAATGGAGATACGTCGGCAATCTTGGTGTTGATTTTTTTCTAGGGCTCCAGAAAAAACAGCTTATTTTGAAATTCAAAGAAGTCAATGACCATCGCCGGGTTTGGGTTTTTTTTAAAAAATCCGGGATTTTTCCAACCCTGGAAAGTAGATATTTTTAAGAGAAAATAATGTATTGGCCATAATGAGATCATGTGTGATCGCGTATTTCCACCTATAAGCTCAATTAAGATCAGAACATTTAAATGAATTTGATGGCAATATTCATAAAATTTTAAATAATGTACAATTATACAATGCACCGTTGAACCTCCAACAAATGCTTATTCAAATTTAAATAGCGTTAGATGTTTTGCAAGGGGATTCCACTTCAATTGCCACAGCTAGTGAAGTTTGGTATAGTTTAATGAATAACGCTATATTATTACCAAAAAACACTTTAATAGAAAACCGAATGAAAAGTGTTCTAACTCCAGCTCATTATTTTGTCAATATGATGCATCCAAAATACTGCTGAATCAGAAAGTATGGCAGAAGAATGCATAAGCCAAAAATATCATGCATTTTGGGTACACTGTTTGGCATTCAAAATTCAAGATGAAGCAAATTTTCCAAAATCTCTGTTTTAGCCAAAGGTGCTCGAAAAATTAAACGCAAAACAATGGTGGAAAATATTACACGCAGAATATGAAAAAATCTTTAAAGCTGCCTGAAGATTTGCATATTTTTTGGATCGTTCATGAGCTGCCCAGCTAGTTCCGTTTCTACGAGTTTTTTCAACCTAAAACCCGCCTGGGTTTTATCGGATTACCCAGTGGGGAGCCAATCCTGACTTGCAAACATAGACTGATCAGCACAATGTTTCAAAGTCAAAATATTCATTCAGGCTTGCTGGCACTAAAAATATATATCAAAATGTTTTTCTTCCGCCAATTAAAACTCATGAAGTGCCCTAAAACGTAAAACTAAATAATTTTTAAAGTCTGTATTTTTGAACTAATTGCGGACGCAGCTTAAAACAGAAAATTATATAATTTCAAAATTATTTATTTCGTGCTAAATAATTTTTTTGTATTGAAAAAAAATGTGTATTGAGGAGTATTTTGACGTTTTTGTCTGTTTAACGGTTATTTCATTTAATTTTCGTGCTAAATAATTTAATTATTTTTTAATCTGATATTTATATTCTTTTTAAAATTTTTAGTATATCGAGAGTTATGTGACGTTTGTTTAACGGTTATTTAAACTTTCATGCTAAATATTTGTTTTATTATAATCTATAATTCATTTACATTTTTGAATTTTATGTATTGAGAATGTTATGACACGTTTTATCTGTTTAACTGTTATTTCATTTAATTTAAGTGCTAACTAATTTTTTGAATCTATAATTCATATACATTTTAGAATATTGTTTGTAAAGGAGTCAAGCGGTGACTGTTTGCCTCTTTTATAAAAGATGATTTAGTTCATGCTCTTTATCTAAATTCAAATTTTAAAATATAAAAAGGGTTATTTCTAGATAAGAAACGTAAATCTATTGCCCTTTCAAGTATCAAATGCTGATATTGTTGTAATTGGTATATGGAGTTTTTCAAAAGAGATGCTTGAACTTTGTTAGGTTATAGTTCAGTCATGTTGTTAAAGCGACATCTGTGAAATTTGTTGTGAATCGTTCAGTAGTGCATGGCAAATCAATATAGCATTATAGCCTTGAACAACGCGGGCAAATCTTCCTGCCGAGTCACTATTTCACGTTTTTAAGGCAAATTTCAGGCAACCTGATTGATAAACAATCAACCAACACACCGAAACACAAGGTTTGTTTGAAACCTTGCTGCTGTGCGTGATAATATACGGTAAAAACGAAGGTAGTCAATTTCACGTTATTCTTTACCCTGCGGGAGAGCTTATAGTTTTTTTTAATATATCTATGAGTGTTAAAGTTGAATTTTTGCAATTAGCTCTGAAGTCGGACAACGAGAGACAAACACTTTCTAGAATTTGTCTTTATTAAAAGTAGCTTTTTTAGTTTTTTAAAACTTGTTTCACGCATTTTTAAAAAAAGGTGTATCATTCTATATAAAATAATGTTTTTTTTTTTAATTTTGAATACAAATATCTTTACAAAACTATGTTTTAGATGAATCATATATATTTATGTATTCAATATTGATCATATTGGTTCAAATACTTTGTTTAAAAAAATATGAGTTTGCATATAAATAAACATATTCAAATTCCTACCAAATATTTTAATCGGAACAAAATCAAATGAAGTATAAAATAAATGAAATTCTAAGGAAAAATGCTTAGGGAAATATGTACGTAAAGATTATACAGATATAAAGGAGCACATATGCATGTCCTTTTTCCACTGCTTGAGATAAAACAAAATGTGGTAGGAATGAGACCAAAAAACGACAATATTTAACCCAGTCTCATACTCTTATTATACTCACAAGCATAATGTCTTATATTTTCGTTCTTTCATTTGTTTCCTCCAAACATATTCTTTACACGTGCCAATATCATCTGTCTAAGGATGGTGATGTATGTAGGTGTTTTAGAAAAGAAGAAAGTATAAAAATAGAATGACGTAATGATAATTCATAAGATGTAAGAAATGTGTTTGTTTACATACAAAATGCGCGAATCGAATTAAATCAAAATTCAAAATCAATAACAAATATCAAAACCTCCTGTATAAGAATACAAGTCCGATTGTCACCAGTATTATTTCATTTCTTTTTCCATCTATGATTGAAATAATTGGTAATTGGTACACTACTATACAAATTTTAGTAAAAAAAACAAGCAATTATGGTACCAACACAATCAAGTATAGATGACCAAATGTAAGAGAGTATCTGCAAACTCGAAGCAACAATCAGGCTTGTAACACATTCTTGTTGGTTTTACGAATACTTGAAATTGCGCGGGGTAATAATAATACATTACCGCAGTCTACTGAATGCTAGTACCTGCTAGAAAACCCAGGAGAAAGGTTTGTGAAAAAAGAGGTTTAATTTGCTGATTTTTTTTATGAGGTTTGGCAAATCGAATTCGACATTAGCTAGAAGCTTACATTTATTTGTGATAATAAAGTGCTAGTGAAGTATGATTATATTTTCATTGAAAATTAAAAATTGCTCGTTTTGTTTCAACTGTTGCAAAAATCACAAAGTTTGTAGGTTATTGATCCATTATACTAAAATATCCTACCTTGCAATATAAGCCTGAATTTTAAAGATATTTAAAAAATTTTACAGGTTTATTTTTTTTTTCCTTAAAAAATGTATGATAGATAAAATCTACACAAGGTGTAAATAGTATACAGTAGTCGAGGTGATCGAAAAAGAGTCAAATTTAGAAAAAGGTACTATTTTTTTTATCGATTAGCAACGAGTAGATCATCAAATAAGGCAATATTTAATTATATAGAGTAGTTTGGAAAACTTGAACCTTGAAATTATTATCGGATGTTATACTCGAAGGGGGTAGAAATTATCCGATTTTTTTCGAGTTTTGAAAGAAATGCAGAGATATGCACTACATAGAATGTTATCAACAAAATTTGATTAAAAGCTGCACTAATACTAAACTAAGGTCTACAATTTACACATTCCATCACAAGAAAAATTGATTAGTATTAAAGTAGATAAAAAAAATATTATTGACCCGATTCTGGAACGATCAAATTCATGATATATTATTCTATTTCATTGCTTCATATTTAAATATATGTTTATTGAAAAAACAAAAAAAACATAAAATAACATAAAAATTTAGGCATCAGAATTGGCCCCAATATACAATTATTTCAACAAAATTATTTATTTTAAGGTACTTTGCCACTGGCACCTCTTCTTAATCCTTTGATTGCACATAACAATTAGAAAAGCTGTGTTACTTTATTTGAAACACATATGCCATTTCCTATACAAAATCAGTTTTTTTATCAGTTGCAAAGCCAGTTTTATAGAAAATTAAAGTATTATAATTGGGTCGGAGTTTAATTTATCCTGACAAAGTTAATTTAATTAAGAAGTGCGTTTGCCTATTACACGATTTATTTATTGATTAAAATTATACTCTAGATTTTACTAAAACTACTCAAATTGTGTGGCATACGCTAAAGAGAACTTGATGCCTCACAGGATCACAAGTATTTTTGTAAAAAAATAATTCATTTGAATCTAATAAAAATTCATCGATTAAAAAGATCATTTAAATTAAGAAGCTTAAATTTGACTGCCTATATACAAACGAAATACTTACATACTTAAATCAGTTAAAGCATATACTATAATATACTTATATGTACCAAATTTCCTTGAATACGAAATGATCATGGAACTTACCTAAAAAGAAAAAAAACAACGATTAATCACAAAAATTCAATAGAAATAAAATTTAGTTTAGCGGTTAAGACGAGGACTTCAAATCAAGAACGTATGACTTAACCTGTTTAGTATACAAAACAAACCTAGCAAACCGCATTACAAAACCTTCAGTATTGTATAGAAATGAAATATTATGCACATATCTCTATCAAATATGTATAAGAAGACGATCATGAACCAATAAAATTAACTCGTCTATAGTACGTCCATATAAGAACATTATTCATTATGTGAGTAAGAAATTTTTTCACACAATATGTCCATCACCAAGATCGAATTATGTGTATGTAATATGTATAGAAAACATAAACCATAATCGAACACGGTTGCGTAACAATAAACATTCTTTACGTATTGTTTTATTCTGTATTCATTTGTTTTTTTTTATCTAATACATCATGTATTCATGTGCCATATAAGAATAAAAAACAGTAGAATAAAAAGAACCGCGGTTTTCTTTGTTATTTAGTTTTCCAAAGAATGTAACTAGTGCGTGTTTTGGTTTTGTTCGCGGAACCTATTACGACCTTAAATTTACTGAATGTTATATCCATTTTCCTTTACTTATTGTGCAGTAATCCTTGACCACATCATATAACCCATTGATTAGTAATTGTTTGGACATCTGATGCTGGACTTCTTAATTCCAACGACATTTCCTTGTAGCCGTTGTATTAAATTTCTGTTATTTACCATACCACCAATTGACCAATGTCAACATTTTCGTGTTGTTTTCACTGACAGACTTGCTATTTTGACAATCAAACATTTTGCATTAGTTAAATTTATTTCAGTTATTAATTTTCTTTATTGAATACAAAAAACAAAATAATACCCGCGTGAACACACCTGACAGTGATAAATTCCTCCAAAAATGTTATTTTTTTGATATGTTTAGTAAAATATACACTTTGATGAGGTTCGGAATACATATACATAAATATTATATACCTATACATCGATAAAGATCAAGATGTAAAGTTTTGTAAAGGTTTCCTAATTTATGAAATTTATGAAATTTATGAAATTGATTCAAAATATTAATTATGTAATAGTTATAATCTGATATCTTTGTATTTCCGTCAAAACCAAAACGAATTTACAAAAATTTCATCCTTATAATCAAGGACGCGCAATGTGAACGGCAATCTAGAGGCATTTTCACAATAACAGTATCTGTAAGTTAAAAAAAAACTTCTAATCGCAGTTATCGACTGGGACATATACGTTGTCACGGATACTTTTCTTTTTTATTTTTAAAAGAAGTTCAAATCGCAGTAGTCGATTGGACATACGTTGTCAGTTGTCATAAATAATAATAAAAATCAGCGAATAATAAACAAAGTGGAAAATCAGCGGTATAAAAAGTTATACTATTATTACTATTTAAAGTTCATTTATAAAAATGAGGGAAAATTGTTATGAAAGGACGCCCCAGAAGAAATTAAGGAGCGAAGAATGCTTGCAGAATTATCATAAAAAAAGGCTTATAATGAAGTTGTCACATGCTACGTAGTAAAGGAAGTTATAAAAATTTTTTCGAAAAGGTAGTTTTGGCTTATTTTAGTGAGGAAATTTGGTATCTTCTTCCACTATTTGGCCTTCCACTATTTGGTCACATTATTCGATGATAAGAATAACTCTCGCTATTAATAAGAATATTATAATAAGCACATTTCCGAAACTTATTGCTCTCTTGAAAAGAACTTCTGATGATTATATGCCAAAAAAAAACAAAGTTCATTCAAAAGAAGACATTCAAATTTATTAGGGAAGCTCGTAACGAGGACTACTTATGATAAAGGTTTTCATTTTTATATGTAACATTGTAGCAGAAGCATGTCGGATTTATGCTATTAACCGATGATATAAATGATTTAGGATCTGCTTTAATTATAAGAATAAGAGAAACTAAAGGAAGGTTGAAAGTTAATTTACCGTTATAAATGATAAGTTATAAATGAGTGCTAAATTTTGTTAAAATATTTATAAAATATTTATAAGATTACGTCGAAATCATTGTAATCACAAGCGCCTTTTCCTGCATCTTATAGGAACGGCAAGTGTTCAACACAAGTATTTGGTAAAAATTGCCTAAAGTTTTAGAAAAAAAATGGGTTGCATATTGCATTTGCATCACATGCACATCAAAGCGCTTTCAAAATAAGTGCGAAAATGATTTTTTATATTTTTTGTAGATAGGCGGTAGCTAAAGGTCTCAGGAGAATGGGAATTTCTTGTGTGACGTAACTAATTTTTATTTTGCAAATTCAATGACACCAGACTCCTAAAATAAGCTTTCCTACAAGCCAGGTTACTCTATAGTTAATAAATTATATGAAAATTTCGTAAACAAATTGCCTTTAAAAGGTAATGGCAATTAAAATAGTTTTTTATTCGCCATTTGCCGTTTCATTAATTTTATATTCAAATTAATTGTTAAACAGTGGACTTAGATTCTTAAAAAGCCCAGTATAATCCGAAAACTATTTCCCATCCGATCTTATCGTTAATATAGAAAGAATAAATATGACTTCAACACTAGTCTTAAAGGCGGAGGTGTATTAATTGATGTAAGGGATGTCATTACCAGTGAATTATACCAGTGAGATTGCCAACATAGCTATAGTAATCGTTGGAGCTTATGTTCATTTCAGGTCAACCATCGACTATTACAAATAGTTGATAATTTATATCATGCCAAAAGCGCCTATATGTCATTAACTTACAACTTTTTATTCAATTATAGCAAAGCCGACTTTATATCTATTAACAATGCTCAATGCTCAGACTAGAGTTTCCTCTGGCAAACTTGAAATCAAAATGGTGCCGTGTTATCATTCAATAGGCTGCTGAAAAAAAAATAATCGAATGAAGTATTCTTTTGGCTAAAATTAAATTTTCGTGAACCATGGTACAATATTGTTTTGGTAAATCTTGAGAAACGTCGTAATAAACTCCATAAATTATTCAGGATTCTTGGTGCCGAATATTCACGGGTGGGTCATTTAAAAGTTTCATTTAAAAGATCGGATTTTTGAGCACTTTTTCGAGTGTATGGAGTCGTATCTCGGCGATGGCGTCACGAATATTGGCCTTCAAATGTTCAATTGTCTCTGGTTTGTCTTTAACGACGCCCCACAGAAAATAGCTCAATGGTATTAAATCGCAGCTTCTTTCCGGCCAATTGACATCACCATTTCGGCTAATTAAACGGCCATCAAACGTTTGACGCAATAAATCGATTGTGGCATGAGATGTGTGGCAAGTAGCACCGTCCTGTTGAAACCAAATATCGTTCACATCAATACTGTGAAGAGCGATCGCAAAAAAATCGGTTATCATGGTGCGATAGATGTCTCCATTGACCGTAATGGTTGCGCCGTCCTCATTTTCAAAGAAATATGGGCCAATGATGCCTCTGTTCCACAAGCCGCACCAAACAGTCACTTGTAATGGGTGCATTGGCTTCTGTAAGACCACGTGTGAGTTTTCTGAGCCCCAAATACGGCAATTTTGCTTATTAACGTACCCACCAAGATGAAAATAAGTTTCATCCGAAAAGATAATTTTTTTGAAAATCGACATCATCGTACAGTTTCTCGTTGGCCCATCTAGCGAAGTGAAAACGAAGCGGATGGTCATGCGGCTTCAACTCTTGAACCAATTAAACTTTGTAAGGCGTCATATCGAGATCTTTTCGCAAAATTCGACGTAAACTTGTGCGTGAAATGTCCAATTCTTGAAAACGATGGAGTTGAGGTTGATGGATTCACACACACTCTCAGCCGCAGCTTCGATATTTTCGGGTGTACGCACTGTACGAGCACGGTCACGTCTTGGCGCATCAACAATGAAACCAGTTTCACGTACTTTAACAATAAACTTGCGTTGGTCCTTTAAGTTTAACAATAAACTTACGTAAGTATTGTCAGATTCGAAATAACCGGTGGTTCAAATTTAAACCGATAGATGGCCCACCCTTTATTTAGCGTTTACTTGTGCTCGGAAGGAATTTAAAAACCTGAGTTGGTTCCTTTATAATAAGTAATAACTATATATTGGCCATTGAGAAGAGCTTAATATCGAACCCGAAAATATTCTGGAGGTTTTTAAATAGTAAAAAAAAAAGCTTATGCGTTTCTATCATATTTAGTAAAAGTCTTCGTAAAGGCATTTTCCGGACCACTGGAAAATTTCCATTATTCATCCGATTTTTAGGTCAGATAACGCAGGAACGAGGTATATAACTACATTGCCATTTTATCCATTCATCTAAACTTTTTAAATCTATGGTACATGTACTTTCACCTTAGATCTAATATTTCCCACGAACAACACGTTTTTTACTGTTAGGTCAACAATTACAAAATTTAGTTTCATTCTTCAGTGATCTTTTTAACAGCACTAACTCCAAATTACAGTTCGATGTTATTTACACCAATTTCGCTAAAGCTTTTGATACCATCGATCATTAACTGCTTCGATTTATTGCCTCGTTTTAACATCATCGCTCCGGAACGTTGTTTGCGATGACGTGTCGGATTTCTCCGGTTGGATTCAGTACAAAGCAACAGCGGCTTTCAGAGCCAGTAAAAAAAATATAAAATAAGGCACAACGGAGGAATGCACATAGTAAAATATGGTTTGGTTGAAAAGCGAGAATAAACACCACTAATAAACTTAACAAATTGCTCATAATTCTGAACGTTGCAACAGATTGAAGATAATTTAATAATATTTTACTCTAATGCCGCACAAAGTTTCGGGGGACAAAAGCGTACCAAAACTTACTAGAGTTTGCCTCGCATTTTTAATTGTATATGTTTATTATCGACCAGCATATATACATATAAATATAAACAGTAGACAGGAGTACCCAAAATTATCTGCACCATGGCGACTACTAGCATCGATATGCCCCTGCTTATGGCATATTTTATATAACAATAGTTCATAAAATATAGAATTACTATTTCGCATTACCGATAAAATTGTTTCAACCATATACTTGAACGCCTAATGTGTTTTATGTTCTGTTTATGTTAGATGACATACATAAATTTTACATTAATCGTTTCATGTATGTATGTATATGTTTTGGTATATAAAAAATTTCGTCATTTATTGCTACACGAGCCACTACAACACTAACATCGAGCTAATTTACAACACGTGTATTGAATCGGAAATTTTTGTCTTAAAATATAATTAATTTAAGATAAACTGACAGTGTGGTATGTATGTTTATAATTTATATAAAAATGCTGAAAGAGATGAAAAATATTTGTTTTTTTTTTTTATAAAAAGATACTAGACATTTGTAATTTTCTTAAATTTTTTTGGAGCGTTGGTGCAAATGCACTACCATAGGAGCCACCTTAAAATCGAGCAAAAAAACTACTTCTCTTGTATCTGTGTTTAGGCCGATAATTAAGAATTACTTTCTACGAGTGCACAAAATAAAGCAGCTTTATGAAGAAAAAAACGTGCTAAACATGATGTTTTTATTTCAACTTAAATGTCACAAGACTTAAGGTGGGTTTACATATATGTATGTTAAAATTTAGGTCGCGTTCACATTGAACATTAACAAGATATGCTAATTTAATATTACTATAAATGTTGTACAAACTAACACCCTTCTCAACATGTAGTCATATTAAATTAAACCAATTACACTTGTGTATTTAACCAACTTTGGTCCATCCAGCTTATTCAGCATATCGTCAATCATATTATCGGTTGTACAATAAATGTATGTTACCTTGTTTGAAGTTAAGTAGTCATGTACAAATTTGATTGGTAAGCAATTGTATACATTCTTGACTGTCTTCGCTTCTATTCAGATTGGATCGCATACTACTTCAGAAAATGCGATGAAATGAGCTTCTGTCGAAGACAAAGAGACAGATGTTTGTTTTCGACTAACCCTCCAGATCAAAGTGCCATTGAAATTAAAACAATAGCTACTACTGGATTTACTGTCAAAATGGTCTCCTGCCTAATCTGCGTCGACGTAGCATTTAAAACTTAGATCGTTGTCTTCGTTTCCCAATTTAAGCTTTAGGGATTTGGTAGCTTTCAAATATCAGAAAACTCTCTTTACCTCATTGCAGTCGTATCGCTTTTGATCACTCACATCGTCTTGTCAATATTGACGTTGCAATTGAGATATTCGGCCTGGTGTTGGTAGATAAGTAGAGTAAAGATCCAATTGCACTCCGATAGATTTCATGTAACGCGAACGGTTCTCTTCGAATTGGATACCGAGACAGAATTGCAAATTTCCGAGATTTATTATGATAAAATTGTTATTCATTGATATTTCAAAATCATTAATTAGGTTGATATTTCTTGAGACTACAACAATATCATCGACATGGTTAGATAGTTATATCATATCTTATATCGTTTATCGTCGTAATCACATTGTACATACCTGTTCTCTTCCATAACAGTGGTAAACTTCTTGTTCCATTCTTTTGCGCCTTGTTTGAGACCATATAAATGGCGATAAATCTCCATTTAGGTATGCAGTTTGAATAGCAAAATGTTTAACTTCCATCTTCCTTTTTCTTGCTACTGCCAAAATAATTTTCAATGTCGTCGGGTTTGCTCAGCTGATGTTTATCACTGTCTGCTGATGCTTTAGTTGATGGCCGCTCGAGATCTCAAAGGTAGTTTGATTATAAAGGGTTACCCAATAGGAAGTTTAATTTTAAATAGCATGGTATTTAGGCAGCTGTCAATTTTGATGCTGTCATCTTTTGACATTTGACAAGTAAAAACTACGCCATTACTAAAAATGGTACTATACATGCTTCAACAACGCACTGAAATTAAGTGTCACACAAGCAACGAAACAATCGCAATTTTGCAAGAAAAATTTCCTGACCGTGTTATTTCTCGAAGAGGTGCGATCACAATAGGCCACCGAGATCTTGTGATCTAACACTTAACATCCAAGTCTAAACTTTTTTCTTTGGAGGCACGTGAAAGATAAAGTCTATGCCAATGCTCCACAATCGATTCAAGACCTTAAATATGAAATTTGTGAAGTTATCGAGGATATACAGCCACAAATGTGCGAATTGGTCATGGAAAATTTCATGGAAAGAATATGGTGATGCAAGCGTAGCCGTGGCGGCCATTTGGCTGAAATCGTTTTCAAATGTTAATGACATACCTTCCTCTTTACAATGAAATAAACATTCATTGATTTCTCTTAAAAAATACTCGTTTTTTTTTAATATCAAAATGAAACCTCTTATTGGAAAACCCGTTATATAAAGGTTTCACCAAACTTAACATCACGGCAAATCTTAATTTTGTGTGTTAACATCGAAGAATCGATATCATTTCGTCCCGAATTCGTATCCCACGAAGAATAATTTTTCAGCTGTGTCATCCAACTTTTCATCCGATGTTCTTTCGGGACGTGTGCATATACAAGTGCTCCAAAAGTATGAAAATAATTTAAATCTGGTAGGTTATCACGGCACATTACCTACAGAGTAGTTTTTACGCTTCTAGTTGATAGACAATTGATTTTGTGATTCTCCATAGTCACCGCTTTGCCCCAATACTGTTTATGCAAGCCTAAGCTTGTCAATTCCGTTTTGTTCTGGTGTGTTAGTAAACTGGGATTTAATTTCTTTTGACTTTAGATAGTTTCGCAGTTCATTATCCACATATTCACCACCTCTGCGTCTGACCTAATTACTTTAGTTGACATCCCATATTGCGTTTTTGTTTTGACAAATTCCATAACCTTTTCTCAAACGTCAGATTTTTGTTTCAAAAAATATATATAGGAATATTATGAATGATCATCAATGAGAGTAAGTATATATTTATTACCTGTTGCTGTTGTTATTTGTAATGGTCTGCATACGTCGGTGTGTATATTAGGTCTTATTTATACGCTGACCTAGTGTATGATTTTTTGCGGAAATGGATCTCTGGTTTTCTTCCATTGTAAACAGATTTCACACGTATTCTTCTCGTCGCAATTACCTATCTTCATATTTGCTGCAAGTTCCACCATTTTCCTGATATCTATCAAATATTAAATTGCGATGGCCAAGTACGTTATGCGCTTGATGATTCAACTTGTAGATATCGTTGGTGGATTAAGAATAAATAATATTTTTCAGTTCTCGTTGATTTCACATTGTTTTCCTTTAAAAGTGATGGGCAACCGCTTTTAGCCAGTTTTAGCTGAATCACTGAATTCAAAAATGCCGGTTCACTTAAAAAATGACAGGTCGCTGCTCATGTGTGCCAATGCTCCTGAGTCTACACACCATTCTAATCATCAGAATATTTACCTTATTCTGATGATTAGCTAGAATAAGTAGCTACATTATATTTGGGGAATATCAAAACTTGTGCCCCTTATTTGTATACTTTAAGAGCATTTTCTTCACCGGCACTCGTATTTCCGATATCTTATCGATGTTTATACTCTTACGACAATTTGTTTTTCACCATACTTCTAAACTCTACGTCAAGTCAGCCTCATCACGTGATTCAAGAGCTGTTATCAAAACACTGTATAGCTTTCCGATAAGCTTCACAAGTACAACGAAACTGCGAAAGTCTCTGCTAATCACTCACACAAAGTGTGTTCATATTTCCGCCTTCAGGTGTCCTATCTGACATAACCATCTTAAAAGTCTTACTTTATTGGATAAAACTGATTTTTGATGATAATCCCGTAATGATTCCCACATCACTTTGGCCGTCACTATGTTCCTGACATGTATGATTTGGTTAACCTTAATTGAAAGACCAATATGTACACGAGCTTTACCATCTCTTTTATTCCAAACCGCTAATTGAGTTTCATCTTCTGGTGCTGCTTCAGTAATTACTGACCACAAGTCTTCCTTTATCAGTAAAAGTTTGATTTCGTATCGCCAAATCTGATAATTCTCATCATTTAATTTAATAATTTGAATCTTCGTTGTATCAGCTATTTTAGAGGTTATGAATTTTCGAGTAAACAAATTTCTCCAAATATATTGTGGTGTCCCTGATTATCGTTGATTTTTTTATACGATGATCACAATATATTTAACGAAAAGTGCTTGATTAGGAAAATAATACAGGATAAAAAAAACCGTAATAAAAATCAGAATCGACCCAAAGAGAATTAAAATGTAAATCAAAAAATTGTAATTACAAGTTCGAGAAGTATATTGTTCGAAATACTCATTAATCAGTCTTTTGTTTTACTCACGTGACCGAATTAATAAGCACTAAAAGAACTATTCTTTCGGTTATATAAATAAATAAAATAAAAGTAGGATTAATTAGTTTATGTAAATTTGAGCTAACCACAGTTATTAAAGAAAGTCGTAACAAGCAGGGTTCACGCCATGGTTTTACAAATCCAAGATAGATATTCAATCATAAACCGTTTAAAGTCACAACATTTAATATATTCCTTTCAACGGTCTTGTTCTTATAATAGCTTCAATTTGTCTTCCCAACTGTAATAAATTGCATAACGATTTGTTTTTTTATAAGACATAGTTTTCTTCTTGTGTCTTTTAATAATTATGTTATGCATAGTGGCTTGGTGTGCAAGCGGTGGCTTATTAAGATTTATTGTACATTTTTCCTAATTATGTTATACAAAAAATTTATAATTATGTATATCTGAAATTTAAGAAGATTTGATTTTATTTGCATGTGCTGTTCGTTAAAATAATAAATTACATTTTTAAAAATGCATTTTTTAGCGTAAAATGAAATTGCAATAGTTAAATAACAATTTAATTAGTAGCTAATTAATTATATATACTTAAATAAGGTGCAGTTTATGACTTTTTAAATATAAAAGTTGAAGAGTAATTATAGTTACAAAGTTAGAGAGGGATGTTCTATGAATTTTTTTTTATAGTTGATAAAGACAACCAAATACCTTTACCACTAAAGTGTTTATATCGCTTAGTTTTTTTGCAAAGTGGACACTTTTTGGCTGTACTGTACGGTTAAATAAAGGGTGTTTTATTAGATGCAGAGAATTTTAAATTGAAAGACAACACAGAAAATTGGAAATGAAATTGGCTTTATTTGACAGATGGCATTAATATTTGTATATTATTTTGGCCATATTATTTCGGGTAAATGGGTCGAAGGAAACATTGATCCACAGTTTCATTTGCAAATTTTGTTCTGTGATGAGGCACACTTTTGGTTATCAATGATAATCTGTAAGCCACTGCCGAAACACCATTACATCCAGAAAATTCATCGTTTGGTGCAATTAAATGATCATGGTCAGAAAGTTACAGTCAACGGTGATCGGTACAGACACATGGTACAGTCGCATATCTATGCTCATAAACCAGTTAGGTACCAATTGAGTACTTGGAAGCCAACATTCGACGCATTATTGCCGAAATTCATTTTCACATCTCCTGATTACGCCATGTACGTGCCAGCCGCGGCAGCCTCAAGTTTGGATAACAAAATGTCATGCCTTTACGTATCAAGCACTACAACTTGCTTATCATTAATTATAATCTAGACATCTAAGTCTTGGCGCGAGGACTTTTTCGGATTGGAATCACTTTCAAAATTGTATATTGATAGGGGAAAACGGAATCGCGAATGCTAACATATATATAATTAACCAAAGATAAATATAATTATTTATTTAAATAAATATTTGCTATAATTTAGTATTATTTTAGTTTGCAATCACTAGATCCATTGGATTGTTTCTTTGTAGGCGTTGTATTGCCATCGGACAGTCCAGCATACAACGTATTTCGATATTCTCATGTTGTTGAAACCGTGAATCATGTTTGGCAGCATAAACTACAATTCATTCATTGATGTCTTCTATCTTTAAGTCACGGTGCAGGTCTTCATTTCGAATGTACCACCGGGGCATTTACAATATTCCGAAGTACTTTATTTTGGAACGTCTGAATTATCTTAACGTTTGTTTTTTTAGTACAGCCCCAAAGTTGTACTTCGTAAGTCCATACAGGTTTCAGAGTTTGCCGATATAGTAGCAATTTATTATGTATAGATAGTTCAGAGCCTCTACCTATGAGCCAATACATTTTCCTGTATTTGATGTTTAATTCGTTCTTTTTCTTTTTGGCATGTTCTTTCCGTTGAAGTTTGGCATCTAGCGTCATCCCTAGATATTTTGCTGTATTTGTATGAGAGACTTGTTTAGAATTTATTACGATTGGTATACTGACATAGTTTGTTTTATTAGTAAAATTCACACGAACCGATTTTGTTTCATTGAGCTTAATTCTCCATTTTTTCATCCAGTTACTAACTGTTTTAACCGATGTTTGTAATTTTGCTGTAGCTTGCGTTACATTGCTCCCAACTGCCGAAATTTCTGTGTCATCAGCAAATGTAGCTATAGTTGTTTCTTTCATTAGTGGTATGTCTCGTGTGTACAGGAAGTATAAGATGGGGCACAAAACGCTTCCTTGTGACACTCCTGCTGAAATTTTCTTTATTTCCGAATATTTATCTTTATATTTTACATGGAAATGCCTGTCGGTTATGTAAGATTTTAGGATTTCATAATACTGTTTGGGAAGATCTTGATTTAACTTGTACTCTAATCCTTTGTGCCATACACAATTAAATGCTTGCGCTACATCCAAGAAGAGGCTTGAACATATCTTTTTCGTTTCTAGAGTACGTTCTATAATATATGTGATTCTGTCAACTTGCTCTAGGATCGAATGTTTTTCTTTGAATCCAAACTGATAAGCAGGTATAAGATCATTGTCTTCTATTATAGGCTTTAGTCTCTTCAGAAGTAGTTTTTCAAATATCTTCGATATCGTAAAAAGTAGAGATATTGGTCTAAATGACTTTTTATCGTTACTGTTTTTGTTTAACTTTAAAATCATGATCACTTCTGCTAACTTTCACTGCCTTGGAACGTATCTTAATCTAAACACGAAGCATTGATTATGTGCAGAAGTTTGTGTAGTGCTTTGTCTGGTAGTTCTTTTAAGATTTGCCCAGTTATTAAATCATATTCAGGAACTTTTTTGGATTTAAATTTGTTAAACCTCCTTTTAACTTACAGAGCGTTACAGTTGTATTTCAAGCTCATCTAATCTGTGTACAAAATTAACATTTTCATTTGTCGATTGTCTGGGTAGTGGTTGAAACGTTTCTTCGAGGTGTCTCGCAAACAGATCCGCTTTTTGCTTACCATTACGAGCCCACGTACCGTTATTATTTCTATTAGGTGCTGTTGAATTTTTTGGTCTCTTGATCGATTTTGTTGCTTTCCATAGGGAGTATTAAGTGTCTTTTTGACCAGTAAGTGAAGATAAATATTATTCTATTGTTTTATTTTTAACTTTTCTGATAATAGATTTCAGTTTTTTACATAAGTTATTAGGCTCGGTTTTATTAGCTGCAGTTCGATTTATTTGCCAGAACTTACGTGCTTTACGTTTCTTAGCCACCAGTTCTCTTACTTCGAGTGGATAATTTGTACCTCTAATGTTATTTGCAGGTTCGAGTGGAGTGCTCTGCCACTCTGCTTGATGTATATTTTCAATTAGTCTGTCAATTTCTTCTTCAACGTGCATAGATATTTTTATTGGAACTTCCGATTTGATATTTTCATTTAACAATTCACGAAAAAAATCCAATTGGTATTCCTATTCTAAAATCTTGGTGATATTTTTTTTGAATAAAAGTTGCGCTTAATGTCATGATAACAGGAGAGTGATCTGATGTAAAGTCTTCATTATTTTCCATTCGTATGTAGTTGTGAGATATTTCTTTTGTTATATAGAAATCTATAAGATCAGGAATTTTGTTTAGATCTGTTGGCCACCAGACTGAAAGTCGCATTTTAATTTTTTCGCTGCTTTAAACAGTTCTCTTCCTTTTGATGTTGTAATTCTGGAGAACCAAAAAGTGTTTTTAGCGTTGAAGTCACTGCCAATAATGAACCATAGCCCCAATTTCTCCAAATAACCTTAACTCTTTTAGCAAATTTTTAGCGCATACTCGCTTTATTTTTATTTTTTGTGCAATAATAAACATAGCCATATTTACAACGAGCTAGTCTTTAATTTTATTGAATTGAACGATTGAGAAGTTTATAGTGGAAAAATTGGCTAAATTTTTATATTTTAGTAACTACAACTAACGACACAATGAAAATAAAGACAAAACTCAGAAAACATTATAAACGTTATTTGCAAATGTAGTCTATAATAGCAAAACCAAATTTTTGCAAGTAGGTACTTGTGAATACCAAATTTGTCCCATTGGAACGCAACTAACTCATTTTGTTTTCTGTTACAACTACTAAAGTTTTGTTTCTATGCTAGGCTACTCTACAAAAGAAAATTAAGCTTAGAAAAGTGAACCTATAGTGCTTAGGTCTTAAACGGCTGTAAAGATACTTTTGGAACCATTTCTTACGGATTTTATACATGTTTCATAATAATAATAATAATGTTATTAAATGTAATATAAAAAATCTAAAAATTATATTCAAAATTATTATCTTGTAAATCATATACCTACATAATATTTATAATACTCGCTCTGTCATTAACATATTTCAATAATATCATATCCATCAATATGAATCCGCTATCTTACTATAATATATGTATCAAACCATTATACAATAAATTCAACCTTATTATATCGATTCATGGTTGACAAAAATCGATAAAAAATGCTAATTCATCATCACAAATATTTTGTCTGTGATTAATAATGACCATAATATACCTACACGTGTCAAATACAAAACCAATAATTTACTCATATGAACATTTTCACACAAGCATAATACATTTAACGTATCATCTAAATATATTTTAAAATTTTAAATAAATAATAGTAATATTTTAAAAATATTTTACAATAATTGTTTTTAATCTTATAATACTCGTATATAGCATTCGAAATACTGTTACTCATAAAATGTTAATTTAATATTTTACAAAAATAACAAGCCCTACCAACCATATCGCTTATATATAATAATTTATTATACGCATGTTAATGTCATTAGCACATTTTATTTTTATCTGCTCTCCTGGTTTTTTTGCTGTTGACAAATTAGACAAAGCTAATTGATATTTTTATGATAAGTACATTCTCATCACCTAGTGATAATTAAATAATAAGTTGATAATTAAAAATAGAAAATCGATTGAATAAACCGTACTATTATTAATAGTAGATGATTTTCTTATCTTTCTATTTTAACGGTTTAATTAATTTTTTTTTCATCGCCACTGTCTAAATTTGATAGTAATGCAACACCATCTACATACAAATAATAGAATACGATGGGAAAATTATTTATGAAAAACGTGTAACATTTTGAAAATTCCTTTCGTAATTAATTTTCAACTACAGATATTAAAATTGTGTTATACGGAGACGACATATGTACAAATCACCCGAAAATAATATTTTTAGTAGGTGGTATATCGGTGTTTGCTTATTCAAGGCGTAATATGTGTTACAATTCGGCATGCTATACAAAACGTAATGTTAATAATGATGATGACTAACAGTAACAGCACAAGCGTATAACACAAACGATTCATCAATCAACTAACAAATAATTACACCGAACAAATACATTGTGAAATGTGATAATCCCCAAAATATATATATATATGTATATATATATATATATATATTTATATATATATATATATATATATATATATATATATATATATATATAAAAAATTTATTTCATCAAAAATGTACACCATACATCGTTCCCCACACATAAAAATCTAATACAGTTAGATCCGAGATCTTCCAGGCCAATGAATTGAATCATTTCTTCCCATCCAATTATTTGGGTAATTTTCGTTTAACCAATTCTTAACAGTTGTACCGTTCACTATTTAATTGCAATGGTAGTATAAATGATCCAATTAAATTATCGCTTATTACACCATCCCACACTTGACAATAAAATGGATAAAATAAACAAAATATAGAAAATGGATATCAATGTAATCCTTACCTGAGATCTGTGCGATAATAATTAATCATAAAATTATTTTCTTATTAAGTGTAATTCACAATTCTGACACAACCCTCGAGAATTTTTCAAAACTAATGCAAATATTTAATTTTTGTTTTTTCAACATTTAAACAAAGAAGTGGATAATGACCGCCTACTGTTTAACTGATAAAACAATTTTTTTACAATATTAACACTCCAGTTTACAACATCTTTTGATTCGATTGAAAATAAACGGGATACGTAAAGTATCACAGATTGTAAAGTACACAGAATATTAAGGAGAATTAAAATACATTAACGGTTTTTTATGAGAAAAACACATAATGCAGATGCAAAATACTCACTTAGAAATAGCCTATACAAATACCAGTCAAGTAAGACAAAGTTATTGGCTCTCCGATAAATATTTTGAAAGTGACAGTTTAATATTTGTGCGTACTTTTTTAAAAAACAAACACCCTGTATCTCAAAACTTATCAAAAATTGATCTCCTGTTCCCATCTAATTTTTAGAACATGCTTTGTTTCAAAAAAGATTAGGATAAAGCTAATGATGTAGTTTTATAGTAAAAGGTATGGGCTGTACTTAACCCACTGCATAATATAAATACACATAGTACTACCACCATAAGAAAAAAACAGTTTACTCATTGACGTTCCAGATGTCGGGTCGATAAAATATCGTCAACATTTAGTATAAATGTATGACATTTAGGCCAATATACATATACAAATATTTTGATTACTTTTAAAACGATACCAGGTATCGTTTTTGGAAATGTGGGTCTCAATATGCTCCGTTTTTAATGTAGATTCTGATTGCCAATGACTTCCAAGCAACATGGCTGGTAAATGTCATAAAATAACTATTGCCTAACTCGTAGCGTCTGGCCTCCAGATTAGGAGTGGATTAAAATCTACAGTTCTGTTCTTTATGTTTTGTATACACCCTCATAAAACACTTAATGATATGAACCTTACAAAAGGACCGCGGATTCATCATAACGATCTCGGAAACTGTACACATACCACGCTATGAAAATGGAAACATGGGACTTATTAAGCTAAGAGCTAATATAAGGAGGACGGTAATAACTATCAAGAAAGCGAATAATTACTTACACGACGTGTTGGCTCGGAATGTGCTCAGATGTTCGGGGAGTGCTATACATGACAATACTAATTATTACTTCGGACATCAATTCGAATTTTCACCAACAAAATCAACATAACGATCGGCAACGTGCAATCATCGACCGAAGGCAAATCAGATGTTGTTAAAGATTTGATCATTTTTAAAAGCTTAAATCAGTAGAACTGCAAAACTAAGAACACACATCGACCCACACAGCAAGCATCAATAGTAAGTCACAATAACGGATTTGATGCCTTTGAGCTAGGTATTATGTATAATCCAGCCACTTCAAGCTCTTTCTGTGCTTGTAAAAGAATTCACAAAGTAACGTGGAAAACGATTGATGAATGAAGTGCAAATCAAATCGATCGTCCTGCTCCTAATCTCAAATGGACACTCCAAAAGCATTACCGACGTTTGATCTTTTAGTGCAAACTGTCATCAACCTTTAATAAACTTCGCTTTGGAATGTCGATACAATGACAAGCCCACACAGAAAAACCATTCAATATAACGGTTCAATATAACAGTAGTAAATATTACAGTCAGTCGTTACAACCGCAGCATAAAAGACCATCGGAAAACGATAACCGAGAGTGCTTGCAAAAAATGGTTTTGCAGAAACTGCTAAAACGGTAGGTAATGCGGGAACCCTGTAACAGCAAATATCTTTGACCAAATCTTATAAAAATGCATCTCACGAAAGACGCTCATTATAGATTCATCGCCATCAGAGATGGAAATGGTGAACTGAGAACACACGAAATTGTTGTTCTCTCGATATGGTAGTCCTACTTTCAAAATCTACTAATCGTCATTAGTACATGACTATGTGGAGTTCCTTCAGGTAGATTAGAAAGCTAACTAAAGCATTTAATTTCCAACCCTTCAAGAACCAGTAAGTCAAGTAAGTCCCAGTAAGAATTATAATTATTGGGACCATCAAAATTAAAGTTTTTCCCATCTTAAGACATGTAATCCACAATTTAAAGAAATATCTTTAGTATCTTTACTGCTAGCAGTTCTGCTAATTTTGCGCAAATTACGTTTTTAGAGGCTTTTGGTTGGTCCTCTGTGTTAATTTATCATTTTCGAGTTGAATGACTTTCCCTATGAGCTAAAATGAAAAGGTTTACACCAGTGTAGCTTTTACAACCATCTACCATTATTTGCGTATTACTAAAGTGTCGTGTTGGAATTATCGTAACCAATGAAATTATGATACATTTTTTTCTAAATGAGTAATCATTAAAAGCCTTTTTATTTGTAGGTTATTTTTATTTGTGTTTGGCTTATTTGAGAAAGAACCCCATTTAAAATTAGGTCTACCTAATTTTTTACTCCACAATAGAATATAATGATTCCTTATCAAAAGCAAACGTATAAACTAACGTCTGAATGATGCGGACATTATTTTTTCTACTGCCCATAAGATAAATCTAATTTCCTCGCCTGAAATTTATTGCAAACTCTTAGTTGATTCCATCTTAACATCTCTGATTACCATTTTAACCAGCTCATCGATGCGCCACATTAGATTAAGGCCTAGAGTTGTCGCTAAAGTTTGCAAATATTAAGACAAACAAGTTAGCAGGTCCGGATGGTATTCCCCAATTTTTCTTAAATATTGTTGTAAATCCCTGTCAAAGCCACTAGATTATAATTGGTAAAAAAAACAATAATTGTTCAGTGAAACAATCATTGTTGTCATAATGACAACAAGTCAATGCACTTGATATCTCGAAAGCATTTGTTCGCGTGTGGCACAAGGGTTTGCTGTGCAAACTGAGGGCAGTTGGCCTCTATGGTTCGTTAATTTTATGGATTGAGAATTCTCCTTGCTGGAAAATCCAATTGGTGGTGGTAGCGTGACTTCTGCACCACTATGTTTAAACACTGGTGTCGCTCAGTCATCCGTCCTTTCTCCGACTTTTTAATCTTAATCAAGATTCAATCCGACTTTTTAATCTTATCTTCTATCACTCTCAATCCAATATACTCCTATGCTGATGACAGCTCACTCTCACCTCTTACTATTTACCTTCTTCTTCATTGCGAAACGACGTTCTCGCAGAAAGAATGGCTATGAAGGATCGCCTTACGCGAGATCTCAATACTATTCTTAAATGGGACGAACTGTGATGGCTATTCACCGTCTTTCTGACCAATGAATCCAGCTTGGCTATGCCTGACACATTTGAGATTCTAGGCTTGACTATATCAGAAAGAATATCTTGGGCTGAACCAAAAAAACAAAGCAGCAATTGGAGCAACTAGATGTCTTGGATTTTTACGGCGATATAAGTTTTGCTTTACTCCATTTCAGAAACACTCACAATAAACTAGACAGTTTTTGGCTACGATATCGTATTTGATTAAATGCAGAATCTGCCTCTCCCACATTATCCCATGCAAGTAATTTATTAATCAAAACTTTGCAAAAATTTCATGTATCCCGAAGGCATAGTAATCCTAAGAGCAAATAAGGTATGATTTTTAATTAGTAGTTTCGTCGAAAAATATGTCTTCCCTACTACTTCCAATGGCGTATTCTCTTAGGTGCCTTGTCTCATATTTAATGTTAAAACTTCTGCCTCGAAAGATTATCTTACTTTTAGCCGGTCAATTTCAAATGAACTATATTTTATTCTATAAGAACTGAATAAATGAAAGAGACCACATAATCGTGTTGTTTTCACAAGTATAAAATTTCCTAGTCTAACTTATGTTGTTTAATGTCAGTACATTTTGTACATCACATCCTTTTGGGAGCAAAGATAAGAACTATTTGTATGATGGTTTATCCAAATTTATTTACAAACGTTCACCGAGATTATAACGCAAAAAAAATAAAAATTAAATAAATATAAACATTTCATCTTGTCAATCTTTTCATTTCGCGAATAAAATAATTTTCTCTCGTTACACAAACACAAATGTTTTATTATTAACATTTATAAGCATTAAATTTTTGCACTTATACTTGAGTAACTGTCCAAACTTTTTATAACTTAACGAAAAACAAATAATTTTGATGTTACATGTGGAGATGTTGCCGCAAATCCAAATAAGTATATCGCATAGTAAGAAGAAAAGTTCACATATGTTCCCACTAACTACTGGCACAAATATCAAATATTTGATTTTAAGATTTTATTGATATTTTTGTAAACGTTTTGTAACTTTATATTTTTTGTGTAGTTTACACAGTATAATGACCTATCCCTATTAGAATATATAATATTATTTTTTGCTGTTGTAATATTACTTAGTTGGGCCTGGTTACTCACAATACGTCAATAAGAATATAGGGTGTGATTGGAACGGCAATACTGCATAATTTTCTTTGTAAGGTTAATTGGTGTGTGATCGACATCACTGTACATTAAAATCTATGAATTGGCCATGAATACCACTATTAATGGGTTTAAGGCGAGTTTGCTTCAACCAATTAAAAAAATACCTCTGGAGAGTTTGTAGAGTGTAAAGGATAGAGTGATAGATGCGGATCTCTGTGGACAGAAGAACACAATATGTGATCTAGGAAAATTTTACGAAATTTAGTGTAATTAAGCAGTAAGATATGCGTATACCAACACAATCAAGAAATTAATACTAAGTTGATGGCCGACGCTTCTTAAAAAGAGGGCAAACATATCCTTTCCTTATTTTTATATGTTTTGTCACGATTTATCAAATGTCGATCGATGCGGAGATATCAAACGTGATTTGTAACTCGACTAAAAGCCGGTTTATTTTACAATAAATCAAGGTTTGAAAGCACAACCAAAAAAATTGAACTTATATAAAACAGTCAATGACCATCCATTAACTAGTTATATTGTTTTACATACCAGTTTCACTCTCAGCTACTACTATTTAGCAGTGTTGATGAAATATTTATTTTATTACTTCCACATTATAACATACAACTAATTGATTTGTATAGCAGCATGTGCTGTATATAAATAGGCCTGTTTCCTTATCGGTCAAAAACATTGAGGTTAGATTTGTCTTAATATCTATAGGCCAAAGCGATAATAATTTTATTTTGTGGTTTTGTGTTTGTTTTAAGAAAGAAAACAATTGTTAAATTCAAATAACCAAATAAATTCTTGTGTAATAAATTGTATAAAAATTGGTGAGAAAAGACGCTAAAATCGGGATCGGTTAAACTCGATTAACAGAATGCTCAAAATTCCGACTATACATATCAAGTTATGCAACATCAAGATATTATAATAATATAACCTATATTCTAAAACCAGAACCAGATTGCATCACATGACATAATTAGTGACAAAGATTAGCAAAATTAAATAAAATTAATAAAAACAAAATGACACGTTTTGTCAGAATTTGTCACCTAGTTAGAGATTGTTTATTTTTAAAAACAAAATCTGGTAAAAGTGGATTTTAACACATAAGTGATGTGAAAAAAGTAAATTTGACAATTTCATATTAAAGCGATTTTGTTTTTGTATAACTGCTGTCGTGAAAACCGACACTTGGACAATTTAATTGCAGAAAATATTATGAATAAAATTAACGTACAACTTCTAAAGGCGAAATCTGAATATTGTCTTTCACTATATGTGGATCGAATAGTCGTCTGCTGATAAAAAAATACCACCCAGCAAAATGATTATTTAGGCAAATCAAAAAGTATTCAAAAAACTTAACGGCAGTTTAAACGCTAGTATATTAGTTGGTTGGAGCTTAGTCATGTAATATGAACATAAAGGCTGTGGTAAAGAGTTACTTTCCCACAGCTTTGTAATATTGACAAAATAGGCTTGTGTTATCTAAAATAAAACCAGAGCGATAAGGCTCATTTTTGGTTAAGTCGCTACATTTACAAGTAAATTTGCCGCATTTATAGTGGAGAAAATCAATAATATATTGTTATGCCGCAACTTTACACCCATTAAAAGTCACTGTTTGGTATGCTTTATGGGTAGGTGAAGTCATTGGCCTCCAATATCGTGCGAATCAATACTTTAGAATTATTTTGTTTGCGGATCTAATGTTTTTTATTTTTATTTTTTTTAATCCCTACAATCTTCTTTGAGGCCGAAGCTCACCCAACTCTTTCGCGGTTATTTTAATGTCCTACTTTACGCCAACGAGAGCCAAATCGAGGACGTACGAATACAGGTTCGCAATTTTGAATATACATTTGCGCAATGCATTGTTCCATGCCAGCTTTTTTCAGACATGGACGATGGTTCCAGCCTCTTTAGAATTATTTTGTTTTAGAATTATTTTGTTTGCGGATCTAATGTTTTTTATTTTTATTTTTTTTAATCCCTACAATCTTCTTTGAGGCCGAAGCTCACCCAACTCTTTCGCGGTTATTTTAATGTCCTACTTTACGCCAACGAGAGCCAAATCGAGGACGTACGAATACAGGTTCGCAATTTTGAATATACATTTGCGCAATGCATTGTTCCATGCTAGCTTTTTTCAGACATGGACGATGGTTCAGCCCTTGGATTCTGCACTACAACAGGGGTCATAGTTGTGCTCATCGTCATCACCGATCGTAATCAGGTGATGAAAACTCCCTTTTGCAACCCTTCCCCGTTGGGATTCGAACCCGGGACGTCTCGTCCCAAACACCGCAGCTTTAACCACTGCGCCAATTGCTCGGTGGCATAATGTTATCTTTCTAATATAGCTATTACTTCGACCACTATACCGGGATGTTTATGGATTTAATACTATTAACGGTCGTCATTGTCGCATTTGGGCTATATATCATTAGCATGACTCTTCTCTCAAAAGTCATTAGCTATCTGTAATACTTACCTGTTAGGGTCCCATTATCATACCCATAAATGACAAAGGTTCTGACAAATTCATTGTACAATTTTAGCATATCGGAAATTGCAAAGTATATAGACTGTAACAGTGGACAAATGGTATACAAATCATGGTTGGCAGCGGCAGGACAGCATCTCTGAAACCTATGATCATAAATTTTATTTAGACTCGATGATTTTGAAACCAACGGAAGCTGAGAATCAACTTGCATACAATTATACAGTTAGATCTACAAGTCTTTTTGCCACGGTTTTATTTAGTCCAATCACATATACTTAGATGTCAACTTCATTAGATAGATACGTTCTAACATAAGATTAGACAGCATCGGGGACAGAACATTACATTGCCGTACATTATAGCTCCCGATGGATTGAATCATAGATTTTCTACAACTCCAAGAACACCACAATAAAACTAAATACGTAATGTTTAGAAAGCATTATCCTCATTTAAAAATTTAATCAGTGACTGACCAATTCGGGTGATTCTCTTCAGTAAAATGTTGCAGTAATTTGTATGATGTGTAAAAGGTAACTGTGCCGCGAGAGTTTTCGCTTTTTGAGTTTTTACATTTTTAACGATAGGACATAAAGAGACCACTTTGCAACCGTGAGGCATAACTTCGCTTTGCCATACTAATCGAATAAGGCCGAAAAGGTAATACCATAAAGTATTTCCCTCCGAGTACGATAAGCTAACAGAGTTAATGCAATCAACGCCAGGGGAACGGTTTTTTTTAGTTTCTAAGGCCAGTTTCTACCCAGTGTGAATTTCTCATAGAATGAGTTCTCTATGCACATCATTGCTGCCTGTATTTGACCACTTTCATCATTTGTCACAGGTTGATGTTAACACGAAGTTCGCCATCCTGGTTCCGAATGGTAATAGACCTAGTTCTAACGATATGTTGCAGCCAGGTCTGCTTTTAAAGAAGAATGAACTGAGCTCATTGCTGAGTTGATATACTATTCGCTGGTGCTTAAATGATGCTTGACAATCAAGAACATGACGAAGCAAATCAGAACGCCTGGTCACAATGCCTATTTAATGTCTACTGCGTGGTAAAGATTACTTGCTTACCACCCTACTGTCTCAAATTCAATATTCGCCGTAAACCAATTATTATTATGTGAGGTGTACAAGTTATTCAAAGAAACGCGGTAACGACCATTTACGCCTTAGTAAAATTTTATAAAAAGTAGAAATTAAAATGTAGATATTATGTATTGAAAAATTGATCGAATACAAAAAATTAGACATTACTATTTTAGTTTAAAATCATCCAGACAGTACTCGTCATTTTCCCAATTCTATAAATCAAGTATAATAATAAAATGGCGTTCGACGGCGTCTCCACTTAAAAAAATAAAAAATAAAAAAACAAATGTAAAACCGCTGCTAAAATTTCCGCTATCACCTTTGTGTTTGTTTTTATTTTGTGTCATGACAATAAACTATAAATGTCTGTGATGTCTGCATTTTTAACATTAGCAAATGCAAAGGAAAACCACTTAACTATATTTACTCTCTTCTATGTTTTACTTACTTTTAGAGGGAAATAAAAAATGATGATGATATTTTGAATTTGTAAAAAGAAATACCAAAATTCATTTTAAACTTTAATCACGTTTTTGCACAACTCTTTTTTCTACCACAATATACAAACACAAATTTTCACAAAACTATAAAATACACCACAAAAATAATTCACAATGCACAAAACTTTTTAAAAAAATTTTAAATAAACACAAAAATTAAGCTTTTCGCTTTTATAATATATTCCGTTAACTCGCTCTTACAAAAACACATCCACACCGTTACAATATAAAATTGCAAATGCTATACGCTACGCTGGTGCAGTTAATTTTTAACAACACAAAAAAATACACAAGAAAAGAGCGATACTTCTCTTTTTTGTATACAATTATCATAGACGTATAAGAGATATAGACCGGTTTCAAATATTTTTTCCATAGTAAATCTTCTATTTCACGTGTGATCGGTTGGAGAGGAACGGATATCTAAAAAATTGTATGTCTTATTCAACAATTTGAAAAAAAAAAAACAAAAAAAAATTTTTTTCGCCAATTCAAAACAAAGCTTGGCTTGGATTTGTTCTTTTTTTTAGAAAAAACAGTGATAAAATTAATTAAAACTTATTAAAATTAATAAATTTGTGTTAAAATATCATAAACTTTATACTATCGTGTATCAAAATTAACAAAAAACTTGAAAAAATGAAGTGTTTGGTGAAAAATTGTCGGAATTTTAACTCAATAAAGTAGAAGGAATTTCGTTTCATAAGTAAGTTAATTACTAAATTAGATTAAATATAATGTATGTTGTGATTGTAATCTAGTGATTAGTGAAAAACAAAATTAAGTTTTAATTCAAAAATATTAAAAATTTTAAAAAATAATAATGTTATTTTTGTGGTCCCTAAAATCGTAATATACTGTACACTTTCATTTTTTGTTTACAGTCCCTTCTTTTGAATGTAGTGTACTATTCCAGGACCGAATTGTATAATTAGTTCGGAAAAACGCCGTTAAATTACCCACTAATTTTATGATTTTCAAAATATAATACATACGGAGTTTTGTCATATAAAATCATATAAAATTAATATAAAATACATGATGTGTTTATGTCCTGAATGGACAGGGTCATGAAGCTCATTAGCACTTCGTTTATATGTTGAGCTTTTGTCTAAGGAAATGACTACTGTTCATTTTTTTGTAAATTTGTAGCTATAATGTAAATAATATTTCTTTCTTTTTAGGTTACCAAAATGTAATAAAACGAAAGAACTGTGGTTAAACATGTTAAGTCTTGACCAACCAGGACCTTTAAGTAGCTATAGTATAGTTTGCTCGGAACTAGAGTTATAGTTTGCTCGGAACTAGAAAGCTTAAAATTCTTTAAAAAGATATGTTCATCATAATCTTCTTGATGAAAATATTTTTACCGACAATTTAGAATTTCAATATAGCCATTCTCAAGAACATTTACATTTATTATCTCAGTCCATTATAGAAAAATATTACGATATTCGGTTAAATTTCTTTTGGTACGAAAAATCTGCAAAGCTATCAAAAAGGAACAAATTTGTCTCATTACTCCATTTCCATGGCATGTAGGCTAAAATCTCAAATCCCCCTATTTTACTAGTTTCAATCTAAGTGGATTAGACCTACTGGGGATACCACACTAAAAAAAATGCGCTAAGTACTCTTCCTCTTGGGAAGTGTGGAAATGAGTACACTCAAGTAAACTATAGTCCTAAAAAGAAACCTTAAAACTTTTTTTAATATTAAAATACATATATCTACTAAAATATCTAATTGCCATACCATCACAAAAAAAATTATTAAATTTATTTTTTATTTAGCAACCAACTTCATTATAATCAAATAGTAAATTTCTAATTGCGGCCCTGGTATTATTATAGTCTTTCTCTTTTACCCTTGAAAATTTCCTCACTTGACGTTTGCTTGATTCTTGTCTAAATCTATTATACGTCTATGACAATTATCTTTTTAATTTTTTATTTGCCATATTCCCAGATGAATCGATTTTTTTAGTGCATTACCTATATTATATTGCTTTAATACTAAATTTAATTAAAAATAAATTTATAAAAATTAACGGTATAGCCGGAAGTGAAATATAAAAAAAACTATTTTTTATAACAAAATTACGTAAAATGCATAATATTCCAATTGGAATATTCATATAAGTTTATATATGCATGTATATATTACGTGAATATAGTTTGCCCGTTCTTACTTAAGCGAATAAAAACACAAGTTCTACAACTACATATATATGTTTAGCATCGCTAAAGAGAACATATAAAAAAACAAATAGAAATCAACGTGTTGAAAAACAAAATGAGAATGAGAACATGTGTCTATCAATTCTATACGATATTGGAAGGAAGTAAAACCGGAAAATGTATTTAAAATAAGACGAGTAAAATCGGAAAATATTTTTGAAAATGTACACCAATACTAAAAAATTGTTTTATGAGTTTAGTTTTCCACATGGAATAACTAAGCTTGACATGTCATCTAACAATAAATATATGTATAACCAGTAGGTCCTAATAAAAAAATACAAGCCCATTTACACCCTACACTACACATACCGTAAACACTCTCGCCGTGCCAATTTGTCATATATTCTAATTGGATTTACTACTCAGAGCGGGACAATAAATTTATGCAATATAGATACAGAAAGAGAAAGGAAATTAAATGTGTTAATACATTGTTGTGCAACAATTTTACATCTACGGTCCATATACTATTTTTTCTAAAAATGTTTGCTAACATGAAGTACTTAAAATTATTTCTAACTATTACCAGCAGTGGCCATTTATATGGCCAATAACACACACTACCATAGTCCGACCAGTAAGATTAAAGCATAGTGAGCTAAGAATTGTTCCTCGGAAGCCACAGCAATACAGCTTTAATAAAAGCATGAACTATTCTATCAAACGCTTTAGATACATCGATGAGCAAACAGCAGAAAGCTCAAGTCCTCGATCAATTCTCGAACTAATCTGTTCAATAACTGATAAAATTGGGTGTTTTTAATTTGGATATATTATTTCTCATCTCTTGCTCATAGGCACAAATAGCAAATATAACACTACCTACTGTTTTATCATGGTTTCGGTAAGCTCTAGATATGAATCACTGATTATACAGAAACAAAAAAACGTTTTTTTATATTCGTTTTTTCTTCTTTGTCGTATTCTTCTTACGTTTCATACATACATATTTTTTATTCTTTTTCGTCTACAAAAAAAACGAAATATCTATTCTCTTTAATGATGAAAATCAAAAATGAAAATAAATAAATAAAAACGCGCGTGCACGTGTGTGACAAAGTTCGCGAATACATATTTTATCTAGAAAGAAAGAAACAACATAACTAAAATGTAAGCGCAAAAAAAAATTACCACATACACTCATGTAAATACAAAAACAACAATTTTTTTTTAGTGTTTGAATTAATATTTAGCGCGTGTAACTGTGGAAACGAGATGGCAGATAAACATTTTTATGTTTTGTTTTGAATGAAAATGAAAAGGAAATAATCAAAAAAAAAATACAACATTAAAATCGCAAAACAAAAGAGATTTGATTAAGGTCAATGTGTAGAGCATAAATAATAATCCGTTTTTCGTCTCTTACACTTTTGTTCGATTGTTTCGAGCATCAAACAAAGAGGAAAAAGGAAAATTCGGGTTTAAAAAATTGTAGAAAAACGTATACATAGTACATATTGTTGTTTCTTCCGCCAATTTTAGAGGTGTGGAAAGCAAGTATCGCATTATTTTATACATAGGAATACATACGTTTATATTTTATTTATTTTAAGGACTCTCATTGAAGGAGAAAAGTTATAAATGTAAAGAATGTTAGCAATATTGTGTTTGTCGTGAAAACAAACGATTTTCTGGGAAAATTGTCTACGAAGAAAATACAATTTCCTAAATATTATATTTTAAGGTGGTGAAGAGGGTGAGGAGTGAAATAAATGGCTTATGCTGTATAAATATGTATTTAATGGTGGGTTTCTAAATCCAAACCACCAGAGGTTAGAAATATTTGTATGGTTTGGCTTACCTATTTTCTGATAAACATAAGGAGAACGATGGAAGAATTAAGTCATGACGTAATGATAAACATATATTGCGTTGAGCCTTTTAATAGTTGCTTTCCAATCGACCACCGCAAGTACTTAGGAGTAAGACTTTGCTAAATTTTAACTACTTGTAACTACTCATGCAAATTAGTAAGAACATTACGAGTAGTTTAAATTTAGCAATGACACACATTTAGGTAGTTATAAGTACTTGCGGTGGTGGATTGGAAAGCAACTAATATCGAATTGAAACTATCTATATGGTTTTGTTCTCAACAAATAATTACTACAGTGCTTATTGGTGAGATAAGAAGGCCATACGAACATTTCAATTAGATTTTATTACCCATCAAAACTTTAAGATTCATTAGTACATTTGTAAAGTATACACGTACAAACCCATTCTTACATTTATTTAAAAATCACGTACGCAAACAACAAATCATCAGGTATACACATTGATCTTAAAATAATGTAAATTTCTCACGCTGTCTTTAAATACTACAATGCTTCCCGTTGTTTTTTCTATTTAGTTTTATTTTTAAAAAACATTACGGTTTCAATGTTGAAACAAATTCGAAATAAATAATTTAGTGTTCTATAAACTATCTATAACTGTTATTCGATCGTACCTATTTAATAGTTTTCATTTATAATATGATCAAAGAAAAAAACGAACAAGTCATTTACACGATCGCATGTTTAGTAAAGTAAAAGTGTAAACACGTGCCATATAACGATTACATATAACGATTACAGCCCGATAATATTAATCGCTTCCAAAATATTATTTGGCTTTCAATTAATCGCGTAATATAAATGCATGAAATTTTAATCAGTCAAACCATTTTTTATAATTTACACGCGCTTATTATTACCCTGCACTGATTAACTATTAAAAACTCTGTTTTTTTATAATTTTTGTTAGTAATTCGTCACGAAGTTTAAATGTGTTTCATTGTTTTTTGGTAAATACATATGGATGTGTGTTTGGTATGAGTTATCTTCATTCATTTGCTTATTTAAAAATTACCTTAATTAGTTCCGCGCGTGTTTACAATTGATATAAAAATAAACGAAATGAAAATTACGAAATTATGTTTTAAGACATTGCAAAAGTTGAAGGTACTTTCGCAAATAATTTAAATTGTACTGAAAAATAAGACTAAAACTCTAGAAACAAACCAGCAAATGTTAATCTATCTGTCATATTTTAATCTAGAACTCAAAAATAGGCTGTGAGCGAATTCAAGCATAATCATTTTCTACTTAAGTAAACTAAAATTTTACAATAGTTAGTTGACGTACGAACTAAAATAAAAGAAACTTAAAACAATTTCGATTTAAGGGTTAAAATAGCTAAGAGTATTGAGGTACATTTTATAGGCAACTGTTAAATACATAACCTCAAAAACTAAACAATTCAACAATGATAAAAATCAACAAATTACATTCACTCAAACTGTTGTCTTGTTTTGTCTTGTCTTGTTTATTTCTATGTAATCTGTTTTTTTGGAGCCGAAGCGCACCCAACTCTTTCGCGGTTTATTAACGTCCTACTTTACGCCATTACTAGCCAAATCGAGGACGCGCGAATACAGGTTCGCGTTTCAAATATCCATCTGTACTGGCATGGACGATGGTTCGGCCCATGAATTCTGCACTCCAACCCCCGTTGGTCATAGTTGTGTTCATCGTCATCACCGATCGTAATCAAATGATGAAAAATCCATTTTGCAACCCTCTCCCGTTGGGATTCGAACCCGGTACCTCCCGACCCAAACACCGCAGCTTTAACCACTGCGCCAATTGCTCGGTCACTCAAACTGTTTAGAACATTAAATATTGTTTGAACTTTCTATAGAACTTTTTAATATTCCAAAAATAAAATGTATAATTTGAATGCAATACTCGTTCAAAATCTAACTACAACAAACGATCGCTATAAAAAACAAAAGTTGATTATCAAACATTGACGTCTTCTACCTTCTTCGCTGTCATTTTTACTATCCAGTAATGATTTACTGTTTAGCTAGCATCTATAAGACAATAACAAAAGCTTGATCTTTAGTAGTTAGCTTAATAGATTAATGTACATAAAATTTGTCTAATGAGTTAAAAAACTTTGTAAATTTACGTGTCGCTGCGTTGCAAGTGAAGGCGTTGCGACATGAGAACATTTCCGACATTTTTCTTAAAACATATTTTCAATGTATTGCTCGATAAATACATATTTTTTATTTTAATTGATGTAAAATAGTAAAAAACAAGCATTTTTAATTATAAAAATAATAAATTTTTAATTATTTAAAAATGTTCATTAAATTATTTAGATTTTTTTTTAATAAATGTTATAAAATTTTCTGTTTATAATCTTTAAAACGTTTTCCGAACTCACCCAAAATTTTTTAGCTCTCTGGCTGAAAAAATAAATTTTTCCTTATTATATATAGGAAAATTTTGTTTTTCCAGCCCAGAAATCAAGGAATTATACTTATAATTTTGCTGACTAAATTGCTGAATTTATTTTATAAAAATCTTTGCTATGTTGACAACAGATGTCGCCACACCTTTGAACAAAAAAAGCGAATTCGCAAAAGCGGTTCATAAGCGAACTATAAACGAAGTAAATATATTTTTTTTATACTTTACACATACAATTAGGTATATTAAATTATGAATTAAAATGTATATTTATATTTTTGTGAACAATATGAATAAAGTGTCATTTTTTGTTAAAGACGCTACATTAGTTTGTTTAATGAAAACTTTTATTTAATGAAATAATTCAATTTAATAAAAGATATGTATTTGTATAAGACTGAGATTCAATCTCGATTATTTTAAATTTTGTTAATATATTTTCAGAAGTTACTATGAAGAAATTTACATCCTACAAGAGTGCTGATATTAATTTTGTTATTAAAAAATGGTTTCAGTACGCCAAAATTATTTACTTTACTTTTTATTTTTATTGACATCAATATTTGGTAGTTTACTAAGTTTTTATTTTTTTTAAGTTGAATTCGAATTAAAAAAAATATTTTTAAAATACTTTAGTTTTTATTCAATAAATTTTCTTCTATGTGATATGAAATATTGTGATAAATACATTTTTATATATATACCTTTATTATTTGCAATATATAAATAGTAAATTATGCAAATAATACATTTAATTATGCTTTAATTTACCATTTTATTAAGTTGATAAATATCAACTTAAATCTCTATATATTACACGAAAATAATTCATTTGTATCTCTCGTAAAATTGGTTCATAAGCGTATCACTAAATGCGGTTCATTAACGAACCGCTAAAAACGATTCATTTATGCATCGCTAAAAGTGAACTGTTAGCGAACTACACATTAATTAATAATACTTCTAAATATTATAATTCTCATGTGACGGGAACATCGTAAACGGTTCGCTTTTCCACCGCAAAAACGAATCGTTTACGAACTATTGTATGAATAGTATTCTTCGTCTATAGTTCGTAAACGGTTCACCTTGCTTAAAGGGTATAGAGACATCGAGCTGTCAGATTTTGATACGTGACAACTCACCGGCTCGTGAGCGGTGCTTTTTTTCTATTTCCAATCAATATAATTTTAGTAATACTTTTAACAGCTAGATGGCATACCAATCATTCATAATATCTCTTCCACATATCATCGATTTCAAATTTAATACAGTTCTATTGTAAAAAAATGACATATTTTTCCAAATAACTTATATTACTATAAGGGAAATCGCGTCGATTTTATGTGCCAACATGATATTAGTTGGGATAAAAATAGTAGATGGCACTAGAGTAGTTGAACGAAATGTTTACATTTTTTTATCTACAGTTTTTTATATTGAACGAATTATTAACGAAACAAAAATTTTAAATCTAAAAAAAAAATTTTAAATTTTATAATCGGGATTGGAGTACATGGGCTTATATTTATATACAATAATAAATAAATAAAACCAAATTTTATTTTTTTTTAATTATTTAATTTCATTAAAATGAATTAACTTCGTTAATTTTTTTCTTACACCAATTTTTTTTAAATTCTCTTGTTTTGCAAAATGAAAAAATCTTATTTTATAATATATATTTATGATAGTTTTAATTAACACGTAAAAATGATTTTCTATATCATTAATATTAAATCTAGAGTATAAGTGATTGCTATTATCTATAAAAATTAAATCGATTAAACTAATATTTTGTATTGATCGTAAAACTAACTTACTATATTCTAATTTTACATTAATATTAACACTACTTTTAAAAATTTTCTCACATTCGACTAAAATTTTGTATGTATTTAATGATGGGGTCATTAATTTACCCCATTTTTTTAAATTAAATAAACCTAGATTTAGCTCCAACCGTGCACTTTTATTTAAAATTTGGAGACATTCCTTACATTTTAAAAATTTAGGCAATTGTTTGGCTTCAATATACCCAGCTAAATACGTTATTATATCACACGAGTATTCATCCAGCTCGACTTCAATTAAATCTAATACAACATCATCATTTAAATTTAATTGATTTGTCTTTCGGCTGGATGAAATAGTTAATATTTCTGGCAAGGAAACATTACCCGTACCTTGCGCTTTTATAGATTTATTAACAACTAGCCGTTTATAGGATGCTATAAATTGTTTGCATGTTGGATTGTCGTTTCGGCCAGTTCGATAACGAATCAACCCAAAAAACAACTCTAAGTGATCCTGGCTAAACTTATATGTTAACAAATAATCTAATTTATCATTTACAATTAATTCATTGTACATAATTTTTAGACTTTCGGAATTTATTAAAAAACCTAAAAATCCTGTATTGAAATTACTTTGTATTACATTTAATTTTTGATGATATTTGTTAACATATTTTAATTCATTGATAGTTTGTTTTAAATATTCTAAATTTTTAAAAAAAGTTTCGTGTGTCGATTTAGAGAGAGGTCGTTTAAAATAATATTTTGCCATTAAACTATTACTATTAAAAATATCAAAACAATCATTAATAATTAGTAAAAATTTAACAGTAGGCATACAATCCTTAAATATTGGATCGGTTTGGCTTAAATATTCTAATGCGTTTGCTACACTGCGACTAAACACTTGCACTGCATATTTTACCCGCATTATAGAATTTTCAAACTTTATATGTGTGGCATTAATTCTTGGTGCAAGTGCAAGTCCGCTTTCAGTTTGAATATTATTTAGTTTTTCAATGTAATGCCATTCAATTTTATCGTCATTGTCATAACAACAATAGTACCATTAATGACAGCTGTTATGAAATTTTATGAAAAAATAAAAAATAAAAAAATTGGTTGACGTGCCATCTATTGTTCTCGTTAAAAACGTTTGGTATGCCATCTAGAATTTTTATCCGAAACAAAATTGAACGAAATCATGTTGTCGTTAGCATTTACTATGGAAATGTTCACGATTTCCCTTATAGTAATATAAGTTATTTGTATTTTTCCGTCTCATTCATTTCGTAAAATTTCATTTCATCGTCACATTTTTTTAATTTTTATTAATGAAAATTTATTTAGATTTTCATTTAAAATTAATTTAAGTTTTCTAAAATTAAAATACTAACATAATTTCTAGTATACCAAACTAATTTAATTAATAAACGATAAAATGTTTGAAGATGCAGATAATTTTGCTGATCTATTTCGGGGTGGACTGCCTTATTACCTTCTCATAACACTGCCAATATTAATAATTTGCTCGTCAAATCCGGTACTAGCATCGAGTGAATTTGCTGTTCAACGTATGTCACAATTTGATGTGCATGGAGTTCCCTATGGTAATTAATATTGGGCCGATAGTATATGTTTTTAGAATGTGAGGTTATGGATTTCTTCTACTTTGATCTTATTTAGGTTGTCGTGGATCCGCAATGAATTTAGAAGCAAAGTCTTTATATACATGGACTACTTCGAGGCACTGTGTTGTAGCCAAGTAAGTAGTAAATTTAATTATGCACGCTTATATGTTACTTATATGTTATATGTTAGATTTCAAGACTTGACCATCGATCAATTTCGAGATATTAGATCGAAAGCTGGTGGATTGATTATCATGTTCTCGGACAGTATCGTGCATTTAAGTTTCGAAGAAAGACAGGTAATTTTATATAGGTTACAAAAACGAAAGTTAAAACTGTTTTGGTAAAATTATATTGGATGAAACAGTAATACAAAATCAACCTTTAAATTGTTGGTTATAAATCCAATTAAGAACTGAAAAACTTCTAGGGTTTCACCAAAACAATTAACATGTTATGAAACTGGAGCAAATATGTTTAAAAATAATGTATTTTATTTTCAGCACGTCTATCTTTTGGAGCAAGCTATGATGGCCCAGGAAATTACAATTCCTGTTTATTTTTCGGCATACAATAAAGAATTAGGTCAGATTATCGAAGATTTAACAAAAAATCGTAAAAATAATCCGCTAAAACGAGAATCAGCCGCTTCTGAAATTTTTAATTCAATTTCGGCAAACGGATATCAAGCTGTAATTAGCGGAGGATCGCACGCAATTAATAAGCAATCAAAAATTCCAATAATACAAGGTGAACTTACACCAATTAAATCTATGAATAAGATAGATGATAGCAATAACAAAACACCACTTATCCTGCTCGTAGCGCATTTAGATACATTTGGTTTAATAAACGAGCATTTAGCCAATTTAGATGCAGCAGTGTTACTTACAATTGCTGATTTATTTAGTAAACTATACAATACAATGAATACCTCACCAAAATATCGCATAATGTTTCTATTATCTGAATCAGGACTTTTTTTAAATTTCCAAGGCATGAAAAAATGGTTAGACACAAATCTCGATGAGAATGTACAAATCCAAAATCCTGAATTTGTGCTATGCCTAGATTCGATCGGGCAAAATAATTTAGATTCAAATCTATATATGCATGTTTCAAAACCGCCAAAGGATGGTACGGCCATAAATAATTTTTATAAACAATTAAAAATCGTATCGCAGCAATACGGCAATCATAGCCTGGAGGGGGTACACAAGAAAATTAATTTGGCCGATATACTATTAGCGTGGGAACACGAACGTTTCAGCATGAAACGAATACCTGCCTTTACAATATCGTCGCTTCGTTCACATAAAGATTCGCTTCGGACCACAATGTTTAATGAAAATGTCGGTCGACAGGCCGAATTGGTACAAAATTTGGGTAAAATTGTTGCCGAATCTTTAGCACGTTACATATATAATATACAAGATGGTGAAATTTTCACTAATTCAATGGATATACAATTGAGTACGGTAAAACCGTGGTTAAATATGAAATCGACATTGCAGAACAATGATATCAAAAATTATTTCGAAAAATATTTGAAAAATGTGAAAATAATTTATGAGAAACCAGACCAACGAGAACCTGATTTTATGTTATACGATGGACATGAGGCCATACTAAATGTTTACAAGTGAGTAAAGTTTTTAAAATTGTTACTTAAGCCAAAACCATTTCGATTTAACAAAACTAAATTTATTTATTTTTTTCAGTGTTAAACCAGCCGTATTCGATTTATTCTTAACATTCTTAATTTCGTCTTATTTAGGTATTATCTATTTAATCATTTTTTATTTCCCAAAATTATATATAATTGTATGTAAGTTTAGTTTATATAATTATGATAAAGTTAAAGTAAATTAATTAAAATTATGATTTTCCATACAATTTCCATTTTATTATTTTTTGAAATTCACTCATAATTAATTTATGTGTCGGTCGCCGAAGCGAATAAGTTTAATTATTATTATTGTGTAACTAGGTTTGGTTTTTACAAAGATTTTATTCGAGTCATCTTAGTTTACTATCAAGTTTATAATTAATATGTAATAATAAAAAAAAAGGAAAAGTAGAAATTTTATTATTAATTATAATCATACATTTTAATCTTATGTACCCTAAAAAGGATCGCATAAATTAAAAAATAAATAAACAAAAAATTCTGATTATTTGATAGTTTTATTAGAAATTAAGGGGTAAAACAGTAGTTTTGTTAGCAAATATTATCGAGAGATTTGTTACCAATAACCACCAGACATAACGCATACAACCTAAGATATGTTATGTAATATTTCCACTGTACAGTTCATCATTAGGCGCATTACTTTAGTAAGCCAATTTGCCTTATCCAACAGCGTTGGAATGAATGCCTCAAGCGAATAACATAATTTTTCTGGCCGAATACCAACCACTTCGAATAAAGACTTTCTGAGCCAAACCTACCAAATTGACATTGAAAGGGAAATTATGGAACAAAAATGATGATGGATAGCACAAACACTAGGCGCTAGAGAGGAATCCACAGTGAAAACGAATATGGTGAACTGGGTGAATACAGTCCTAACCAAATAGAGTTCGATGGAAGAGTTTAGTTAAAACACTTTTCTCCTAAAAAACAGAGATAACAATAAAATACGTTTAAAATTCGACTTGTCCGATCAATCATAAATTAAAAATGCTATAATTTTTAAAAAAAAAAGTATGTATATTTTTAAATTTAGTACACATGCTAAATGAAAAGTAAACAGCATCTTAAACGCTAATTCGACTCTATATTGATTGCTACGACAATATCTTTCTCACTTTCCTTTTTATGTAAATGTTCAATATGATCGTCCAGATGTTGCTTTCGTGAAAATATTTTGTCGCAATATGGACACATATGTTTATTAGCTAGAGCATGAGTGACTTTGTGCCGTCGCAGATTATCGCGATTTCTATACTTTTTTAAACAAACATTACATTCAAATGGTGAATCAATGGAATGATTGCTATGGTGGCAAGACCGAGCTGTAGGAGTTTTAAATCGTTTCTCACAAAATTTACATTTATATGGTTTTTCGTCGCTGTGCGATCGCTTGTGCAACTTTAAACCACCATAGTAAGCAGAACTATATGGACACAAATCACATTTGTACGGCTTTTCTCCCGTGTGTTTATGAAGATGTTGTCGCAAATGGTTTTTATATCCAAACTTATGGCCACAATAGTCGCATATAAAAACGTAGGCTTTCCTTTTAACGCGAACTCTAGTTTCCGGTGGTTCATGAGTTTCCATATGTTTTTTCAAATTATAACGACGTTTAAAACATTTTTGACATTTTGGGCATTCGTGAGGAAAATTTTTAGTGTTTATATCGATCGTATTCCCCGTGTGTGTTAAAAGATGATCATTTAAATGATTTTTGGATACGAATTCATGGTCACACAAGTGGCATACAAAAACTAAAGATAAGTCTACTTCAGCACTACGTATCCGTTTTTCTGGTGGATCATGCACTTGCATATGCCTTTTCATATTATAGTGACGTTTAAATCTTCGCAAACACGTTGGACATTCATGCCGCAGCTCGTTTTTAGTGATTTCTTCGATTAATTCATCTTCTAAAGGATCGTCGCTAGGTATTGGAGAAAATTGATCATCCTCAATAATTTCATGTATTTCCATATTCTGTACCATTTCATAATCATTGATAACTTCCTTAAATATATTTGTACTGATAGCGTCTATTTTACTATTTATATTATTTATTTGGTTTTTATCAAACGAATTATCTTTCTTTTTTAATTTCGAGTGCAGCAGCTCCTGCAACAGTTTTTTTTCTGACTCTAAACATTGTTTACGAAACCTGTACATACTAATAACCTGCTCGGCACAGTCATCACAAATATTTAAAGATATTTCATCTTCTTCTGATATCTAATTAACAAAATAAAAACGTTTTAAAATTCCAAATTTCGATAATATTTATTCGGTATTACCTCAATTCCTATACACTCGGACAACATTACAATTAATGGAATTTCTATATCGTTATCGATGATTACTTGGAAAATTGAATCGTTTGTTTGATTTAAGCACGTACGACATATTTGAGAAATTTTATTCATAATTTTAACTATTTTAATTCAATTTAAAGTGTGGAGAAACCATTTAATTATTACTTTACAGTCGTATATTTATACAACTTGACATTTGATTACTTGTTTTCAGTCCTATAAGCCAACTGTTTTCAATTTTACGAAAAATTAAGCCGAAGCGTATAAACTGGATCTTTAACCTAGTTTGAACCCAGGTTATCTTTTCAATATACCGAGTCGAATTATTTTGTAGAGTCGGGTTATTTCAGCTCTAAAAATATGCACTACATACTATATACAGAGTCGAGTCGAAATGCTACAAAAAAATACTACATATACTTGCCATCTGTTATGGGGCCGAAGCACACCCAACTCTTTCGCGGTTACTTTTTAACGCCCTCCACTTTATACCATCTGCACATTGCATTGCTCCAGCAATGCCTGTACTGGCATGTACGATGGTTCGGCCATTGGATTCTGCACTTCAACAGGGGGTCATAGTTGTGTTCTTCGGCATTACCGATCGAAATCAGATGATGAAAATCCCTTTTGTAACCCTCCCCTGTTTGGATTTGAAACCGGTACCTCCCGAACCAAGCACCACAGCTTTAACTACTGCACCATTTGCTTGGTTACGAATGGAAATCGATATTTGTTGTTCCCTTAAAAAATTTAATATTGTAGGTGAAGATCCTGGAAACAACGTTATTAAAAAAAGATTCCAGCGTTGTAAAGACCGAATCAGAAAAAAACAAGGCGAACAATATTTTATTTAATATAGGAAATAATACTAATTTTATTTATAAACGAGAAGCCCTTTTTTATTTAAATGTATATATTTCTTAACAAGAATTATTTTATATATTGACAAGAAGTAATTTTTTATTTTAAATGTATGTACATATATATTTATGTACAAGTTGATTTAAAATTGTTTTTTAAATAAAATAAACATAATAAGACATATTTTAAAAAATGTATTTTACTTAAAATGCTATAATAATGACACCGAAAACGTACGAAAAAACTTGCTTTTTCGTATGGAATGTTACTTGGAAAGCGTACCGAAAAAGTAAGTCTACTTATTCGTATAAAGTGACGTTTGGAAAGCGTTCAGAATGTGAACGGAATATTCGTAAGCACTACCACATATGCAATGTAGAATTTATGACTGCTCGGAAAACAAATGACTCTTCTTCGGCCAGGCGTAAAGGATTCCGTGCGCCTTAGATTCCTTTTCCGAGTACCCCGTGCGAATTCACGTGCGAAAGTGGCCTGCTTTCCGTACTATTTGTTTGTTGGGTTAAACCATATATCATTACGTAGGGTCAGATTTTTTGTGAATTTTACTGTAAATGATGCTTGCAAAGTTGAATTAAGGCACAAAATTAACCAAATGTCAAAAATTAACTACCTATAAGGAAAACGTAAATAGATGATTAAAAAAAAATAATTTTGTGATAAAAAATTTAATAAACTCAATATGAATTACACGGTATGTCGGACTTGTTTGCAGCCATCCAACGAATCTATTTTCCAACAAATCAACGTTGGTGTTAGCCATATTTCATTAATAGACATGATAAAACTATGCATAGGACTTGAAGTTACCGAATCGGATCAAATATCGTTGAATATATGTAATAATTGTACTAGTAATATAATTAAAATATATCTTTTTCGACAAACTTGCTGGAATTCACAATCCTATCTGTTAAACGAGCTACAAAACAAATTAGATGAAAAACCAGCAAATGATCCGTGTGAAGTTAAATGTGACAATAAAAATGTGCAGTCGTTGATCATATCCGAAGAAAATAAAATGGAAAAAACGGTTAATTTACTCGAACAAAACGATGATGCTGAAGAATCGCCACCATCAAATTTAGATAAATTTATTAAAATCACATTTCGGGAACAACAAGCGCTTAGTATTTATTGCGAATTTATAAAGAAATCTCCAAAACGTGGATCAAATGGGGCATGGAAATGTCGAAAATGTGGAAACATTACTATTAGAACTTTACGAATGTTGCATCATCTGGTAAGAGCTCACAATATAAAGGTTAAGATTTCCAAAACGAATAGTGCTTGGAAATTTCCTGATCCTGTCATCGATAAATATAATGGTAATTTAACTGACGTACACACTAAACAGCAAGCACTAAGTACCTTCACATTTTATCCGAACATAGACCAAGTGGATCAAAGTTTACCAAGAACAACACAACAATGCCGTGAGTGCGGCTATACAAATATTGTACCGAACCAAATGATCTATCACTTACGAAAATCGCATAACATTAAAATCGTAGATCGCGGTGAATTTAAGTGTGCACAATGTGAAGTAAAATGTCGATCTTATTACTTTTTAGTGATGCATGAAAAAACTCACGATGAATCAAATGAACAAAATGTAATATCCGGAATATCCCGACGTACCTTTAAGTGTACGAAATGTGATCAAAAATTTGAAACTCAATTTAATTTCGAGCGACACAAGAGAATTCATGTTCGTAAACCGAACGCTATATTACCGAAACGAAAAGCGTGGGTCAGAAAATGTATATGTGAACACTGTGGTGAAACATTTGCAACTCCATACAGCTTGCGAGAACACGTACGAACGCATACCGGGGAAAAACCGTATAAATGTAAAATATGCGACTATCGCTCATCGCATTATAGTTCTATTACTTCTCATATGCGAATGCATTCTGGTTTACGTCCATATAAATGTGATATTTGTGGTAGTAGTTATGTCAGCCTTTGTGCATTAACTAGACATGGTCTTGTCCATTCCAATGATAAACCATTTGAATGTTCGATTTGTTTGAAAAAATATAAATATGATTCGACCTACAGAATACATCTAAAATCTCACGATCCCGACACATATTTAGCATGTGAGTTTTGTGATAGAAAATGTGCGACAAAAAAAACTTTAAATTTACATAGAAAACAGCATACCGGTGAAAAACCACATGCTTGTGAACTTTGCGATAAACGTTTTATTCAGCGAAAAAGCTGGAGATTGCATATGAAAAATCATCATGAAAAAACATTGAACTAGTGTGTCGATGAGACCCTCAGTATAACATCAGTTTCGATTTTTCTGTGATGAATTAAATTAATGGCATAAATTAATAAATGTACATACCATGAATAAAAGTGGGCTTACACCGCAGACTAATTATTTGTCTGAAACTAATAATTAAAGGTTTAAAACGGATTATAAAAAATATTGGAAAGTTGGGTGAGTGTTAAAGGTATGTAATGTGGTCAAAGGGATCAAAAAATTATATCTAAAAATATTTTCCGATTGTAGGTTTCAGAATCTAATATTTGAACAGAACATTTGTACAAGTTGGTGATTAAGGAAATGTTGATGTCTACAATTTACTGTGACGACTGTAAATACTCGCCCATGATTATTGTAAACATTAAAAGTTAATCGATCGGATCTGTCTGCTTAACATCATTTAAAAAGTCAGTCTAACTTTTGCCAGTTGGGCCTAGAATAAATCCAAAACTAATATTTCAGATCATCTCTAATGTAAAGCAACGTATAACCTTTACGTCTCAAATCGTCTTTTAATTTAAAAATATCTCGTGCTGAATTCGAAGGACCATGAGAATTTAATGGTGATGGAGAACGAATTGTCTACTATCAAGACAGGAATTTCATCAAAAAAGATATCATTTGTATCGTTTTGATTTCTTTCTACTATACAGACTTATAGAACGAAAGTGTTGAAGAACGTTCTGGCAGAACCATTTTGTTCGTTATATATTGAAAATTTTGTAGCAAAAACAATCTAATTCTTATTTTATTCTGCGTTGTCAACTTCTGTTAGAAATTTTATATTATAAATAATTAATAACTAACATCATGAATTTTTTGATTACCATTTCTGTTAAAAACACAATCTATTTTTAACATTAGTGTTTGCTGCCTTTAGAAACAGCGGCAAACACTTGATCAATGAGCATGCCCCACATTTTGATACTGCACTGCTTAAATAGACCCAACATGCTGACGAATCTTCGATAATATTTTAATTGTGTACAGTATTTATTCGATAATACGTATTTTATAAATGTCTAATGACAATATACAAATAATATCTATTACATATTCCCAAATTATTCCATTGACAATAACTACATTCTACAAATTATTTATGTTGCTTAAATTAAATTATTAATTAATATTAGCTGTGAAAGTTTTAATTTTTAAAATGAGTCATAATAAAAGATGCCGTACTTGTTTGCAACCATCAATAGACTCGATTTTTAAACAAGTTAGTTTAAATAAAATTCAAATTCCACTCGTGGATATGCTTAAATTGTGCACTGGTCTTGAAGTAACCAAATCCGATAAAATTTCGTTGTACATTTGTAACAATTGTACCGCAAACATTATTAAAATTTATCTTTTTCGACAAACGTGTTTGAGTTCACACAATTTTCTATTGAATGAGTTACAAAATAGAAACAATGCCGATAGTACAATCGGCAAACAAGTTGATGATAATAAAGAACTAACTAAAGATACAAATTGTGAACTAGGTGTTGAGGTACCAGATAATGTACCGAATGATGTATTAGTTGATGGAGAAGATCGACTAGATACATTGGAACAAATTAATAATAACGAAAAAATACAACCAACAAATTTAGTAAAATCACAAATTACTTATACAAAAAAACAAGCCCTCTCTATTTATTGCGAATTCGTAAAAACTACATCAAAACGTGAATATAACGGCGCTTGGAAATGTCGAAAATGTGGAAACATCAATATAAGAACATTACGAATGCTACAACATTTAGTCAGAAATCACAAGATAAATATTAAGATCCCCATAACAAATGTTTTAAAGAAAAAGTCGGATTCATTGATAGAGAAAACAGATGAAGATTTAGCAGACGTTCTTACTAAACATCAAGCACTAAGTACCTATACTTTTTATCCATACTTAGACCAAGTCGATTCAAATTTTCCAAGGACAACACAAGAATGTCTTAAATGTAGCTATACAAATATTGCACCTAATCCAATGATCCATCACTTACGAAATTCCCATAGTATTCAAATTTTAGATTGGGATGAATATAAATGTACAAAATGTGACGTTAAATGCCGATCTTATTATTTTTTAGTTTTGCACGAAAAAACTCATGATGAAACCGCACAGCAGCCCATATTTGGAATATCACGTCGTAGTTATGAATGTTCGAAGTGTGATAGTAAATTCGAAACTCAGTTTAACTTAAATCGACACATGGGAATTCATGTGCGTAAACTCAACGTTATTATGCCAAAACGAACAACGAAATTAAAAAAAAATATATTGTGTGAACATTGTGGAGAAACATTTACAACTACAAAAATTTTGCGAGATCACGTACGAACGCATACCGGTGAAAAACCGTATAGCTGTAAAATATGCGACTTTCGCTCTTCACACCAATCTTCAATGATGTTTCATATGCGATTGCATTGCGATATACGACCATATAAATGTGGAACTTGTAATAGAAGTTTTGTGAGCAATTCTGGGCTAGCCGCACATCGTTTTGTTCATTCTAATGAAATGCCATTTGAATGTACGATTTGTAAGAAAAAATTTAAATCTGATTCGGGTTATAGACTTCATCTCAAATCGCACGACCCCGACACATATCTAGCATGTGAATATTGTAAAAGAAAATTTTCGAAAAAATATAATCTGGATTTGCATAGAAAGCAACATACAGGAGAAAAACCACATTCATGTAAATTTTGCGAAAAACGTTTTATTCAGCGAAGAAGCTGGCGACTCCACTTGAAAAATCACCATGCAAATATAGTAAAATAAAGGTTTCATCCATTTTTTTATTATATACTGGAATTTGGTGTTTTATTATGTTCATATTATTTAAAACACTTAGTAGAAATTCATAAAACCATATTGCTTAAGTTTAATATTAATTATTTTAATTTTTCAATGCATAAATTTTGTATCGTGAGGTAACAGGCTCTTTAAATACATTTTATAATTTGATTTAGATCATATCTGTCGGTGAGAGTCCATGCCAGTAAAGTAGGGCGCGAATTGTGGTTCTTATCTTCGTCTCAGAAATCACATAGGTTGTCCTTTCACTGAATTCATAATTAAAGAACTGACGGTATTTAAGGCCATATATTACGGGCATGACTCTTCTCGAAGATCAGCAATCTCTCATACGAATTTGTCAGGGTTTAATTTTTACATCTATAGATGCCAACGGGTCCAATCAACAAATTGTACAACTTCAGACATTTTGCAAGGTAAATGGACTAGTAGTTTTATTAATATATATTATATTATTCGCGAAGAGTAATTTGGCATTAAAAGGAATAGCACACATATGGAAGAAATTAATTAAATTAAAAAAAAATTCTGTAAAACAATTCCATGTTGATCAAAAATATTTTTTTCTAAAAGGATTTAAATAATTACCAAAGAGAATGATTATTTATTTATGTTATTACTTAAAATATATTAACCACATAAGTAGCGCACCTGTTATTTGACTTAATTCTAACAAAAAAGTAGTATTGTAATAACAATCCTATCGACTCAGGACGAATTCAATAAATCAAAACCAATTCCATTCGATATAATCAAAACCAATTCGATATAAGTCGTATTTTATTTGATTTTGGTATTGGAATTGGATTTGGAATTCAAATAAAATAGGTTTTAATTTTTTTTTTGGAATTGGATATTATTTTTAAAGGTTGGTACGTTGTGTATTTTTAAATTTGATTTTTCAAATAGTTTCTTTTGGTAATCATCAAAAATTTTAAATTTTTACCAATATATTATTTTTTATTAATATTTTAATTAATTATAATTTCAAGCAACGGAGAAAAGATAAATAATGTTATAAGAAAACCATAGTGAGTATTATTTAAATCGTCAATTTCGGCTTAGGTTTAATAACGTACAATCAAAATTTGTTAAATACAAATTTGATAATTACAGTTCCACAAGGAGGCAATGGTCTGTACTATTAAAAGTTCATCTTGATTCATTTAAATTATCTAAATGAATTAATTCACTTTCCAATACTAAATAATTTAAGTACTAAAATACTGATTAAATAATCACATTCAAGATTTAACAATAAATCGTTAACTCAAAAATGAATGTCAAAATAATAAAATAACAACAATGACCAACTTATAGAAATCAAAATATGAGATGTTGCGCACCTGGTATTCGAGATACTAACTAAAAAGAAGAATTGGAATTACAATACCATCAATAGAGAAAGATTTCAACCAATTCCAAAAAAGAATTCGATATATGGGATTGTTGTTGTAAAAAATCAAATAAAATACGACTATAATTCCAATTCGTTGTGACCAAATAGAATTCGGCTTTATTTACAAGTCAAGCCCAGTACTCAGTTCAAATTGAAATGAAATTTTAACGCGGTCTCCAAAAATCTATTTAATTTCGTGTGAAATAGAATCGAAATTATTTTGGAGAGTTTTTATTTATTTTGACATTTAACTATGGAGACATATTATTTTGAGTTTGTTTTTGTAACAAGCTATCTATAATTAAATGTTTTTTTGTGTATTCTGCATAGTTTTTGTATTATTGATAGTTTTTTTGTGTTGTTATTTAAGTTTTAATAAAATTAAAAGTAAATTTAAATTTTAAATATGTCTAGTACCAGTAGTTCGTCGAGTGAAGATTATAATATTATTGCAACTACCGGGGTTTTGCTCAGGGCATTAATAGAGCGAAAAAAGCGTCTTCGTCGTGAGCGTCGCTTTTATATAAACCCATACATATTGGAGCGACAAACTAAAGGACGATTTTTGGTTGATGTAAATTTAAGAGTTATAAATAATTAAATTAGGTTGTTAGTTAATTATTTGTGTGAATTATTTTTTAGTTCGATGATATGAAATCAAATATGGCAATTTTTAAAGAAAACTTCCATATGACTCCAATTCAATTTGAAGAACTCTTTTTAACATTGGAGCGGTCATTAAAACCAAAGATAAACACAAGGCCTAAAGATGGGATCAGTCCGAAAGAAAAGCTAGTGATCGTTTTAGAGTAAGTATTATCTGTCACGTACTATTAATTTTTTATTTACTAAACATTTAAATTATAGATATTTAGCAAGTGGCTCTATGCAGCGACATATGGCATCCATTTACCGCATCAGTAAACAACACATGGGTGTTATAATAGACGAAGTGTGCAACGCGATTTGCAATAATTTGGCTTTAGAAGACTTAAGTCGAGAAAGCTTTATTGAAATCGCCAACGAATATAATATAAAATGGAATTTCCCGAACTGCGTTGGTGCTATCGATGGCAAACATGTTGCTATTAGATGTCCGAAAAATGCTGGAAGTTTGTTCTACAATTATAAAGTGAGTATGAAACATTATCAGTTATATCGCAGAGCTCATTATTTTTGAGTTTATATTTTTTGCTAGGGATTCCATAGTATTGTGTTAATGGCTGCAGTTGACGCAAACTACCAGTTTATTTATTTTGACATTGGCGCATACGGCAGCGAAGGTGATTCTGGAGTATTTACAAGCAGTAAATTTGGACAGGGAACGCTGCAAAATACGCTGCCGTTTCCCGAAAACCTTCCAGTCGGTAACACAACTTTACCTTTTTTTTTTGTTGCTGACGATGCTTTCCCATTAAACCCCAGAATAATGAAGCCATATGCTCCAAAAAAACCCGCTAAGCTGACCGATGAAGAAAGAATCTTTAACTATAGGCTCAGTAGAGCTAGGAGATGTGTCGAGAATGCTTTTGGAGTATTGTGCTCTAAATGGCTGTGTTTAGGCAGAACAATGTTTTGTGGGCCAGACAGAGCACAAAAAATTGTGAGTAGTTGCTGTTTATTGCACAACTACTTATTAAATAAAAGTAGTTCAACGTATTGCCCATCAAATCTTGTCGACCGATATTGTGACGATGGTACGTTGATCGAAGGTGTTTGGAGGCAGAATATTCCGGAAGGATCGATGTACTCCAACGATTTAGCAACACATCCTGGTCGACAAAATAATTATGCGAAACATATCCGGGATTGCATAAAAAATTATGTAAACTCACCGGCTGGCATTTTAGAATGGCAAAGGCGGGCTGTGTTTTTAGAAAAATAAAACAAAATTATTTTAACTAGTTGTCTTTTAATTTATTTTTTTCTAATTCCGCCAATTTTTCGCCAATCAGTTGAGTTATTTTTACGCCTAGCATTTCAACGTCATAATTCGGTATTAATTGACACATCCGATCACAATTGGCCCATAAACTATAATATTTTAGTTCCGGTTCCTTCGGTGTTTGCGCCTTTTCCATTTTTTGTCTGTTTCGCTCATCTTTGTTCTTTATCATCTGTTCTAATGAACATGATAATGAAGAAATAAACGAAAGATCCTCGTTTTTTTTATTTTTGGTATTATTTGTCTGAAAATGAATTGTTTATTATAATAATATAACATAATTTAACTTATTTTAAATGAAAATACGAACATAAAAATAATTTGAGGATTCGCTGTTTTCCTCACTTGGACCTACTTCGGGTGCAGCTTGATTTAGGTCATTGCTGGTGCTAGCAATGCTGCTACTGCTCGATCCGGAAAATGTCCTGTAAATTATAAAATAAATAAATCACATTTGTACTTAGAATCTAAGAGTATATTTCAGGTATTATGAAATAAGTTTAAATGCATGAAAATATTTACCTTCTTTTACTTTGTGATGACAATGGGCTTAAAAAACCCATGACATCGGACAGCTCCCAGTCCTCATCTATGCTTTGCTGCATGGCGTTGTCATCTAAATCCGCTTGACTCCCGGACTTTGATTTATTGCGAGATCGATAACGTAAACTATCTCGCATAGATTTCCAAATCGTTTTGCAATCGTCTACTGTTATAGAAAATACGTAAACCACATTAGAATTATATATTCACGTATGTAAATTGTATATTAATATTCTGGTTATTCATAAATCTAGTTATTTATGATGATGTTTACATATTTAATTTACATACCCGGTTTTTCCATATGGTTGGCCACTTCTTTCCATTGCGCGGAAATGGCATGCGAATTCCTATGCAACTTGGAATCTAATCTCCATATCCCTTCCTTTGTTTGGACTACCCTAGCTAATTTCCTTTTTTCAGCGTTGGAAAATACAATTTTTTCCAATCGCTTTTTTTTACTAAGATTGGTTGGTACACTAAGTTTAACCGGCTGGTTATTTTCGTTGGCGCCAACCTCTAAATATTCGCTGGCGTAGTTGAATGGTAAAATCTCTTCGAATTCTTCGTTCTCCATTTAATAGTTTATTTATGACTGGTATTTTATTATGCACAGTGAAAAATAAATTAATAAACGAATCGCAACAAAACAATTACAGATCACAAATGGTAATTATTGTAATTTACAACACGAAATACTTGTTTCCTACAAAATGGCACGGCGTCAATTTTTAGAATTTTTAATAATTTTAATGAACAAAACACAGAAAGAAACACTTGAATAATGCACGGCGTCTATTACAAAACAAACCAAATATTTTTTTCTTCAAAATCAGATCTGTCAAAATTTCGCACGAAAATAATGGGTCGATACATTAATTTCACGCGAAAAAAGATTGGAGAGTTTATGCCCGCCATCTATGGAACATGCCATGTACTTGAATAAATTTTGATTTTTCGCTCGTGATCTGAGTACTCAAAAACGAAATTTCACGTGAAATTTTTCGTTTTTGATTTCGCTTTGTTAAAATCGTATGAAGATTTCACTTGAAATCGATCTGAGTACTAGGCTTCAGTCTGTGTGCGAATCGGTTAAAAAGTTAAATATTTTAACTGTGGTAGAAACAAAAATAGGTAAAATAATCACTAGTAAATTTTTTATCTATGGTTATATGATGCTCAAAACGTCAAAGGAAAATATGATTAAAATTTTTAGCTGCATGTGATCAGTTAAAAATTTTGTGGTGAATAAAAAGTAAAAATTTTAACTTTTTACGCGTTTTTATTTCGTTTCGCACAAAAACTTGCGTATTTCAATTGGTTCAATGCAGTGTGCCTTAATATACTTTTCAAACTAAACTTTTCAAATTGCAGAAGCTTCCGCTATTGCATCTATTTTTGGTGACTTTTCACATAAAATATAAAATAACTATAATACTTAAATAAACTTTAATACTTTTTGGTTTAGTTTAGTGTCAAGTTGAGACCCAGTAAGTGACTTCTGTGGTAGTTCCGTCTATCTAGATATAGCATGGACTAACTCGTTAGTTTAGTTATTTTAGTCGGTTAAGGCACACAGCATTAATACAGCATAAAAAGATAAAAGTTTAGACGATACAAATATTAAAATTTGTATCTGCCTTCAAGAGCACATATTTAAAAGTTAAATTGTGTATACATGAATTAAAATATTTACATGAATAATAGAGAAAATTTGTTAAATCAATGAGCGATGGAAGTGCTTAGATAGATGAAAACGAATGGCTAATAGTTTTTATGCACAATATATTCATTAATACATTTTACTGATTAACGCACCAATTTGGACAATTATTTATTTTATTAGTAATATACAATATAGTTATAGTTAAAAAGTATCTATATAGTCAAATTTTTTTCATTTCTTCGATATTTTTTATTTTATTAGTTAATCGTACGTAATAATTTTGTTTTACAATCGAAATAAACGTCAAAATTTAAACTAGTTGAAACAAATAAAAAGTTAAAAATTTGGATAAAATTTTTATATTTTAATTTTTTATGCGGTATTTAAAGCCAGTTAGGACACGACCTTAGTTGGTCTCACCTCATGTGGATATATAATTATATTCTTATCATGTAATCAACAAGCCAAGAAACGTCAATAAAATGGTTAATGATTAGTCATAGACGTATAATAGATCTCATAGACGTATAAGAGATATAGACCGGTTTCAAATATTTTTTCCATAGTAAATCTTCTATTTCACGTGTGATCGGTTGGAGAGGGATGGATATCTAAAAAATTGTATGTCTTATTCAACAATTTGAAAAAAAAAACAAAAAAAAAATTTTTTTTTCGCCAATTCAAAACATAGCTTGGCTTGGATTTGTTCTTTTTTTAGAAAAAACAGTGATAAAATTAATTAAAACTTATTAAAATTAATAAATTTGTGTTAAAAAATCATAAACTCTATACTATCGTGTATCAAAATTAAAAAAAAAACTTGAAAAAATGCAGTGTTTGGTGAAAAATTGTCGGAATTTTAACTCAATAAAGTAGAAGGAATTTCGTTTCATAAGTAAGTTAATTACTAAATTAGATTAAATATAATGTATGTTGTGATTGTAATCTAGTGATTAGTGAAAAACAAAATTAAGTTTTAATTCAAAAATATTAAAAATTTTAAAAAATAATAATGTTATTTTTGTGGTCCCTAAAATCGTAATATACTGTACACTTTCATTTTTTGTTTACAGTCCCTTCTTTTGAATGTAGTGTACTATTCCAGGACCGAATTGTATAATTAGTTCGGAAAAACGCCGTTAAATTACCCACTAATTTTATGATTTTCAAAATATAATGCATACGGAGTTTTGTCATATAAAATCATATAAAATTAATATAAAATGCATGATGTGTTTATGTCCTGAATGGACAGGGTCATGAAGCTCTTTAGCACTTCGTTTATATGTTGAGCTTTTGTCTAAGGAAATGACTACTGTTCATTTTTTTGTAAATTTGTAGCTATAATGTAAATAATATTTCTTTCTTTTTAGGTTACCAAAATGTAATAAACGAAAGAACTGTGGTTAAACATGTTAAGTCTTGACCAACCAGGACCTTTAAGTAGCTATAGTATAGTTTGCTCGGAACTAGAGTTATAGTTTGCTCGGAACTAGAAAGCTTAAAATTCTTTAAAAAGATATGTTATAATGTTCATCATAAATATTTTTTTCTTGATGAAAATATTTTTACCGACAATTTAGAATTTCAATATAGCCATTCTCAAGAACATTTACATTTATTATCTCAGTCCATTATAAAAAAATATTACGATATTCGGTTAAATTTCTTTTGCAACGAAAAATCTGCAAAGCTATCAAAAAGGAACAAATTTGTCTCATTACTCCATTTCCATGGCATGTAGGCTAAAATCTCAAATTCCCCTATTTTTCTAGTTTCAATCTAAGTGGATTAGACCTACTGGGGATACCACACTAAAAAAAATGCGCTAAGTACTCTTCCTCTTGGGAAGTGTGGAAATGAGTACACTCAAGTAAACTATAGTCCTAAAAAGAAACCTTAAAACTTTTTTTAATATTAAAATACATATATCTACTAAAATATCTAATTGCCATACCATCACAAAAAAAATTATTAAATTTATTTTTTATTTAGCAACCAACTTCATTTTAATCAAATAGTAAATTTCTAATTGCGGCCCTGGTACTATTATAGTCTTTCTCTTTTACCCTTGAAAATTTCCTCACTTGACGTTTGCTTGATTCTTGTCTAAATCTATTATACGTCTATGAGATCTAGACTTGTAACAAATATTTTTTCCATAGTAAATCTTCTATTTCACGCGTTATCGGTTGGAGAGGGACGGATATTTAAAAAAATGTATGTCTTACTCAACAATTTGAATGTAAACAAAAAAAAAATTTTTTTTTTGTGACAATTCAAAACAACGCTTCGCTTTTTTATCGAAAAAAAGTAATAAAATTAGTTAAAACTTATATACATATAATAAATTTGTATTAACAAATCATAAATTTGTTATACTAACGAATATAAAATTAAAAAAATCATACAGAATGAAGTGTATAGTGAAAAATTGACGTAATACTACTCTAAAAAAACTAAAAGGGATTTCGTTTAATAAGTATTTTAATTAATGAGTTAAATAAAATAAAATAAATGTTGTGATTGTAATCGTGTGATTAGTGAAAAAAAAAATCAAGGTTTAAGTTACAAATTTAAAAAAAATGTGAATTGTTTTGTATGGTAGCCCTTTTAGTAATCAACTGTATATTTTTTTTTTTTTTTTTTTTTTGTTTTGTTTTGAATGGTAGCCCTTTATTGAATATAGTGTACTATTCCAGGACCGAAACATTAATAATTAGTTTGACAAAACGCCGTTAAATTGTATACTAATTTTGTATTAGTTTTTTTTTAATTTGTGGATATAATGTAAATAAATCGTTGCTTATTTCTTTTTAGGTAACCAACATTTTCATAGATGCTAGGCTTTGACCAGAACTACGAAGATTTTATTAACATTTAACATTAACAGTTGGTTCTTGTTAATGGTCGATGAAAATGAAAAACACATATTTTTAAAAAATATTTAAAAAATCGGTGGTTCAATCCCATAACGCTTTATTTGATTTTATATTTAATTTATATGTACTATCTGCTATGTTATTTATACAATATAATTTCCGTACCAATAAATTTTTTTTCTAATCAATTAATTCTTTTATTTAACAACTAACTTCATTATAATAAAATAGTTAATTTCTAATTACGGCCCTGGGGTTATTATAGTCTTTCTCTGTTACCCTTGAAAATTTCCTCACTTGACGTTTCTTATTTTCTTGTCTAAGTATTAACGTCTTTGTGATTAGTAGATTTTAGGTTCTTCGAAACGAAATATATTTTCTGTGGCAAATATAATGGAACAACCGTTATGTCGTACCTGTTTGGCCCCAGCTTTCGAGTCTATTTTCAAAACTGTATTTCTAGATCAAAATAAACTGTCATTGGTTGAAATGCTTTTTGAATGTACAGGACTAAAGGTAAGTGCGAAACTATGGCTACTGAACCCAGTTTTACAGTTTGCTTATTTCTCGATTTTAGGTGACCGATATTGATGAGTTATCAACTAAGGTTTGTGACAACTGTATTGAAGAAATAATAAAGTCATATGTGTTTCGTCAAAAATGTTGGAATTCACAAAACTTCCTCTTACAACAACTGGAAGAAAGCAAAACAACTAGTGAAGTGATAATAATTATTGCTGATGAATTTAGTGAAACAGAGCAGTTGTTAGAACCAAATGAAGAAAATGTTGATAGTGATTTATTAAAGAAAACTAAATTAACTGTTAAAAGGGTATCAACATCTAAAAGTATCAAATGTGATATGTGCGATAAAATCGTATCCAGTAGAAGAACTATGATAACACATTTGCGTAAAGTCCACAATAAATTCGAAAACTTTTATAACTGTGATTTCTGTGACAAATCATTCCTTCGATTAATTAATTTGGGACGACATATCTCACGAGTACATCAACATTCAGATAACGAAAAATTAGATAGTTTAATTTCAAAAAATACTAAACCAACTGGCAACATAGTACCAAAAATATCTCACAGTGGTGTAAAATGTAAATTGTGCGATAAAATATATTATCGGAGATATTCAATGCTGGACCATTTGCGTATCGTACACAATATACCCAAAAATCATAAATTTGAGTGTAAAACCTGTACAAAAACGTTTTATCGGCTAGGCAGTTTGAAGCGACACGTTAATAAATTTCACAAACCCAAACAACCCAAAGCTGATGTTGAGAAATTCATATGCCATCATTGCGGGCACATAGTAAAAAATAGACAAAATTTCAATGAACACGTCCGAACACATACCGGTGAAAAACCATACAAATGCAATGTATGCGACTATCGTGCAGGATCACGAACTAGTGTTACTATACACAAGCGAATACATACAGGAGAACGGCCATTTAAATGTGATATATGTGGACAGCTTTTTCGAACTTCGAGTGGAAGGTCACATCATCTTCGTAGCCATTCCGATGAAAAGCCATATGAATGCATTGTATGTTCGAAGAAATTTAAACAGAGGGATATTTTTAAGGAACACATGCTGATTCATGACCCGGATAAATATATCGATTGTAAATATTGTGGAAAAAAATTTGCGCGAAAAGATAATTTAAAAACGCACTTAAAACAGCACACAGGCGAGAAACCGCATGTGTGCGAGGTCTGTGGTAAAGGTTTTATACAAAAACACTGTTGGCGAAATCACATGAAGAATCACCACAAACAATAAAATATGTTTAAAATTAAAATGATCCTATTCATTATTTTTTTTTAATAAATAAAATGTTTTGAATTAGTGGCTTATTATAATATGTGTACCAACAACAACTCAAAGTTGAGCTACTGTATTTTCTTTGGATTTTGATAAAATATCAAAACCTTCTGTAATAAAAGCCGAATTAATCCAAAACATAGGCTTTACAAATTCTAGAATCGCAAAACGTTAGCAATATAAAACCCTAATTTAGAACATGAAGTGGTTACCGATGCTTGATCGAAAGGGTTAGATGGAATTTTGTTGCAAGTCCATCAGTATAAAAGTTGCCATGTAGCCTATTAAAACAGACAGACTACTGAATGTGAACAATAGAATCATTCATACAAATTTGAAGCATAAGCCTTCGTCGCGATGATAACCGTTTGCGCGTCATTACAAACTTGTTCAACAAGAAAAATATAATACCAAGAATTTCAATATGGTGGCTAAAATTAGCAGATTACGATTTTGTCATGTAATATCGACCAGGAGTACAAATGAAGCATGTGGTGGTGCTGAGTCGGAATACAAACGGTGCGGAAGAACCGATGCATCTGGCCATTTTACTTGTTCGTAAGACTGACGCAGGACGCATAAATAAGTCGTTCCTAGAATCATAAAGTGGAGATTCGCCTAACTAAATCACGACTTTATGTGATATGTGGAGTTTAAAATGCATTTTTTTTTTAAAGTATTGATTAGCCAGTGGACTCAAAGCCCCTTGAACGCTAATTACTTCAATACTTTTTTTCGTTCACACATATTATTCAACCCAATCACACAAGTACAGTATACCAAACCTGCGCATTGCATAGCTCTATGTCACCCTGTAAAATGACATAAAAGATGGATGGCCCATGAGTTCTGCACACCAATAGATCATCAATATGATCGTAATCATGTGAAAAATTCCCTTTTGCATCCTGTCCCTATTGAGATTCGACTCGGTACCTCCCGCTCCAAGCGCCGCCGCTCTAACCACTGCGCCACTTGCTCGGTAATTAAAGATACTCCAGAGAAATTTTTTGTTTCCAAGAATGAAAATGTATGTCACCTTGCATCGAGTACAAAAGCACTATGAAGACAAAAGCAGGGGATACACAAAAGCACTATGAAGACAAAAGGAAGAGGAATTACATCCGATTGATAAGATATCAATACCGTGTATATCGACCAGCTTAAACCATTTCCTAATACGCTTATACGTGTAAGTTGTTCCAACGCTATTTTGAAGACAATGAGACAATGATATAAAACATGTGCTAAACGAAACCACAACGAAAGAAATGGATGTTTAGAAAATGAATCGAGGACCGAGGGTAGATTTTTAATGAAAGTTTACTTTTATGAATCGTTTTTAACGCCACTACGATGATTTTAACGTCGACCAAAATATTGGTTGAATTTTGTAACTACTCGAAAATTGAATTTAAAGAAATTCTTCGGCATATATCGACGAGATGGTTGTCTTTATTGCCCGCTATAGATAGAACTATAATTATTTGGGCAGCTCTATCAAGATGCTTCATTAGTGAAGATTTGCCAAAATGGATGCGTCGATGTTTTGGACTTACAAAATGGTAAAATGTTTTTGTCGCTAGCAGTGTTTAAACCAAAAGTTTAACTGTCCTCCTTTGGCATTTTCCAAAGATAGCAAGCCTATGTCTGTACCACGTGTACGGACATATGACATGAATGAGTACAATGTTTTTTTAAGAAAATGGCCTACGCAATTTCTGGCGAACGTTAGAAGAAAGATTGAATTCACTTAGCATGAAGTGTGTTCGTCGGGTTCAGGAGAGAAATCAAGTAAAAACAAATAATTACTGTGTTATAACTTTACTAATGATAGGTCTGTGATACGAAAAGTACGAAACAAATGGCAAGATACATTGAAACCAACTACAATCTACCATCGTAGCGAATATGGTGTACAAGAAATACAACTATTAGATCAAATAATGGGCGTGTGTTTACAATTTTTTGTTATATGGAGTTTTGATAGTTACTAATCCATCTAAACTCTATACATCCTCACAGTATTGTTGAGTCAATATGCGTTAACGAAAATTTCAATAACGCTTGTAATATAGATGGTTCTGCTATCGAGTAATGTAAAATCACAAATACAACGATGAGATTGGAAATATAAGAAGTTTGATTTTTTAAATTGTAAATGCGAAAATGATAAATCTATAGTAAATTGTAGTACACATCAAACGAACGAAAAGTGAATTTGCCGTATCAAACATCAATTTTCTTTGATGTACCGCTCTTGGAGCGAACGCAAGCAAATGCGAATCGAGCATTCGGTTCGCGGCAACGTCTAAAGACAAATTAAGCGAATTTGCGCTCGGTGTTTGCTTGAAATTCTGTGTTCGTTTGCTCAGTGCGAACGCGGCTTAACTCAAACAAAAGTAAACCCAGAACTGAGTTATGGATATATTATGAAATATTGTCAAATAGTTTGAAATAAAAATACTTGGGTTAAACACTGAACGTCATTACGTCAACACAAATTTTATGTTTTGCCAACTTGCCATATTGTGTGAATGGATAAATATTATCAATATTTTTAATTGAGACTGACGAACTATTTGTTTTATCAATAAAAATGGAACAACATACTCCAATATGTCGTACTTGTTTGGCCGAAGCAAGTAGTTCTATTTTTAAAACCGTGTTATATGATGAAGAGGAGCTGTCGTTGGTCGAAATCCTTACTGAGTGTATAGGAATAAAAGTAAGATTTTCGAGAGATATTTGGCATATTTGCTTGCTTGTGGTGTTAATTTTTTATTTATTATAATTATAGGTAACCGAATCAGATGAGATATCATTAAATATTTGTGACGTTTGTACGAAAGAATTAGTAAAATTTTATGAGTATCGCAAAAAATGTTGGAACTCACAAAATATTCTTTATCAGCGACTAGAAGAGAGTAAAATTGACCCGTTAAAATTAGAAGTGTTAAGTGATTCAGACGTGGATTACGAATCTGATTATTGTTTAGAAAAAGAAGATGAAGGCCCAGAAAATTCTGAATTTTGTATAGAATCTGTATCAAATAAAAATGAATCAACTTTTCAATATAATATACTTGTGGATAAAACATTAAAATCTAGAAATGCTGTTAAATGTCAACTATGCAATAAAATATATTCACGTAAGGATGTTTTTCTGAGACACTTGCGAAGTGTACACAATATACTCGAATTACACCAATTTGAATGTAAACATTGTAACAAATCATTTCGACGACTAAGCAATTTAGGACTACACATAACGAAATTTCATCAAAACAAAAATCTGGTTGAAGTTGTAAAATCGGCCACATATATGTGTCACCATTGCGGTCTCAAGTTAAAAAATCAACGAAGCTTAACAGAACACGTTCGACGCCACACTGGGGAAAAACCGTACAAATGCAATTTATGTGAATATCGTGCAGTACAACGTTACAGTATTAATACACATATGAGGACGCATACGGGTGAACGTCCTTTTGAGTGTAACATTTGTGGGAAGTTATTTCGAACATCGAGTGCACGGGCAAATCATCGTCACAGTCATTCCGAAGAAAAGCCATATGAATGCATTGTATGTTCAAAGAAATTTAAACAAAAAGACGTTTTTAAGGAGCACATGATAATTCATGATCCAGATAAATATATTGCATGCAAATTTTGTGGTAAAAAATTTGCTCGGAAGGATAATCTAAAGACACACATTAAGCAGCACACTGGCGAGAAACCACATGTATGCGAAGTCTGTGGTAAAGGTTTTATTCAACGGCACTGTTGGCGAAACCACATGACAAATCATCACAATCAATAAAATTTAAATTGTAATTAGGTATATATAATATTTGAAATATATGAAATATTGGACAATATCTTATAAAGTTATAATAACTCATATACACATTTGTAGTTTAGAATGTTAGTATTTCAATGATTATTTATTTATGTTCCCTCAAGTTGTATTACTTAACATGCTAATGGGACGAAATTCATATAAAAATAATGTTTTTTTTCTCATATTTTCGAATGTTTATTTTATTTTACATATATTCGGCACGTTATTTACTTACAATACATTCATATGATTAGATGCCATTAGTATGCGATGAATACGGCTTGTAATAAAGAGGGCTTTGGATTAGCCGCATATGTAAATCGTTAAATTATAATCTTCACCGAATTGAACGTCACAGCACAGCCGTGACGGAAATAGTCAGATATCTAAATTTACTTTTATTAATTTAGCAAAGACTAAAACCTAACTAGTAGCGGTTGGTAGACTAGAAAGCAACTAGGTGGTCATAGTCACCCTATAACTATATGATTGTTTCGTTTTGTATAAAATATCATGTAAACATAATTTAGAAACGTCAGTTAAATGTATTGTTTATATTATTTTGATAGAGTCAATACAAATATTTTGTTCCTACTGAAAAAATGGATGAGCAATCGAAATGTCGAACCTGTCTGGCCGAAGCAGATGGGTCTATTTTCAAAACTGTTATTTTAGATCAGAAAGAATTGTCATTAGTTGAAATGCTTAGTGAGTTTATGGGATTAAAGGTATGATTTCTTTCAGTGCGCAATCAGCCGCTTTATCTTATAAAATATTTTATAATTTTAGGTAACTGATTCTGATGAAATTTCGCTAAACGTCTGTGATATTTGTACAGATGAAATAATAAAATCGTATCTATATCGTAAAAAATGTTGGGATTCATATAATTTTCTGTTAAGAGAACTAGAAGATCGCAAAATTGTTAGTGACCCGATAAAATGCGAAGAGATACATGATTCTGAAATATATGAAGAAGCTGGTTTATGGTCAGAAACAGAAGAGCTGGATGATACATCTGAAGTTACTGAACCGACTGTTCATTGCATAAACGTGGATAAAACCCCAAAATCTAGAGGTGCTGTAAGATGTCAACTATGCAATAAAATTTATTCCCGTAGGAATTTAATGATAGAACATTTACGAATCGTACATAATATAATCGAGTCTCAAAAATTCGAGTGTAAGGAGTGTAAAAAGTCATTTCATCGATTAAGTAGTTTGCGGCGACATATTCTAAATGTTCACGAACACCCCGAGCGTGACGATTCATCAAAATATATTTGTCATCACTGCGGTCAAAAATTAAAAAATCGACAAAATTTTATCTTACACGTTCGTAGACATACTGGCGAAAAACCATATAAATGTGATTTATGTGAATATCGAGCATCGCAACGTACCAGTATTAATATTCATATGCGAACTCATACTGGGGAACGGCCATTTGAATGTGACATCTGTGGCAAACTTTTTCGAACTTCAAGTGGACGATCGACTCATCGTCAAAGTCATTCTGATGAAACGCCTTACGAATGCATTGTGTGTTTGAAAAAATTTAAAAAAAAAGACATTTTTAAGGAGCATATGATCATTCATGACCCGGACAAACATACCGAGTGCAAATTTTGCGGTAAAAAGTTTGCTCGAAAGGATAATCTAAAGACACATATTAAGCAGCATACTGGGGAGAAACCGCATGTATGTGAAGTATGTGGCAAAGGTTTTATTCAGAAGCATTGTTGGCGAAACCACATGTCCAATCATCACAATCAATAAAGGTTAAATTGTACTTACATATTTGAAATAATTTATGAAATATTAAACACTTACTTATAATACATGTATTCATTTGTAGTTTAGAATGTTAGAATTTCACTGATTATTTGTTTAAGCTCGCTACGGCTTAACATGCTGATGGGACGTTTAACTCCCAGTACTTTTTGTTTAATGCAAACTGTATTTTATTTTATATTTACTGGGAGATTTAACAATTCTCATCTTTTTTTAGTTTCGTTATGTTGGTAAGCTATTTATTTCGTAACGGGCTACATCCATATGAAGTACAGCATAAGCTGCATGTAAACATTTCTTTTAAAACAATAAGCACCCTGTACAGTTTGACAGATACATTTGACAGCAAGACACGTGTGTGAGACATTCCATGCAAGTGTTTATAATTTTACAAAACATTTATAAAAGTTGGCTATACAATTATGTCGGAAGTTACAAAAAAGAAGCGTGTTTCAAAAAAAGCACCCAAGTCCTGGCGAAAAAATATTAATATTGGAGATATCGAGGATTTTTTAGAAGAACAACGAACGGAGGAAAGATTAGGGTTAGAATATTTATATTTATATCTAATTTTTTTTTATCTCTTTTACTATAATTTACAGAACTAAAATAGCGGATAAATCCAACGATGAACTTTTTCGCATAGATACCATTCGAGACACCAAATTACTTCACTCAGCAAAAGAACGGCGAGAATTATTGAATTTGAAGCCTCTTAAAAGTTGGGGTGCACTTGTAAATACATCCAAGATTGGTGATCCTCATGGTAGTCGTTCTAAAATAAAAACTCACGACGATGGTGTCAAAACGGCTGTGGTACGTTCGCAACGACTGAACGGTACCATCCCTAAGAAAGAGTTACGTGCGTCGAAACAAAGGCAAGAAGCGAAATTAAAAAAGGAGGAAATGAAAAAGGCTCGCAAAGCTAAGGATAATTTCAATAATGATCTGTGGGAAATTCAAGATGAAAAGCCGGTCCCAGAGGAGCTACAAGGTCCATGGCTAGAGTCTAATGTAGTAGAACATACACTAAAAAATACGGGAAAAAATTGTATAGTAGCGCCCAAACAAATTCGAGACAAACGTAGTGCATTACCTCCTGTTGAGTTGCCACATCCAGGAACTAGCTATAACCCATCGTTCCGGGATCATCAGGATTTGATGCGCAAAGTTATTGATCGAGAAACGCATATTATAAAAAAAAAGGAACACTTAGATAGGGTTACCACGCATATGTTTTCTAAAGTATCGACTACGGAACGAGATGCTAATCTGATGATGGAAATGAAACAGGGGTTACCGGCAGATGATGAACAGAACGATGACATTAAATCGGAACCAGATTCAGATACAGAAGAATCCAAAACTAATAAGCCGAGTGTTGTAAAGTATAAAAAAAAATCGAAACAACAACGCCGCAAACAGCGTGAACAGAGGGACATCAAATTAAAATTGAAGACATTAAAATTGGAGAAACGAAAAATTAATGATATAAATCGTTTGCGTATTATTAATAAATTAATCGAGCAAAATATGAAAAAATTGCAAAAACTTCGTGTTGAACGATTGGAAAGGATTAAAACGATGTTAAAATATGGTACGGCACGTTTGGGTCGATTACGATATGAGGAACCTGAGGTTGATATTCAATTGCCTGAGAATCTGTCTAGTAATTTAAGAAATTTAAAACCCGAAGGAAAATTATTAACGGATCGTTTTCTAAATCTGCAGAAACGAAATATGGCCGCGCCAAGTCAACACTGTGGCATTAAACCGAAAGCCAAAGTTAAACGCTTCGTACGTAATTCTCATAAGCAGCCACCATTGCAAAAGTCTATGCGTAAAAAACAATGAATTCATTTAATCAATTTTTAATAAAGCAATGCATATTAATATGTAATTAATAATTATGATTTTTATTATATCAACATTTTCTGCGTTTTAATACAGAAGGTTGACTCAAGTTTAATTTTTAAAGCTAAGTTCACTATCTGAAGTCTAATGATTAAGGTATGAAGCTGGAGAATAAAAACATCATTTCAATACATTACATTATTTATCTTATCACTAGGTAGTAGCATTATTATCTTTGTGAACAGTTCTTATATGTACATTGAGATTATGCTTATGTATAAACTTTTTATCACATATCGGGCATGTGCAAGTAGGTGGTCGATGTCCTTTCATATGTACACGAAGCGATTTCCGTTCTTTAAACTGTTTCTTACATTCGGGGCATTCTACAGCTTTTGTAGGATTGTGTCTTACCATGTGCAATTTATAGGCACTGTTAGTTTTAAATGTTTTGGGACAAACTACACATTTATACGGGCGTTCGTCAGAATGATTATGTCGAATATGAATAGCCCGATAGCTAGACGTTTTAAACATTTTTTCGCACATATGGCATTTAAATGGCTTTTCTCCAGTATGCGATCGCTTGTGAATAGATAAATCGGTCGATGAGACTGACCGATAAGGACAGTCGGTACATTTAAATGGTTTATAGCCGGTGTGACGGCGCAAATGTATCTTTAGTATAGAAACTGAATAGAAATTTTTTCCGCAATGATGGCAAATATTCTTAACGCCGATTTGTCCATGAACTCGCCTGTGATGTGTTTGCAACAGGCTTTTATTTACAAAGTATTTAAAACATATGTTGCATCGAAATTGAGTTGGGAACGTTATATTGTGACGGTTTATAAGATGTCTTCGAAGAGCTTGCAATTCTATGTACGTAGTTTTACACTGTAAACAACTAAAAGGACGTAGGCAATTTAATTCATCTGAAATTTGTATGTGAATCAGCATATCACGATAAATTCTAGGTATTTTATGTTTACATCTCAACAATTCATGTGTAAGTAAAGTTTCTGGGCTTTTTTTATTTTCTATTGTAACATCTGATCGTAAATCTGAAGGTGGTGGTTTTATTTTGTGAATAATTTGTGTAGGATCAGGCACATCATCGCTTAAATTATTCTTGTCTCGCTTTTTAGCCATACCTACAAATATCATATGAGTTTCCCAACATTTGATACGATATTTGTATGCTATAATAACGGATTGGATACAATTTCGGCATATTAAACTGGAATTTGAATCTTTTTTTGATATCTAAAATGATTTGAATTTTATTAAAAGTAAAGCTTATTTTCGCCCTACATATCTATTATTATACACTTACAAGTACTCCTGTACACAAGTAGATTAAATTCGGTATCGGCATAAATTTTGAATCAATCACCAAATCTATAAATATCGATTCCATATCTTCATCAGACGATAAGCATGTCCGACACCTACCATTCATTTTGCCGAATGTATCAACCGAAAATTTATGATTCGAGAATATAAGCTTTCTACTTTTTAATAAAGTTTATTGATAAATTGAATTAATATAATCTAATTATCTATGTTATTACTTCAAAAGTTTTAATTTTTTGTCTTGTCACATTTTTGTGTTCACATCCAGCTTATTTGACATATCGGTTACTAGTTAGTACTAAAATAAAAACAAGAAAAAATTCTACGAATTCATTCAAAATTCAAACCAACTGTATAGCAATAATTTTTGCCGTTTTAAAAAGGTTCCATCGATCTCAGTTTGATTTGAAAGAACTGAATCACCCAAACAAATAACGATAATATGATTTTGATGCCAGGCATAGAAATAAAACATTTTTTGAATCATTTAACTTTATTACAAACAAATTTACGAAATAGTTTTACTTCGATGTTGTTTAATGTGTCTCATGTGATTCTTACGATTACTCGACACATGATGACATACCTCGCACACTATCGATTTTTTCGGATCGTGACTATCCATATGCGATTTATAAACGCCCTTTGTTTTATACGCAGTCAAACAAATCATACACTTGTATGGTCTTTCACCTGAATGATTGCGAACATGAGCTGCCCTATGACTAACTGTAGAAAAGGCTGAGTCACAATGAAAACATTTAAATGGTTTTTCGCCGGTATGTGTACGCATATGAGTGACCAAATCAGATTTAGTGATCGTACGATAAGCACATTGATCACATCCAAATGGTTTATCTCCCGTATGTCGTCTTACATGTACCGCTAGCCTTGAATTAAGTCTGAATTTTTTACCACAAAATTGGCACACGAATTGATTATCAGCGTGCATTCTTTCATGAAAGTTTAGCTGTTTTTGGGAAACAAAAAATTTGCCGCAATTATTACACTCGTACTGGTTTTTGAATTGAAGGCGATGTATATTTTCTTGATGGGAGCGAAGTGATCCAATTCTCTTGTATCTAAACTTACATATCCGACACCGATATGTTTTTGTTTTGGTCATATCGTCCATCGCGATGTTAGTATAATCGACCATATCTTCATAACCGTGTGGTAGTACATTATCATTGCACATCATTCGATTGCGTCGTTGTTTTGTTACACCTAAAAATTGTTTAGATAACTTTTTGTTCTGAATCTCCGAACAAACATCTACTAATTCTACTGTTATATTCTCCGTTCTGAACCATTTATCATCATCGCTTTGACGGCTATCATGGATAGTTTTACGTATCGGGTTTTGTTGCACTGTCGTCTCTCCAGTTTTAATTTCCAGGCATGTCGCTTTGTATTGTTCTTTTAACTCAGTCATTAGTTTCATATGCGATTTCCAACATTGTTTTCGATATTTAAAAGCAATTATTATAAAATCAATGCAATCTGTACATATAGCACACGAAATTGAATCATATTCAGAAATCTGTAAGCAAAAGGTAAACTTCGTCTTTAGTATAATATATGGTTCGCTATTGGCTGGAACATAAATGATGGGTCATTACTACCCAAGTTATGTACTTGGCCGTCTCATAATTAATTTATAAGATTTTTGTATGTACAGTTATAGTAAAAAATAATCACTATAATACCTCTAGCCCAATGCATAGTGAAATCATTGTGGCGATAGTTGTATATTCGGTATTCACGAGCTTTTTAACAAATGCAGACTCGAAGTGTTCACTGGGCTTAAGACAAGTTCTACATATTATAACCATTGCTTATAATATACACCTTTATTTTAGAAAAATTCCTATAACTTATATTTTTGCTTTTAAAAATAATTTTATTACAACTTTTATAAAATTTATTTACAAACAAAATAAAATGATTATCTAAATAGAGTGTCAAATTCATGATTTTCGAACACTTAAAAAAGAATTTGTAAGGTTTATATAAATTTTATAGAGTACACAAATGTCATACTAAAAAAATTTTTACATTTATTTTACTTCAATATCTTTAAAATGCCGATTTTTCATATGGGTTTGATAACTGGCCCCCTGGTAAAATGTTTTACCACATAAATCACATTTATACGTTGGCATTGCCGAATGTTGTCGCAAATGGAATTTTATTCGTCCGGGCGGAAACTTTTTATGACAAAACTCGCATTCGATCGACTGATTGGAATCGTGTGTTTTCATGTGACCTCTAAATACGCCACGAGTTTTAAAAGTTTTCGAGCAAATTAAACATTCAAAAGGACGTTCGTCTGAATGCTGCCTACGATGGTTTGCGCGACTGCTTGAAGTTTTAAACGCTACACCGCAAATATGACATTTGTACGGTTTTTCACCAGTATGGACACGCTTATGTACTTCCATGCTACTTTTCTGGGCCGATCGAAAATCACAAATCTGACATTTGTACGGTTTTTCTCCAGTGTGTATTCGCTTATGTTCCGCTAAAGTGTCTTTACCTTTGAGCCATGCACCACATATATCACAAATATATTTGGCAGGCGCATGAACATTTTGATGACTATCCATTTGATCCTTTCGATCGAATACTTTACCACATATTTTACATTCGAATCCATCGCGTTTTTTTAACGTAATTTTATGAATTTTAATCAAATGATCTCGAATTGTCATTGGTCGCACGTACACTTGATCACACATCAAACAAAAGTATCGTTTACCATAAAGACATGTCTCATCCGATGTATAATTTACATATTCTAAAAAATCTTCATCCCTACTAGGTAATATACGTTTTGGTTTCGGTGCCGTCGTTAAGATATTTTCTTCGCTTATATTTGGTTTCACTTCATCCAAATCTGTTTCCTCAATATACTCAATCATAAAATTTACTTCCTCATTATTTATTTCACTAGCAAGACTATCATGCATCTCAAGCTCATCATCGAATGTCTCTGTTTTTACATCGTTAATATCCAGTTCTTGTTTTACATCATATTTCCCATCAATTTTATATTGCTCCATCAAAAATAGTTGAGATTTCCAGCACTTATTTCGGAATTCATACGATTTAATCAAATCATCAGTACACGAATAACAAATACTATGTGAAAACTCATCATACTTTGAAATCTGCAAATTGTAAGATATTTTAGGATAACACAATCTTGGAAATTAGGGCCAAAATATTATTCACCTCAAGTCCAGTGCATAGAAGAATCATTTGAATAATTTCTGCTGGTTCACTAATTATATTGATTTCATCGAATATTGAGTGTAAATCTACAGTCGATGCTAAACATGTTCGGCACATATTATTTGACATATTAATTTATAAATTTTATTTTATTCATTAAAATAAATGTATAGAATTTAAAAATTGTATATTTATATATATATTTTTGCTGTCACTTTATTGGTTGTGACTTGTGAGTTTGACAATTGGTTGTGAACAAAGACCCTTTAAACATTGCGTAAACTAAACGTATAGTTTGCGAACCCAACGACGAACGTATAACGACGAACGTATAACGAGGCGTATACCGAGGCGTAGAAAACTCAATGGATTGTCGGTTAAATTGTTGATTTAAAGAGTATTTTCCACGATGAAACATATTTTATATGCACGAAAAACGTGAGATAAAAATATAAATTTAACTTTTGTACGAGTGAGACGGACAACTTTTGCTGCACGCTGTGCATACAAAATTATTTTGTATTTTTTTCGTTCTGTCGCCATAATTATGGCAGCAAAACGAAAAAATATAAAATTGGAATACTTTTTATGGTTGAAAATTGCTGCAAAACAATACATGCACATAAAAATTGTGTTTGGACGAGAAAATATTTCTCGCATACACACATAAAATTTTTGTTTATTTTTTTTATAATTAAATTCATTTTATTTTTATTTTCAGTGTGGTAACAACTAAAATTTTGAACAACTAAACCTTTGCAAATGATAACAGAATTTTATGTACTTAAAATATTTTTTTTGATTATTAATATCATAAAATTTTTGCTTATCCCATTTTAATTCATCTTTTAATACTTGTAATAATTCTTGATTTAGTTCTGATTCACTGTTTTTATTAAATAAATAGTCTAAAGTGGAGTAATTGTTTTTCTCGAAAATATTTAATACTCTACGATAATCGTACATATGAATATTGTTGAAAAAATTAATTTTGTACACGCTTGCTGCATTTACGAACATATTTGATTTATATGATTTATCGTGTAAATTTAAATTATACTTTGATCTTATTTTATTATATTCGTCATCGATGATGTATTTAGCTTTGCTGCCTCCCAGTAAATAAAAAAACAAGTCAAGAAAATTTATAAAATAAACAACTAAATCAAATAATGCGCGTGAATTTATAATTTTTTTTTTTTTTTTATATGGAATTTTGATAGTCGACTAATACATCTAAAGTATATATTTACACTAATACATTTTAAAAATTCATGATAAGATGTATCAACGAAAGTTACAAGACGGCTTGTAGTAAAGAGGGTTTTGGTGGATGAATGAGAATTTTTTCGTTTCTCTTTTTGTTATTTGTGTTTTGTATAGGAAAGAGATAACATCAATTTTGCCTTTTAAATTTCTTTTTTGAAAATTTTTACTCCCTTTTGTTTTATAGTATCGATATGTTTATTTTATTTGACACTATATTCTAAATCATATATCGACACATATATTTTACTTACAATACATTCTCATGTGTATATTATATAGCATGAGTATGCAATGATTACGGCTTGTAGTAAAGAGGGTTTTGGCTTGTAGCAAAACCAACACTATTGTATATTATACAAGCCATGAAGCTTGGCTAAGTAAAACTTATTATGACTACTATTTGGTGTATGTGTTAGTGAATTTGACTACAGTAAAAATCGAAACAAAAAATTATATTTCGCACTGTCCATACTCGTCTAAATTCAAAGTACATAACATTTCTACAAAAAAAACGAAACAAAAATTATATTTTGCGACTGTCCACTCTGCTCTAAATTATTAGTATATAGTATAGTATATAATGAAGTAAATAATAATAACAATACTTCTCTCTCTCGTTAAATAATAAATTTGTTTTTTGCTTTGTCTTAAAGAGCGCAACATACTGTTGTTCCATCATTCGTATTCATTTTTTATTTACATCAAAGCATATAATAAAAGTATATACAAATTATACTACGTCACAACACTAATACTTAGGTATAGTAGTCACTTTTTGACATGAGTATCGCAACTTCATGGCTTGTATATACATTTGTGTTGGTTTTGCTTGTAGTAAAGAGGGTTTTGTTATGTATAGACAAAATTTGATTGTATGAGTGCGAAAATACCCAAGAAGTCAAAACCCTCTGGTTTTGCGAGAAGTACAAAAAAAATTGGTTTAAAAATGAAACCCAAAAATGGCTACCGCAAAATCGGTTTTGTTGATAAAGGGGAAAAAAATGAAGAATGAGTCCGGTATCATGAAACCAAGTGTAAACGCACTGGATAAGTTGAGAACAACGACGAAAACAAAGCTGGGAATGAACGCAAACACAAATTGTTTTTTTCTAAAATTATTTTTTTGCATTGGCGAACAAAAAAGTTAATAATTTTGTTTTAATTTTTTTTTTAGTAAATGAACACGTTTAACAATGATTGATGATTCAATTGAAGTTGATACACAAAAACGTGTAAAACCAATCAAAAATAGTGATGAATTTGTAGTGTCAAATAAAGATAAATATGCTTTTGAAGGTAATTTGCTGAGGCTTGTATTTTCTCGTCCTCCATTATACAATAACGGCCTGCCGATCGAAGAAAGAACCTTGTCAATATGTAATGAATTATGGAAAGAGGTGACTGATGAACTAGCACAGAAATATGGATCAATTAAACTAGAATACATTAAAAAAATATACAAATATCATAGAACCAGATACAATCAATACCGAAAAGCTGTATGTAAAATCGAATGCGGTTCTAAAATTAATAAACCCAAACATATTGAAATTTTACGTGAACTAGACAGTATCAATGCTTTAAAAGTAAGCTTCACGCATGTTCCGGTAACAACAAGCGAGAGTATTAACGTTTGTCGAACATGTCTCATTGAAAAATCCGATATGAAATCAATATTTTCAATGCAATTGATCAATACTAAATTAGTCAAGATATCAGAAATGATTTCGATGTGCACCGGCCTAGAGTTTTCAGAGTACGATAATCTGTCAAACCTAATGTGTGATGCATGCATTAATAATGTAAGCCTTGCTTTTGAATTTCGGAACAAATGTTGGGATTCGCACAAGCTCACATTGGAGAAATTACGAAAATCTAGGAGTGTTATTGAAAATAATCCCCCTTTATCACCAGTAAATAGAAAAGAACTAATGCAAGTTAAAAGACGAACGAGGGGAAAAGACGTTAGTGAGTCGGATATAACAACTTTATTGAAAGATTATGTGGATATAACGTTAGATGCCACAGTTTATCGCGGCAAAAGGTTTAAATGCAGATACTGTGAACAAAACTATTCAGCTTCACATCTCATTATAGATCACTTAGAAAATAAACATAAGTTTAATATTAAACCGGCCACATGGTTAAAATGTTCGGAGTGCCCAAAAACTTTTCCAAGTCAAATTAGACTTTCAGTTCATATGAAGGAACATGGAAATAGAACACTTATATGCCAACAATGTGGTGCATCTGTACACAAAGACCGATTTGCTGAACATTACCGTTCTCATACCGGAGAAAAACCATTTAAATGCGATTCGTGTGATTTTCGATCAGCATATATGTCAAGCCTTAAAAAGCATAACTTAACTCATACTGGTGAAAAACCGGCTGTTTGTCATATTTGTGGTCAAGCATACCGAACATCAAGTCAGCGTGCGGTACATGTGCGATCGCATTCTGAAGAAACACCTTTTAAATGTGTAATTTGTAAAAGAGCCTTCAAACGTCCTGATATGTTGAAGGGACATATGCAAACTCATCAACCTAGTAAAATGTATGAGTGTAAAATATGTAACCGGAAATTTTCACAAAGGGGGTCGCATCGTATGCATATGATGCAGCATACTGGTCGACGTCCACAAAAATGTAGTGAATGTGGCAAAGGTTTTATTCAACGGCACTGTTGGCGGACGCATCTAAAAAATCATCATAAAATTGTAGTTCAATAATAAATCAAAATTATATTATAATTCATAAAATAAGCACTGATTTTTATTTACCTTTAACCAACTGAATATCGAAGTAATTTCGAATCCGAAATACGGGTCACTGTGAAAAGAAAATAAAGGGAATTGTTAGCGAAATTAAAAGAACATTTATATTCTTAAAGCCGCTATTATTTTTATTTTATCGTTCAGTTGGAAACTTATTTAAATAAATTTAAAAAATGTACACATTTTTAAAATTATTTTTATAATACGATTTGACTATGATGATTTTTCATATGAGTCCTCCAACAGTGCCTTTGAATAAATCCTTTGCCACATTTGTCGCATGTATGACAATAATCCCGTGTATGAGTACGCATGTGGGTTGTCAACTGAGACCGTCTTGGAAACTGTTTTCCGCATATTTTACATTCTAAGTGTTTACTAGAATCATGAATTAATTTATGAGTAGATAATACACCAGGCGTTCGGAATTTTTTATTACAAATACTACATTCAAATTTCAATTCTGTTGAATGAGTTTTAATATGTGTCGCTCTTGCTGCTGTGGTTGGGTATTTTTTATTACATATATGACATATAAACGGACGTTCACCTGTGTGGGTGCGTCTGTGTACGGTAATAACAGAACGTTTGCCACTACTAAAATCACAGTATTCACATTTATAAGGTTTTTCGCCGGTATGGACGCGGATATGCTCTTCTAGCGTGAATTTATATTTCAATGTTACACCACAATATGTACACACATAAGACGTTCGATCTTTATGCCAACGCATATGGCGTAGATAACAACTTTGATCACCATAAACTTTCGGACAAATTTTACACTTAAATTCTTTTTCCAGTTTAAATGTAATATTATGGGCCAACTTAAAATGGTTTACCATATAATGTTGATTTTCGTAAGCTTGTGAGCATATTCGGCAGATAAATATTCGACCAAAATGTTTTGTTTTGTCAATTTTATATTCTACATAAAGATGAAAATTCTTCATTGGCACAATTTTCTCACATTCAACGGACGTTTTATTTTCCAACAAGGCAGGTGTCGATACCAATTCACTATCAATATTAATTTCAAATGCCGGTAGTGATGTTTCTGATGTCTCACAAATCTCTGTTTCTTGGTCTATATCTAATGTGGTTTTTACATCCGCACTATAAGAATAATCGTCATTACGAAATGAAGCTGAATTTTTTTTGCATTGTTTTTGTAAAGTTCTATGAGAATCCCAACATTTTCGACGATAATCAAATGCTTGTAACAATGCAGACGAACATAATTGGCAAATCACATTAGAAAAATTATCATATTTCGATACCTAAAAATGTAAAATTAGTCTACAAAAATCATTGAATATATATATTAAATATGTGCACTTACTTCGAGCCCCGTACATAATGCCATTATTTTTGATAATGTAAGAATTTGATTACCAAATAATTTGCATTCAAATAATGAATAAAAATTGTCAGTAGGCATTAAACAAGTACGACATATTTCATTCATTTGTTTCAAATTTAAATTATGTACTTTTTTATATTTAAATTTATTTGGTCGGTATGTGCGTCCCGACTCCCACATCAGTCCTTACATAAATTATATTTAATTAATTAGCTTTCAGTTTTGACGTCTGTTTGTTATGATATTATTTATGGCGAAACAAAATAATATGTGCTAATATGCGTGTTTTAGTTCATATCTCACGCCAGAATAAAATGGAATAGAATTGATGAATGATGGTGTGCTCTAGCGGGAAAAAAATGAAATATACCATCCGCTGTAATTTTTGAAAATGCTAATTTTTTATGGTTGATTTTTCCGTTTTTTGTGGTCTTACAAATAAATTTAAAACATATCTTTCAGACCGTATTTTTACAATAGCACGTAAATAGCACTATAAATACACAATTAAGTTAAATTTACCAATTGGTTTGTTCCAATAATCATTAGTTTTATTTCAATATTTTAAGCTAAATATATTTTGATTTTAGTGGTTATTACTGAACGATGAAATTAACACAGTAAATCAAGAAGTAACTGACATAGGGCAAGACAATGATGGTAATGGTAGTGATTGTGCAGATTGCCAGAGAAGTCTAACTGAACTAGGATCTATCGGTGTATGAGCTTTAGCAAAACCCTTGCACTACAATCATTTTGAAACTGTTGAATTGTATAGTGACGAAAATTTAAATTCTATGACTGGAATACCTACATTTTTAGATCTGTATAAAATGGTATATTCAGTTTGATACAAAAATTAATAAAGACTCCATTTTGCATTGTTGAAGTTCTAATTTAACACGATTTGGTCTAGTAAATTCTGTGATTGCACAGCTATTCGCTTCAAGTAACGTCGCTTTATCTGATGTTAGATGAAAATTGACAGATATTGGTTAATAAATTATTATTATATTGGTCAATTATCCAACTTAAACTGATTAATCAACTTCGAAAATTTATCGAAATAAGTCACAAAAAAATATATATTCCAAAGACCACCTTTGGTGTAGTTAAAAAAATCGCTAGGTGCTACCCACTTCGTGTTAAAAGGCGAATAAGGTGTGTATCTTTGCTACATTTTATCTACTTGTAACTGCTCATGCAAAATAGCATAAAGTAATACATTATGAATACAATAATTATGAATATATATTATATTACTTTATGAAAATAGTTAATAGTTAGATTAATAGTTTTTTATGCTTCCACGTGTACTTATTAGCTCAAGTTGGTTAATTAATCTTGTTGTTTATAGGATTATTTAGATTTAAAACTATATAGGTAGCACACGTAGGACGGGAAGCATTAACTCGAAAATCGTTTGTGATGTTTGTGCAGTCGGTTTTTGTAATATCCAATTGAAATCACCCGAATAACAAAAACTACGAAATTTAAATAGCAAAGAAAATACATTTTCTATTTTATAAGCTATGTTGTATTTTATAAATATTACATTTTAACATTATGAACCTTTTTCATATGAGTCTGACAGTTTTGTTTTTGATAAAATGCCTTTTCACAGACGGAACATTTAAATGTTTTTTCGCCATGCTGCCTCATATGCACCTTTAAATTTTTTCGATAATTAAATTCCCTATTACAAATATTACATTTAATATTTTGTTTTGGATTATGTATTTGCATATGGGATACATAAACACGACGAGATTTATAGGTTTTTGAACATATAACACATTCATAAGGTCGTCCATCAGAATGTGCTTCCTTAATATGAGCTCCCCGATGACTTGAGCATTTATATCCAATACCACATAAATGGCAAACGTAAGGCTTTTCACCAGTGTGCGAACGTAAATGTACTTTTAATTCAGAAGATGATACAGTACGAAATTCACAAATTTCACATTTAAATTTTTTTATTCCTTTATGACGGTTTATATGTTCAAGCATGCCACTTTGAAATTTAAATCCCTTTCCACACAAATCGCATACATAATTTTTTTGAATTAAAATTTCTGGAACATGCGCTTCGGTTAAATGTCGTTTAAAATATCTTTTGTTAATAAACGTTTTCGAACAATCGCTGCATCGATAGGCTTGCGTTACACGGATATCGTGATTTGTGAAGAGATGTTTACGGAGTGGACCAACCATTTCATAAGTCTGATTGCACAGCGTACAGATATATGGTCGCATTGTGGTAGCATTTTCATCTATTTTAATATATTTATCCATATGCTTATAACTGTTATAGTTATCTGAGGTTGTTGCAATAAGTTTATCAATGGAGCTTTTATCGTTTGGCCCAAGTTCAATATAGTTTTGTACGTCTCCAATAATAGAATGATCAGATGCTGGCGAATTAGGTTCAATTGTTTCATATGGATGAACCGTGGTTGAGTTTTCATCTAATTCTAAATAATTGTTTGTGATTTTGTAACATTTTTCGTTCACTGAAGCTTCTACATGTTCATCAATTGGGCTCTCATCTATAGGTTCAAATTTCATATATCTTCGTTCTGACAAATCAGACAACGATAAATCAGGTTCGATTATATTATATGATTGGATTGTGCTAAATTTATTAGCATTTCGTAAACTCTTTTTATTCCTTTTATAATTTTCTGAAGTAACTTCTTCAATTTCGATGGTGGCTTTTTCGCTCGATATTAATCCAGTATCATTCGGTTCTTCGTATACTTCTAAAAAGTCATATTCTAATGTTTCTTCGTCAAAACATTCTATTTTAGGTTCAGTTTTTGTGTTCATTGTAAAAAAATCTATGTTAGTTCCAGCTTCATCATACAAAACTTTTGTTGTATCAAGCAAGACGGAATTTGATTCCCAAACCTTTTTACGGTATTTAAATGCGGCTATAGTCGATTCAATGCACTGACTGCAAATTGTATTCGTTAATTTATCATCTTCAGATATCTGGAAATAATTTTAAGATATTTAATAGAACATAGCGCAAACGAGACTGATTATCCATACCTTTAACCCGGTGCAAAGCAATATCATTGCAGTGATTTCCTTATACTCCGAGTCTACCAGTTTTTTATTAAACAGCGGTTCTAGCTCATCTTCATAAGCCAAACATGTTCTACAAATTAGATCCATTTATAAATTTTTTGGAAAAATATGTTATACTATTTATTTTCACGTTACAATCAATGTCATTTTCATAGACGTATAATAGATTTAGACAAGAATCAAGCAAACGTCAAGTGAGGAAATTTTCAAGGGTAAAAGAGAAAGACTATAATAATACCAGGGCCGCAATTAGAAATTTACTATTTGATTATAATGAAGTTGGTTGCTGAATAAAAAATAAATTTAATAATATTTTTTGTGATGGTATGGCAATTAGATATTTTAGTAGATATATGTATTTTAATATTAAAAAAAGTTTTAAGGTTTCTTTTTAGGACTATAGTTTACTTGAGTGTACTCATTTCCACACTTCCCAAGAGGAAGAGTACTTAGCGCATTTTTTTTAGTGTGGTATCCCCAGTAGGTCTAATCCACTTAGATTGAAAACTTCGTTTTATTACATTTTGGTAACCTAAAAAGAAAGAAATATTATTTACATTATAGCTACAAATTTACAAAAAAATGAACAGTAGTCATTTCCTTAGACAAAAGCTCAACATATAAACGAAGTGCTAATGAGCTTCATGACCCTGTCCATTCAGGACATAAACACATCATGCATTTTATATTAATTTTATATGATTTTATATGACAAAACTCGTATGTATTATATTTTGAAAATAATAAAATTAGTGGGTAATTTAACGGCGTTTTTCCGAACTAATTATACAATTCGGTCCTGGAATAGTACACTACATTCAAAAGGGACTGTAAACAAAAAATGAAAGTGTACAGTACATAGACGTATAAGAGATATAGACCGGTTTCAAATATTTTTTCCATAGTAAATCTTCTATTTCACGTGTGATCGGTTGGAGAGGGACGGATATCTAAAAAATTGTATGTCTTATTCAACAATTTGAAAAAAAAATTTTTTTTTTCGCCAATTCAAAACAAAGCTTGGCTTGGATTTGTTCTTTTTTTTAGAAAAAACAGTGATAAAATTAATTAAAACTTATTAAAATTAATAAATTCGTGTTAAAAAATCATAAACTCTATACTATCGTGTATCAAAATTAAAAAAAAACTTGAAAAAATGAAGTGTTTGGTGAAAAATTGTCGGAATTTTAACTCAATAAAGTAGAAGGAATTTCGTTTCATAAGTAAGTTAATTACTAAATTAGATTAAATATAATGTATGTTGTAATTATAATCTAGTGATTAGTGAAAAACAAAATTAAGTTTTAATTCAAAAATATTATAAATTTTAAAAAATAATAATGTTATTTTTGTGGTCCCTAAAATCGTAATATACTGTACCATAGACGTATAATAGATTTAGACAAGAATCAAGCAAACGTCAAGTGAGGAAATTTTCAAGGGTAAAAGAGAAAGACTATAATAATACCAGGGCCGCAATTAGAAATTTACTATTTGATTATAATGAAGTTGGTTGCTGAATAAAAAATAAATTTAATAATATTTTTTGTGATGGTATGGCAATTAGATATTTTAGTAGATATATGTATTTTAATATTAAAAAAAGTTTTAAGGTTTCTTTTTAGGACTATAGTTTACTTGAGTGTACTCATTTCCACACTTCCCAAGAGGAAGAGTACTTAGCGCATTTTTTTTAGTGTGGTATCCCCAGTAGGTCTAATCCACTTAGATTGAAAACTTCGTTTTATTACATTTTGGTAACCTAAAAAGAAAGAAATATTATTTACATTATAGCTACAAATTTACAAAAAAATGAACAGTAGTCATTTCCTTAGACAAAAGCTCAACATATAAACGAAGTGCTAATGAGCTTCATGACCCTGTCCATTCAGGACATAAACACATCATGCATTTTATATTAATTTTATATGATTTTATATGACAAAACTCGTATGTATTATATTTTGAAAATAATAAAATTAGTGGGTAATTTAACGGCGTTTTTCCGAACTAATTATACAATTCGGTCCTGGAATAGTACACTACATTCAAAAGGGACTGTAAACAAAAAATGAAAGTGTACAGTATATTACGATTTTAGGGACCACAAAAATAACATTATTATTTTTTAAAATTTATAATATTTTTGAATTAAAACTTAATTTTGTTTTTCACTAATCACTAGATTATAATTACAACATACATTATATTTAATCTAATTTAGTAATTAACTTACTTATGAAACGAAATTCCTTCTACTTTATTGAGTTAAAATTCCGACAATTTTTCACCAAACACTTCATTTTTTCAAGTTTTTTTTTAATTTTGATACACGATAGTATAGAGTTTATGATTTTTTAACACGAATTTATTAATTTTAATAAGTTTTAATTAATTTTATCACTGTTTTTTCTAAAAAAAAGAACAAATCCAAGCCAAGCTTTGTTTTGAATTGGCGAAAAAAAAAATTTTTTTTTCAAATTGTTGAATAAGACATACAATTTTTTAGATATCCGTCCCTCTCCAACCGATCACACGTGAAATAGAAGATTTACTATGGAAAAAATATTTGAAACCGGTCTATATCTCTTATACGTCTATGGTCATTTTAACCAACCCAAAATTTAGATTGTAGGACTGTCAAATAGCAGAATTTCTAATCTACTACTACAAATTTTTATATCAAAAAAAAATTGGATTTTTCGTACACTTTTATGAATTCATCTCCGACTTTTTAGCGTCCCATATATTCCGTAATATTATTAATAAATATTATTCCGTAGACTTTAAAACAAAAACCAACAGCAGCAGTATTAATCATACAAAATAAAAGAAGAGTTAGGTAAAAATTAAATTATTTAACCTGCTTTAAATGTGGCAAATAGCATAATTACAGCAACATTGTGATGTTACAATAGTCCTATATATATTATATGTATATGACTAAATGCATTCTGAAATTTAAGAAACACACAATCGAATTACTCCATTTTTTGAACTTATTATATTCATCAGCGCACAACGATTAAATGCCCAATGTAGTGTTATAACTATAAAAACAGGCATCCTTTGCTTAACGCGGTTTCGTTTAAATGGTTACAAATTTATAATTTGATTATTTTTATTTTGCAATATCTAATATGTATTACCATAAACCATAAAATTACTCTAATTATTGCTTCTTGTTGATTTATTAAGTGTGAGAGAGCCTTTATTTTGTTTTGTTTTTAATACTAGCCGCTTGTGGCGTTCTATTTCCTTCTTGTACTTATTCCCTAAAATAAATACCTCGTGTATGGACGCCTGTCTTTTTTATTCGGGTCATATTTCTTTTTATTTAAGTACATAATCACATCACTTCTGATATATTTAATATTCTGGCAATATCCAGAAAAGTCGTTAGGGTTTATCATTAGAGTTAAAACTTGAAGTTATGCAAAGAATAGAATCGAAAGAGAGGCTAATAGACGATAAAATTCGTTAAATTCATCAAAATCTACTGTCAGAACAGTCAATACCATAAAATTCTGATAAAATTAAGTAATTTTCACGCCCGTTACTGCCACTCATATTACCGGAAACGATCTATAATTATGATAGAAATGAAATGATTACCACTTGGAGTGAGGATGGATATTTAAAGGCAATAAAACGTTAGCCCAATATGTACGAGGAAGTTTTTACTGGTGATCAATATATGGCGGTTAAAGGACCCGCTGGAAGAAGTCGAGGTACAAATACAGTGCGAAAGTATAATGTTGGGGCACCATTCGAAAGGATGGGGGTTAGGTTGCCGGACTGTTTCCAACGAGTGATAAGAGTAATAAATAAATTTTGGTAGTAATGGATGACTTCAGCCGGTGGCCGGAGTTATATCCAAAAGGCATCGTGTGATTCCCGTGTGCGTTTGATTACGATATTCAATCTTGTGTAATACCGCTGTCGATGTTTGACCCTCATTCCTAGCTCCTTTGCCTAATTGCTCCTTTGCCATAGTTTAGAGGATGGTGATCATCCCCTCATTGACCTACAGCCCCGGGATATATGACTAACCTTGTCACATATCCAGTATTTAGGTCTGCCGATGCTTCCTTATTTATCCCTTGATCTGCGATACATTAGCGATGATGTTGTCCATCGTTTTTTCGCCAATCTTCACAATTGCTTTGCCAATGGCCTGTTTAATCACAACTTCAACAACTGATTTTTCGGTTGAATTTTATTGACGAATGGGTGCTGCCTCTTTTCATCGCTGATTCATCTATCTCCATTCTTCATACATTAATTGAATATATAGACGGTTTGTGGCAAAAACGTAACAATTCTTGTCCACGATGGGATTGTAAATAATAAAAGAATGATGATTCTCTCTCTAACAATTAAAAGTTTTGAAGTTAAAGAAAGGCATTAGAGCAACGAAATTAACTATTGAAAAAGTGGGCTTAGGCTCGGAAGAATATAAAAAAATTATTGGATTGTCTATACAACTGTTCAAAGTAGAGAAATTACAGGAAGAATTGAAAAGCAATCCAATGCAAATGGATGTTTAATACAAATTGAAATGAGAAAGGAAAGATACCCCATAAAGCCCGCTTAGAAGTAAAGGATTGTTCTCAGCTTAAGGGCATTGACTGTGAATAGACGTTGCAGTTGTGATAGCTATGCAGTAAGATTTGGAGATCGATCAGATGGAATTCAAGCGATCACATCGTTTTTACATGGACCTCTACATGAATCTAAGAAATCTATGATTCAGCCTGAAAAGTTTAAAGATGGTAATCAACGTGTTTGTTTAAAGAAAGCATTATACGGGTTCAAGCAATCAAGTCGTGTTTTGAATCAGCGTATAGATACAGCATTGAAGACTTTTAGCATAAAGTGCCCAAATTACGACGGATGCATATACTATCTTATTGATGGACATATTACATAAGATGTTGATTGTGACGATTTGCTAATTTTTTCCAACACAAACAGTTTTAAATGAAAGACATTAGGGATGCCAAAAGTGTGTTGGGCATGCTGCATGCAGATTACGCGACATCGCAAGTCGGAAATGATTTCGATAAATCAAAATCAATTAGTTTTCAAACGGCCGATTGTAAAGTGTGAGTGTACCAGCGGATCCTATCAGACACTTCAGAAATGTCACCGAAGAATCATTAATCAGTAGGATGTGCCTTATCAAAAAGTAATTTAGGTAATAATGATATTTTAAGGGTATAATCGATATGAAATTGTCTTTTTGAAAGCCGCGCAAAATTCTTGCGATCCAGATTGGGAAAGCGATTCTGTAGAGCAACTCTTGACAGTAGGATATGTTTTCTGCAAGAAAATTGCAACAACATTGAACACAAGTTCTGTTCGATGGTAGTCAATCTTGTGAAGGATTGAGTTCCGAAAATTAAGGCTCTAGTGGAGGTGTTAAATTTTGAAGCTCATAATTTATCCATTTTTGGTTAGCCGCTTATCAATATGTTCTTGTTTTTGTGAATTTATTATCTATTGTAAAAATGGTTCAAATAAAGACGCTTAGTTAAGTCTTAATTAAAAAAGTCTCCTATTTTATTTCCTTTTAAACCAATTTAACATCAATTCTGCGATTTTTTCAGTTTTGTTCTTAATGAAACACCATGCGGCAAATGAAACATAAACACGACGAGTTTTATAATCTTTTGAACATGTAAAACATAACATTCATAATTTAGTCGTAAGCATGTACTTCCTTAATATGATGATTCCGATGACCTGAGGTTTTAAATGCATTGCCACATAAATGGCATACATAAGGCCTTTCATCAGTATGCGAACGTAAATGTATTTTTAAAATAGAAAGGGATACAGCACTAAATTCGCAAGTTTTACATTTAAATTTTTTTATTCCTTTATGTCGATTTATATGTTCAATCATGCTACTTTTAAATTTAAACCCCTTTCCGCACAAATTGCAAACATTTGTTTTTGGTTTTAAATTTTCCGGGATATGCGCTTGGTTTAAATGACGTTTAAAATTTTTTTTGTTAAAAAACGTTTTCAAACATTTGTTACATTGGAAGGCTTGCGCCACACGAAAATTATGATGTATGACGAGATGTCTACGGAGTGGACCAAGCACTTCATAAGTCTGACTGCACAGCGTACAGCTATACCGTCGCGTTTTTGTAGATTTTTTATTTATTTTAATAAACTTATCCATTCGCTTGAAACTGTCGTTGTTATTTGTGGTTATTGCATCAAGTTTATCAATGTCGCTTGTATCGTTCGGGTCAAATTCCATATAATTTTGCATGTCTTCAATATTAAAATGATCAGATAAAGGCGAACCAGGTTCAATTGTTTCATAGATATGAATTATGGTAGATTTATCAGCATTTCGTAAATTCTTTTTCTTATTTCTAGTTTTTGAAGTCACTCCTTCAATATCAATGATGGTTTCGTTTTCGCTCGATACTAATTCAGTGTAATTCGGTTCTTCCACTATTTCTAAAATGTCAGATCCTAATGTTTCTTCGTCAAAAAATTGTACTTTAGGTTCAGTTTTTGTGTTGATTTTCAAGAAATCTAATTTAGTTTCAGCTTCATCATGCAAAACATTTTTCTCATTTTGTTTCGTTTTAAAACATTTTCCGTTAATCACTGTCGCCAGTGCATGTTCATCAGTTGGGCTCTTATCTATTGGTTCTAATTTAATATAACTTTGTTCTGAAAAATCAGACATCGATAAATCAGATTCAATTTTATTATATGGTTGATTTGAGCTAAATTTATCAATATTTTTTACAATCTTCTTCATATTTTGATTTGTTTTACAAGTGTCTGAAGTTACTTCTTCAATTTCAATAATAGAGTCGTCATCGTTCGATCTAAATTCAGTATCATTCGGTTCTTCGACTTTTATGAAAATGTCAGATCCTAATGTTTCATCGTCAAAAAATTCTTTAGGTTCAGTTCTTGTGTTCATTTTAAAAATATTTAAATTAGTTCCAGCTTCAGCAAACAAAACTTTTGTTGTTTCAAGCAGGACGGAATTTGATGCCCAAACCATTTTGCGGTATTTAAATGCGGCTATAATCGATTCAATGCATTGACTGCATATTGTATTCGATAGTTCATCATTTTCAGGTATCTGGAAACAATTTTAAGATATTGAATAAAACATAGGAGAAAGGTAACGTTGATTATCCATACCTCTAACCCTGTGCAAAGCAATATCATTGTAGTGATTTCCTTATACTCCGAGTCTACCAGCTTTTTACTAAACAGCGGTTCTAGCTCATCTTCATAAGCCAAACATGTTCTACAAATTAAATCCATATTTAAATTTTTTGGAAATTTAAAAATATGTTTATTAAATTCATGCATAAATTCAGTGCCAAAATGTCATTTTGTATTTTGATGACCGCAAAAATTGTACTAATTGTAGAACTGTCAAAGGAGCCAAATTTCTAATCTACTACTACTATAAGATCATGTTTTCCGAAAGAGGCGGCACAATCAAAGTATGTAGTACTTTGCACGATCAAAGTATGTAGTAATATGCTGTTTTCCAAAAGGGGCGGCACGATCAATGTTTATAGTATCAATTATTGCCAGGCTTTTTTATATTGTTTTTCAACACAGTCATTGTTCAAGAAAACATAATATATTACAACATATGTAGCTCAAAATAAAAAAGAAAATACACTAAACCTAACATAAAAATATTTAATAATTTAAAGCAACAGAAAGTATCTACAAAAATGAGTTGTTTGACTGAAAACGATAGTCGGTCATCATTTTTTCCTTGTTTTAAATTATTTTGTTTTTGTTCGAGATAATTCTAACATGAATGATGTTCGTTGTTTAGTGAATTTAAAATTTATGTACAATTAGAATTATTTGCACACGATATTCACAAAATATTTTGTTTATATTTTTGACAAATTGGGACAACTGCACTCGAGCATACCTGTAATACATATTACTCTCATAAAGATGGCAGCAGTTTCGTTTGTAGTATAATCTTGACCGTCTATACCAACCAAGACCTAAACCGAAATATATATAAATAACTTTTTTGAGAGTTGAGTCCATGAAAACCAGGTGCATACAGCATAATACATTTCAGTAAAATTGTATAGAAAAAGATCGATTATGAGATATAATTATATTTATGCGTAAATTTTGAAAATATTACAACTCACGAGAAACAATAACCCACCCAGTTAATATTTAAGATCTTTTTAAGTAACATTTTATTTTTATATTACATAATTGTATCAATTTTTAGATTCTACATTTTAACATTATGAGCTTTTTTCATATGAGATTGACAGTTTTGTTTCTGATAAAAAGCTTTATCACACAAAGTACATTTAAAATTCTTTTCCCCATGCTGTCTCATATGAATCTTCAAATTTTTTCGATAAACGAATTCCTTATTACAAACATCACATTTGACATGGCGAGATGGATTATGTACTTGCATATGGGATTTATAAACACGACGAGATTTAAATGTTTTTGAACATATAGTACATTCAAAAGTTAGCCCACCTGAATGTGATTCCGTAACATGAGCACTTCGACGACTTGAGGTTTTATAACTTAAGCCACATATATTGCATACGTAGGGCTTTTCACCGGTGTGCGTGCGCATATGTATTTTTAGATCAGATGGACGACACGTACCAAATTCACAAATTTCACATTTATATTTTTTGATTCCTTTATGGCGATCTATATGTTCAAACATTGCACTTCGATATTTAAAACTCCTTCCGCACAAATCGCATACGTAATTTTTTTGATTTATGTTTTCCGGACGATGGGCTTCGGTTAAATGGCGTTTAAAATATAATTTATTAATAAACGTTTTAGAACATATTATGCATCGAAACGCTTGCGCCACACGAATATCATGATTTTTTATGATATGCTTGCGTAGCGGACCGATTATTTCATACGTTTGATTGCAAAACGTACAACTATACGGTCGTATTGTGTTAGATTCCTCAGCTACTCGAATATACTTATCGATATTTTTGTAACACCCTAGTTTACTTGTTGTTCCCGATGCAAGTTTTTTTATCGAGAGTTTATCGTTCGGTCCAAGTTCAATATAATTTGTCTCGTCTGCACTATCGGAATGATTGGAAAGTGGCGATTCAGTTTTAGTTGTTTCATATGCTCGTGTCGTGGAAGAATTATCGGTTACTCTATCCATATTTTGGTTATTTGTTGTTGGTGTTGTAACAACTTTATCATTGGAAGTTTTATCGTTCGGCTCAAGTTCAATGCAATTTTGTACGTCTTCAATATCTGAATGATCAGAAATTGGTGAGTCAGGTTCACTTGTTTCATATGGTTCAATGGTGGAAGATTTATCATCTAATTCAAAATAATTATTCATTGTCGCCTCTAAATAATCTTCAGCGGCTATCGGATCGATTTCAATATAGCTTAGTTTGGAAAAATCATTTTGAATTAATTTTTTCGATTGAATTGTGGTAAATTTAGCTTCTCGTAAATACTTATTCATATTTTTGTAACTTTGATTGGGTTCGGAGGCTAACGATACAATTTCAATGACAGTAGTATAGTTATTTTCTCTCAAACTAAATTCTGTGTAATTATGTTCATCTATGTCTGAAACGTCAGAATCAAGCTTTTCTACTTCAAAATATTCTGTTTTAGGATTCATTTTCCAAAAATTTAATTTTGTTCCAACTTCTTCGCACAATACTTTTGTTGTTTCAAGCAGGACGTTATTTGATTCCCAAACCTTTTTACGGTATTTAAATGCGGCTATAATTGATTCTATGCACTGATTACAAATTGTATTCGGTAACTCATCATCTACAGACACCTGATGATAATATTAAAATAATTAATTAAACCTAGGACAAACGAATGAATCTTTAAATATTTAAACCTCTAATCCGGTGCAAAGCAATACCATCGTACTTATTTCCTTATAGTCGGTGTCTACCAATTTTTTACTAAAAATTGGTTGCAATTCATCTTCATAAGCCAAACATGTTCTACAAATTAGATCCATTTTTAAATTGTTTCTTAATTTAAGATTTATAGAGATTTTAACATCAGAATTATTGAAAAATAATTCAAAGGTAGCGTCAACTTAAACGTCAAATTCGTCAAAGATAAAAATAAAAACAAAAACTACCAGGGCCGCAATTAAAATAGTAGGTTGATTAAAATATTACAATTATGTACCCTCCAAACCAATAATAAATGAAATTTCTAAATTCTTTAAAGGCCCTACACACGATGCGATTTGGTCTGACGGTTGGTCCAACTTGGTTGGATATTGGTACGTGTGGATGCATGTTGGTTAAAATCAAATTGGTCGGACATGTTGGATGGAAATTTCCATCCAACCCAACGACCAACCAACCAAATTGGATCGTGTGTATTGTTGTTGGATGATATTATTTTAGTCTATAGTAAAACATAAGCGAAAGTAGTTAAACATATAAAATATTTTTTTTGTTAATTTTCTTAAACATACACAAAATAAAATAAAGATCAAAAATCAGGCAAACCAAATTGGATCGTCTGGTGTCAACATACCAACAAAATTGAATCGTGTGACGGTACAACCAATTTGGTTGTACCAACATACCAATTTGGTTGGACAAACCAAATTGGATCGTGTGTAGGGCCTTTTACTCTACATCTCCACCTGACATAAATCATACCATTGACCATTAACGTACCATTAGACTAAATTATTAAAGAAAATTGTTTTTTTGACTGTTTTTATAGAAATTTATTAATTTTAATATGTTTTTGCATTTAATTTTTAAATTGGGTTTAAAAAAACCACACAACACAAAGTTTGAACGTAAAAAAAAATCATAATCATAATGACGCCATTTTGAAAAAAAAAACAAATGTCATAATTTTTGTATACCAATTTCAGCCTACCATCAAGTTATACCAAGATAGTATAACTTGATGGTAGACATATAGCAATGTTATGTTAATTGTGAGTCTCTACTAGCAAACTGTTATAATATTGATGATATAACTTGATGTTGATGGCAGTTGGAGAGCCTATGTTACAAATGAACACGTTTAGTGTTTTAACCTATCAAAATTGTGGTAATTATACCACATTCGAAAATTCTATCAGAACAAGGCTAAAACAGAATGTATCCATTCCGTTCCGTTCGTTAAATCAAAACAGTTAAATAGTATGAAAAAACGTTGTGATGAACCTAATGAACGGAGAGGCAAAAAACGGAGCGAACACTAGACGAAAGTCCGAAAAATCAAATTGAATACAATTTACATGATCAATAAAATTTAATTTTAATATAATAAAACTTTCAGGTATTAATATTGAATGAAGTGGACATATTGTGTTATACAAAACGGTTGGAACGGACGAATAAGAAACGGAAGGAACGGATATATTCTGTTTGAGTCTAGAAGTTGTTTCTATACAATAGTGTTAGTTTTGGTAGGGACCATAAATTTAGGAATTTAAAGTAGCACCATAACGAAAGTGCATGTCAATTTTCGACTGTATGAAAAGCACTATATAAAAAGTTGTCAGTTGTTTTGTCTTTTATAAGAAATAAAATTGTTTTGAATTGTGAAAAATGTAGGGTACTGCTCGAAGGGTACTTGCGACGGTCGCTTATCAAGGGTTTTGAAAGCAACACTCATGTAGTGAGATTCTAATCTTCATATCTTTGACGTTTCTATTTGCATTTACTATTCATTAGTTTATGAATAAACTATTCATAAACTATTTTTATTGATTCGCTCTCTATAATAGATTTTATTGATCAATGAAAATAAAGGTATGTTTGCTCGTGTATCGATTCCATATTATTATATGCAGTCTATTATATATTTTCAGATTTCTGAAGATGGTTATTTAAAGAATCGTCTACGACTGTACCAGCAAATAGCTGTACCATATTATGCTTTAAAGATAATGATTTTTGAGCCATCTTAAGAATTGTTGCAAACATTGGCGACTAATAATGGGATCGATCACAACATCTTTGTCGAGTTGCAATTGCATAAGACACGTTTCCAACTAAGGTAAACAATGTAAGAAAATAGTTCTCAAAATAATAATTCGGCGCTATCAACATTTTTTCAACGTGACCATGGTTACGGTTTTGTTTGGACAATTCTGACAATTTAGTTAACATGTAATTTTTAATATGTCTCAGTTAATTACAAATAAAGTTTTCGAAAAATCCAGTGGGATTTATCGAACATTCGATAGTATTGACCATTTCAAATTTAGGTTCGTAAACTTCAGATGCTATTTTAAGTAAATTAACAAAAAAAAAACTCATCTAAATCTGAATGAGTTATGAAGCTAGATAATAGGATATAATATAATAATAGGGTATTTACCCAACAATGAGCCATATTTATGGTCATCAGATCAAAATTATGTGGACAAATCCTTTCACCATACAGTTTTATGTACTGCGCCAATTGATTAGATTTTCTAAAATTATAAAACAATAAATTTATCGTTATTTTTTGATTTATTTGCAGAATCATCTTGTGTAAACTCGATTCTCTTATAAAAATACCAACATTTGATGCCACAATATCTCATATAGTAAAAAATAACAAACAAAAAGTTACGAACAGTCCCAGAAATGATCATCAGAATTCCGATCTGGCTGAGAAGACCAATATTAAAATTGATTTCAAATGGCAACAAAAACTTTTCAGTAACCATGAACTCAATTTTTTTAGTAAAGTGGAAAATTTAAAAAACGATACGGACAAGTTGTATCATGATATGATCAAAATGGATCAATTGGACGCAAACCGAAGTAAGAATAATACAATTTATACGCTTGTGACTCGAGATAATTTAGACAACTATAAAGAATTTCTGGGCAACGATTCAAATTACGATCGAATGTTAAATGAGAATACCAATATTTCGTTTATGTATATTGTTGCTGATTTAAAGTCCATCAATAAAATATTGTTCGTTATGAAATATGATCGTTCCACCAATATTTTCGTAATTTATCCTGATTTTAATAAGTCTAAACCGTATGTGATTGAAATAAAATCGGATAGCCGTGATTTATATTACTGCACGATTAAAAATATATCAAAAATTTCGGGTGCAACCAAAAAAAATAACGGTATGCTAGCAAAAACGAATTATCCATCATCTTTGCAATTCAATAATTTAATTGTAGATAATAAATTTCTTGTGCTTTTCCTGTTCGAAATTAAATTTTATAAAAGCTACTTTTATAATTTTTTTAATTCGTTTATTTTCGTACGGTATAAAATTATATTTCCAAACCGTTATAATATTACAGGAGACGAAAAAAGTACAACCAATGCATACGAATCGTTAACAAATTCGTGTAAATACTATTTTCGGCCAAACAGTACGATTCATATAAATTTTAGCAAAGAATTTAGCGTACTGAGTGAAAATGCGTTAAATTTTAATGATAATATACGTATTGTATTTACCATAATGGCATTGGATTATTGGGGCAAGCCAAAAATAATTGGCCATACATATTGTGTGATTCCGGTTAAACAAGGGATTTTTGATAAAATTTTATATTCGTATACAAACTTGGCACAGAAAAATAATTTTTATAATTTTGATAGCTTTAATTATAATGCCGATGATAATTTATTGCGGTATGGAAATGAAACAGCGTCATCTGGTGAACTTGGCATACGATACAATTTGTTGATACAGAAGAATTATAATTACCCGAGTAATAGAAATAGTAACGAGGATAGTCGAAAGAAATCGAAACGCTCTAGTTTTATGAAGTTGAATGATATTTTAACGGCTTATTATGAGGCTCGGAAGCGATTCAATGCAGTAAATATTTGAGTAGATATTTGTATATCATCTAGTGATTTTTTGAATATAAGAAATAAATAAATTTTGAGTTTATAAAATACATAATTGTTTCAATAATAAAAACCCTTTTTGGAGAACATTGCTTGTCCATACTAATACAATCAGGTTTTATTGGGTTCTATCCCCAGCTAGCCCTTCGAATTGTCCCTCATATATCGCAGCAAGTAAAAGTCACTTTATCTAATTGCCGTTAAGGAACCTAGAGTGTACATTGAGTGATCTTCGTGCAGAACGCTGATTTTACTTAACCAAGATTTTTAATTTTAAAGGGTAGAATTGTGGACATTGCAACAAGCTCCATGCACACTTTACATAGCTCAGCTTCAACAGTGGTTCATACTTATGTTCATCGTCGACACCGATCGAAATCAAACGATGGAAAATATCTTTAGCGTTGCTCCCTTCATTGCGTTTCGAACCTGGTAGACACTAGATATTGCAAAGCAAACGAAAAACTGTTCCTATGAACAGTCATTGCCTTGCTGGAACACCGGATGTATGGCACGAGATGTTTCATTATATTTAGAAAAAAGCATCCTCAGCGAAAAAACTTAAACAGTGGCGGACCCATCCGATAAAAATCTCACTTGGTAGCCACCTACAATTCTCAGACAGTGATTTTCTCTCTGGAATCCTATGTGAGTCAGTAAATTGTATGCTATGAAAAGGAAAGCTATTCTGCGATATATAATTTTCGCATTTGAAGCGATCTCCCTTCTTAACGATAGAGCCTAAAGCGACCACTTTCAAATCATAAGACATCAATCGAATAAAGTCGAAAAGATAGTTTTACAAAGTATTCCGTCCGAATATCAAGAGCTCAGAATTAATTAAATCCAGGAGAACGATTTTTTTAAGTCTCTGCTTGGCACGAGTAAATTTTTCGTAGGATGGTTTCTCTATGCCAATTACCGCAGTCTGTATTTGACCTTTCAAGTTTTAACAACAGCATTAGACACGTCATTTTGAACATTGAGTAAACTGGAGACATGCTCCTTCTACATCGATGTTAACAAGTTTTCATCCTGATCCAAAATGGCAAAAGACCTAGGTCTGAAGGTATGATAAAGTTTGGTGACCCATTTAAAAAATGTATGTGAACTGCACTCATTCCTGAATTGTTGTATTCTTAAGAGTCCATCCTTTCAAAATTCACGCTTTTTCCGCCTACAGATTCACTTAACGGTTCTCCTAGCAAAGACCGTTTGGTTGTTCATTACTATAGTGAAATTTATTTGCGCTTCTCCATAGGCTATATTCTGTGGCTCTTTAGGGTACACCTCTAAAGGGTACTATGGTAGTATTCTAAAGATATCATGATAGTATAGCTTGAGTCCAATCCGACGACTTTTCCAGTCTATAGATTTTTGCTAGTCTAGCATTTACATGATTGAATTTGGGACAGCTAAAAACCACATACCACCATATTGTTTCGGCACCAAACCACATGCCATATTGTTTCGTCTGTTCTCTTTTGTAATTAATCCGAAACAAAAATAATTGAAAATAAATTAATGTTCAAAAAAACTCTCGCCTCCCTTGACACTTGTCGGTTAATTTTTTATTTTCAACAACATGTTATAACATGGTGTGGTGTCTTGATGTGATTTGTATGTATAATTTTGAACCTGTTTCAAAGTTTATAAATAAAGTAAATATTCCGTTATTGTTGATTACTACTACTACTACTACTACTACTACTACTACTACTAGTTTATTCTACAAATTCTACTGTACAGCATGCATATTATTATATATTATAATATGTATGTATTTTAAAATTAAAATGACTGATTTGAGAAAAGATTTATAAAAATAGATTTTTTTTGTTGTTATTTTCGATGAAAAAAAAAATACAATTACGATTATTATAACAACAATAAATAAAAATTAATAAAAAAGAAAAACGACTTATGAACAAAATGGTCGACACAGTCATATTGATAATACATATATTATACAATATAAATGCAGCAAAATCTAGATCCAATTTATAACCAATTTATATGGTAATATTATTGAACTAGAAATGTCTCACGCGCGAATGCATATTGTCGCTTGAAATTATTTCTGTATTGTGTTTATAATTTGTACATAAATTAATAAAAATGAAAATTGTTTATAATTGTTGGGTTCATTAATCTTTTCGTGTAACGAGCCTTGGTTTTGTTGTTTTAATTTATAGATTTTTTTAAGTGTATACTGAATAGATGGCTAATTTATGAGTAATAAAATTTTATTTAATGTCGTCATTGCCAAAAATATGTACATATTTTACATACGAGGATGATAATTATCGTAATTATATATAAAGATACATTTAAATTTTAATTGATGGTTTTAAGTAACCAACAATCAATCAATTTGAACATTTAATCAAAATTCAAAGAGCCGAAATTCTGAAAAATAATTCGAGGTTTTCTTCGTAAAAAATTTAAACTTATAACTTGTAAATTTTAAGAAGTTTAAATTAAACTTTTCGATTTTCTTTTGATTTCAAATTTCGTTAATAATGAGTCAATGACCTAAAGTTAAAATTTATGGATTTATGTTCGGGATTTATTACCTTGTTGTCTGATTACAAATCCGTCAATGCCTTCAATCCGTTAGGTAAACTAAATAGTTTTAAATAATAGCTTTAACAATTTTGGTAGTGAAAAGATAGTCCGACTAAAAAGACCCATTCTAGATAGCCAAACCCCTATTAAAAATATTAAAATTTATACATTTTTGGTAAGTTTAATAGGAAAAATGACTCTTTCCCAATTCCAACATATGAAATCACGATGTTATACGCCACGTGTAACTTTCATACTCGTATTTATAGCCACCTTTTATCTCGCAATGATTCACACGGAAATTTTAACCAACGTAAACCAAAAATATACTACGCGAAGAGACAAACATTATCATATTTTAAGGTTTCGTTATGTTGGTAATTAAGTTCGATACGTTATAATCATTTTTCGGGTTTAAAGTACCCCAACTACTTTAATCACACTTCATAGTTATGAGTTATGACACTTACATGCATGTCAACTTTAGGTGTAGTTTTTGATGGGCATAAGAACTATGAAGCCTAACAGAGAAATTTTCTTGTCGTTGAATACGGTATAAAACTGCTTTCTTTTTCTCTTAACTGCTTGTTTTAAGCTACACTTAACTTCAATTTCGTATTAGTTCTGTATATTCGTAGAGCAGCAGATATGAAAATAATAAAGTAAAGATGAAACTGCTTCTAATGAATTTGTTAAATTTATTACGATTTTCCCAGTTTTGAAAATTTCACACATAAAATTAAAAGTGCGATTATAAACATCGTTATTTAAATCCTTTTTTTTTATATTTATTTTTCGATTATAAAAGTACAAAAATATGGAAGGGAGTATGTTTTGGTACACGATACAAAAAATGTAGCATTACTTCAATAACCCTGCCTTTTTGAACCTAATCATCTTTAATATATCAAAAGTTACGAGCCTACACTAGAACAACGCATGAAAACATGCGAACGTCACATGTCTTGGCGAGATGAAACTTTTCAACGTCTTGAGGTTTGTTACATTGATAAGTTAGTAAAATGTTTCGTTACCTTGCTTTAGTGCATGAGCATATTATCATAAGCCGTTCCCACTCCGCACAACAAGGGTTATCGGCTAAATTTAAAATTATACTCATTCCTCATATATCTAACACATACTATATGTATATAATAAGCACATGATTATTGTCTTGTCACGATTTTGATGGGTGTGCTGCTTATTTTGCTGATCACAGCACATAAATTGAAAAAAAAAAATAAATAAATATATACAGAAACAACAATCAGTTCAGCTAAGAATGAAGTCTCAAGGTTTTTTTATTTTCTTCTAAGTGAAATATGTGTAAATGTTTGCAGTATTTTTTTGTATTATATCGTTGTCGTCGTCGTTTGTGTTAAATCAACAATTTAACATTATTTTAATGACGCGTGATTTATGTAATACGATCAGTAGCTATATATTATGCTGACGAATAGATAAACCATTGGGAGTTTTTACAAAGTACTCGTAAGTATGTCTTTAATATTATTTATCGCAATTGTCAATTTCGGATAGTTTTTACATTTTGCAAAAAGAATGGATCAAAAATTGTTTTTAATATTCATCTAATTTCAAAAACAAAGGACATATGATTGTACAATCATCATGCCTCTAAAATGTGAACCACACCTAACTTGTGATTTCCAAGAATTTATTGTTATATCAAAACGACAAATTTCTTACGTCACGAAGGCTTTACATTCATTCCACGTGTTTGATTGTATAAAGCGAGTTACACAATAAGTGGTTAATTAGGTACAGCATAATTCGCATAACGAGTAAAACTACTAACTTATTTCATATGTACACATTTAAACATAACAATCTAAACGAACGAACGCTACAATGCATTAAAATAGAAAGTAGTTCTTATACCGCTTTGTATATAAGTTTTTTTATCGTACTGCGCACACATATACATTTTTGTTTTATATATTTCAAAATGTTTTGTAATTTTATATAACTTTAGTTTATATAGTAGAATCAGTAGATAATAGAGCAAAAAAAAAAAATAACGATAAAAAAACAAAACAACATGTACACATTCATATATTTATTTAGCTATCTCACGCACACATTTATCGTGCATAATAGGTATATATACAATATTCAGTTCACATTCGCATGAAGGTCAAGCTAAATGGAAGGTCACGCATTTTTAGATAAAAACATATAACAAAACCCATAAAAAAACTTCAATTGTTTCTTATTTTTGTACTTTTTGTTTGCTTATTTTTTTATGTTACCATCCATCTTGTTTCTATAGTGGCATAAAGAGTTTTTTCAAGTTAACCCTTTCGCGCTATTTTCTTTTTATTTGATAATGTGTTTTCTGGGTTTCTGACGTGGCGAATGTTAATTGAAAAAAAATTGTGAATGTAGCAGCGCATACTTAACAAAATATATCATCAATTTCGACCTTGAATAGGTGGTAATTTTATACAAAAGAAAGGAAATTGTATGGAACAATGCATGAAAATTTGAAACCGAATAAAAAGTTTTCCTTAATACAAAATAACAGATTATCCCAGGTAAGAAATAAAATATAAATATATACAGTTAGTTCATATATATAGGTACCTAAAATATTAAATAGGACTATGTAAATCAAATAAAAACGTGATTAGGACGTGTTTAACCTGTTTGATATTTGACCGTCACACGGCATCAGCAGAAAAACTTGTTGAACAATTTAAATGTACAGTTACAGACAAAATGCTATCGAACACCCAGAGATCGACACGTGGAAGATGTAGTTACTAGAGAATATCGATTGGAACTTATTTCTATTAAAAAAAACTTGATGGCTTGAAACTAATGGAAGCCAACCAACCCGGTTACACAATATTGTATTTTATAATATTCTTTATGGTTTCTTATATGTTCACTATGATAATGTCTTATCAATCTTGCTCGACTTTATGCGGGTTTCTCAACTTGTCTTTTGTTTTCTTACATGTAAACCTTGATTTTACATTACGTCTCCTACCCGACTACGTCTTGCAAAGCTTATTTAACAATTTACGCTTAATGTCTCTCATTAATTGCTGCTCAAATACTAACAACATGTCAGTATTTGAGCAGGTGAAGCAGTGATTTCTTAACTAAATAGTGTGTAATTTATGTTTTAATTGATTCGCTTTTTTATTAGATTTTTCGTAATGTATATTGCTTTTTCTGTTTGTCCGTCATAGTTAAAAATTCCATTCTTTATTGAAATCAATTGAAGCATGATGGAATTAAGCATGAAGTAAGATTTCCAGCCACTTTGAATACATATTCATGTGCAATCTATAAGTCCTAGTTGCGTTAGACAATTCTGGTATTTTTTGTGGTTTTAATTTAAAGAAGCTTTACTATTTGCCCCTGAGGTTAGGGAGCACCTTCATGCCTTTTAAACGATTTCTAAACGAATTCCAACACAGTATTTTTGGCTTATCGTAGGAGGCGACTAAACAAAGTTGAGATCGTTGGGCTGACTACCCACACCCTTAAAAACCCCATTTGTTAAAATTATCAACAAAAATAAATATGGATGCCATCAAAATCTTACTAGACCTTCTTGTAGTAGTGTTATGGAAACCAATCACCGTTCTAATGATGTAAATGTTCTATGAGAGGTATTAAAAACTTCGGTTGTTAGTGCAGCCCGCAGGTGACTTTAGGTATGGTAAAAATCAAACCTAAAGACTTCGTCTTCCTGTCGTGAATACAGTGTGAATAGTAGAAGGCTTAAGTCTTAATACAGTACAACAACTTAGCAATGCGGACAGTTCACGTAACTTATTTATTGGGGTCAACATACTATTCGCAGGCCTTATGTTATTCGGGACCAGGATGGAAACCTCTGTGTTATCATCGATGCAGTATACATACTCGACACTCTTGGAAGCAGCATTTCTCTTCCTACTCAATGTTCACCAAGTGTCAAATGCTTTATTTGAAAGTTTACAAATTCAGACTGCGGAGGTGTGTAAAGAGGACTTATCCTACGAAGAATTTACCCAGAGTTGATTGAATTAATTCCGATAGTTGATTTTGAGTTAATATCTTTTCGACCTTATTCGATTAGTGTGGCAAAGCAAAGTTATATGCTCGATGAATGGAAAGTGGCCGCGTCACGCCCTATCTTTAATAAATAGGAGATCCCTCAAAATGCGACAACTATCGCGGCATAGCACTCATTTGCACAGCATAAAAATTACTATCTTACATAATATTAAAGATAATTTCTCTCATGGCGGTGGAAATTGTAGGTAAAGATGTTTCTTTCTTAATATTACGAAAATCTCGTTATGTACGCTTTCTCTGGATCTCACAGATTCCCTCCTTTTTTATTAAAAATGTACCCGAGAAATTTAACCTCATTTACGTTAAATTGCAAACCCAAAGAAAAAACTCGATGTCAAAATATTGATTGCATAAATCTATAATCTAAAATGGGAACCGCTGATGTACATGTGGTCTTAGATCAGCAAATTCTTTTCTCATAAAAATATTCACTGAAAATATGGCTAAACTCTTGTTCAGTATCCTTGTTTAGGGACGTTTTATAAGGGAAGAAAGATAATATCGGTCATGTACCAGATTTGTGAACTGTAATCATTTCAGTTGCATTGTAAGAAATACTAGGTCAAAAAATTAAAAAGTCTGCTCTAAATACGTACGACAGAAAGAAGGCGACATAACTTTTACTGGCTGCGAAGCTTTGCAAGTCCAGATCGATAGTTTAAGTTAAATTATAGTCACGCGAGTTACATTCTATCCCACAAATCAAAACACTTGTGATATAAACACTTGTGAGAATGTAGACATAACTAATAATCCACATAACGTAATATTGTTTTAGATTACTTTTAAAAAATAAAATAAAATACTTACCAATTGTTTTCTCAGAATTAAAATTGTTTTATCAGAATTAAAATTGTTTATCAGAATTAAAATAAAACACTTACCAATTGTTTTCTCAGAATTAAATATGTTTATAAAATGCATAAATGCATTTTCTTAGAATTAAAATTATAGAATTAAAAAACCTAACATTAAAATGGAAGGGGAATCATTATAAAAAAGAATTGTAATAATGATTCGACAGATTATTGTTAACGGCCACTCCAAAGAGTAGCATTAAAGTTATATAATTTCAACACTCTAACAACCGAAGTTGTTGAGTAAATAAATTAAATAAATAAAGTTTTAAATTAATAAATAAAACATTATCTTTAAATATAATTGTATAATTTGTTGTATTTCTATTTTAAAATAAAAACCACGAATTATATATTTGGCGCAGTTGATAGGATTCTCATCTGAAGAAGAGAATCAAAGGAAACGAATTAACTGAATAGTTAAAGTGTTTGTGAAAAGGTAGTGAAAAAAAAAAAAAATTAACAATAGGTGGAAAGAAAAGTGAAAGTGATAAAAGATCAAAATCTTTTGATAGTAATAGATCTATAGAAAATACAAAAATGGACGAACAAGTTCAAGCACAGTTGCAACAGCAACAACAACAACAAAAACATTTGCAAGATCAAATTCAATTTCTGCATCAACAATTGGCAGATCAAAAATTAAAAGTACAAACAATGAAAACAACGAGATTTGATCTTACACCAAATCAAATTATACGTAATTTTGATGAAGTTCAAGCATTTTCGGGAGAGGACTCTTACAAGTTAAGATCGTTCCTGAAAGCGGTGGAGGATTTGGAAGAACTCTGTGGAGAAAATAATACAGAGTTGAAGCAATATTGTTTAAAGAAGCTGGTAAACAACAAAATAATCGGTTATGCTCGCAATGTGATCTTGGAAATTCCTGAACATCTCAGAACATGGAGAAATGTTATGGAGCAGCTAAAAATTAAATTCAGACCAAAAAGCACCATTCATCAGATGTTATTCAAAGCGAAGGATATGAAGGTATGTAATCTCAAAGATTGCTTTAACAAATTAAATAGGATTAAGAGTGAATGCAGTGAAGTCTGTGACTTCGATGAGGAGGATGCATTTACATATAGTTCAATAGACAAAGAAATTGTTCAAATTCTCAAGTCAAAACTTATACCAATAGTACAGCTACAAGTTGACTCAAACAAAAGTTTATTTGAGTTAGATAATATTCTGTGTCAAACAGAAATTTATTTGGCAGAAGACATAATTAAAGTAGAATATAAATTAAATAAAGACAGAAATTTTAGAAATAACAATTTAGAAAAATCAGATAATTTTAAAAAAAGCCAATAGAAATTATAATAATAATTATAAAAAGCCAGAATATTCACAAACTTATAATGGAAGTAATAATAATAGTAATATTAACAAACAAAATAATGATAAAGATATGAATATGAATAGAAATTATTATAATAACAATAATTATGGTAATGGTTATAAAAAACCCAATTATGTACAAAACCAACCAAATTTTAATAGAAATAATAATAGCTACCAAAATAAACCAGGGCAATATCAAAGACAATTCGACAATTCACAGTATAGGGATAATAACATCAAATATAGACAAGTAGAACCCATGGAGGTTGATAATATCGTTAGAAATAGTTCATTAAATCAAGAGGTAAATTTTATAGAAGACATACCACAAACCAGTTACCAATAGTAAAATTATCTTTTAATAATAAATCTATTAATTGTTTAATAGATACTGGTTCGGATACCAGTTTAATAAAACCGAACATTTTAGATTACAAAACTTTTAAATTAATATCTCCTATCTCATATAACTCATTAGGAGGAACCAATTATGTTACTCATAAAGTTATCACACCAATTCCTAAAGAACTAATTAAAACCGGTACTTTAGATTGGAAAATATTTCCCTTAAAAAGTAAAAAATACGATGCAATTATTGGCATGAATTTTTTAATACCATTCGAAGCTAAGCTCGATATAAAAAACGAATATCTAAAGATATTTGACCAACATATTATTCCCTTTGAAACAATCAAATATCCCATAGAACTTACTGAAGTAAATCACCTGGAACCGATTGTTTCACAAGATGAAATTTTTAATAAAATAAGTAAAAATCATTTAAACAATGAAGAAAAGGAAAAATTGAAATTATTATTATCAAAGAACAAAGATTTATTTTATGAGGAAGGCGATAATTTAACCTTCACTCATGAAATAACTCATGAAATAAAGTTGGAAAATCAAAATCCAATATACTGTAAAATGTACAGGTATCCACAAATACACGAACAAGAAATCGAAACACAAATTAAGGATATGCTAAAACAAGGAATTATAAGAGAATCAAATTCCCCTTATAATTCTCCTCTTTGGATTGTACCAAAGAAAATGGACAATTCAAACATTAAAAAATGGAGAATTGTCATTGATTATCGGAAATTAAACGAAATCACTATCAATGATAAATTTCCCATACCTAATATAGAAAGTATATTAGATAAATTAGGTAGAGCTCAATACTTTACAACTTTAGATTTAGCGAAAGGATTTCACCAAATTTTATTGAATAAGAATGATCAAAGTAAAACAGCTTTTTCAACACCATTTGGACATTACGAATATATACGAATGCCTTTTGGATTGAAAAATGCCCCTGCTACTTTCCAAAGATTAATAAATTCGGTATTAAGAGAACATATAAACAAAATATGTGTAGTTTATCTTGACGATATACTAATATTTAGTACCTCACTACAAGAACACATTACAAATATAAATAAAATTTTTGAAAAATTAAGAAATGCAAATTTAAAGATTCAATTAGATAAATGTAATTTCTTTTGTAAGGAAACAGATTATTTAGGACATACATTAACTACACAGGGTGTGAAACCAAATTTAAAAAAAATAAACGACATTACAAAATTAAAATTACCTGAAACACCTAAACAAATAAAAGCATTCTTGGGAATAACAGGTTATTATAGAAAATTTATAAAGGACTATTCCAAAATAGCTCAACCAATGACTAAATTTCTAAAAAAAGATTCAAAAGTCAATAAACTAGATCCCACATATATAAACGCATTCGAACAGCTAAAAACTCTATTGACAACACATCCAATTTTAAAATACCCAGATTTCAATAAACCATTTACATTAAATACCGATGCAAGCCAATTTGCAATTGGAGCTGTGTTACTCCAAGAAAAACATCCCATAGCATTTGCTAGTAGGACCTTAAATGAACATGAAATTAAGTATAGTACAACAGAAAAGG